>JAAMXJ010000242.1:0-271980 GCA_019693375.1 Asterochloris erici | reverse complement strand
TGGGGAATGGTGAGGGGCAACTGATTTGGGGGGCTTTTTAACATCAATATGCTGGTAGCTTACAAAGCAAAAACATTACAAGACATGTGACAGCTATGCCATGGAGTGCAGCGCCACCATGGCCGCTGCTCATCAGAGGAGCAGCTTGGACTCAAAGGTGGTCAAGCTGATGGCAAATGCCTGCAGCGCTGTAATGCGGTGAGAGAAGTAGTCCAGCACGAAGGTATCTGCTTCGACCTTGCCAAACTGCAGACACGGTGAATGGCTCTGTGTCAGACAGGTTGCAGCAAGCTGACCAGGGGATCATGCACACAAGGGTGGCCCAACAGGTGCTTGCTTGTTGACATGCTGCAGACGCAGTACAGCGTGACCTGGCCCCAGCACATAGCCTGCTGGATGGGGCCGGGTGCTTCTGATCGCACCTTGTAGATGCAAGCAGGCACTCAAATGACTGAAGTGGTAGGGTACAGAGCAAGCTGCTAGAGGCACAATGGAGATGGCAAGTCAGCTATTTGCTGGAATCAAACAAGCGGACCCAATTGGCTAGGGCAGACTACAGGGATGTGGCACTCTCAGGTGCCAAGAGAGTGCAACCTGACCTGCGTGATACCGTCCCTGCACTCCCCTGCATCTGTATCAGCCAGAAGCCTGACCTGCCCCTTTGTCACACACAGAGCCCTTGATATAGTGCAGCATGGCATGAGCAGTGTTGACCTGCATGGTGCCAGGCATATGCACCACCCATCTTGAGCAGATCCCAGTGGAGCGCAAGCCTGGGTTCTGGCACCTGAAAGCACATGATTCGCGTCTGACCTGCATGATGACGGTCTCTGAGGCCCCCTGGGTCTGCACCAGCTGGAAGTTCTTTACTGAGGCCAGCTTGACGCGCCCCCGGAAGTTGAGGCACCAGCAGCGCAATGTCTCGTTCCAGTGGGGGGCCTTGTTCATCAGCTGCAGCGGGGGGAGCTGCTTCTGCGGGAACCAGCTGGGCTGGCTGCCTGGGCCTGTCCTGCAGCAGGGAAGCACCCGCGCCATGGGTGGACGACGCATGGTGAACATGAGCAGGCAGTCGTGAAGCGCTGTGCCCTCGTGGACCTGCAGGCCGCAAATGAATCTGCCAAGTCCTACCACAGCTAGATGGCCGAGTTGCATGCCCTGTCCCACTCAGCCCCCAGAGGCATCTCTTTTCCTGCCAGCAGCAGGGCAAACGTGATGCATGTACAGGTTGTCCCAGCCTGTGCCCACCTGGCATCCTCCTGGACCCTGTCCCGCATCGCAGATGGCACACACACTCGTGCATGGCGTGCCTCCCAGCTGGCTGCCCGGCTGTCCACTGCCAGACTGCTGCCCTGAGCCGTGCATGAGGCTGCACGGGAGCTGCAGGTGGAGCTGCAAGGCCCAGGGGCTCGCTGGTGGCCGGCATCAAAGCAGGCCAGATCATCTGGGTGGCACAGCTGCACCTGCATCCTGCATGCGCACACAGCCAAGGCTTGAGGAGGCATGCCAGTGGGACTTGAGCAAAGCTCACAGCTGGCCAAGTTGTCACGTCAGCACAGCTGCAATGAGCACTGCATCCTGCTCATGCCTGGGTGACAGGGACAAGCGTTTTGCTGCATGCACAGAAACAGGGCTGATGAGGCAGGCAACATGCTGGCCCTGTGCTTGACAGACTGTGGCATACATGTCTGGAGGGTGCCGCTGAGACATAACGGAGCCACACTTCAGGTGTGGGCAGGGGATTGTGCAGCCTGGGGACAGAAGAGCTGTGCAGGCAACCAAGCATGCAGGCTGCTCAAAGCTTTGCTTCCCTCTTGGAACTGGAGCTGTGCGCCGGGCCCCTGCTGCAGGGTCAGAGCTGTCTGCCGCTCCTTCGAGTGGGGAGCCCCTTTGGTGTGCTTCCAACCACTGACCCACCTGCGTGGCTTCATGAAGCCTTTGAGACGAGCCATGTACTGCACGGCAGCCAGCACCTGTGGGGCCTCCTGCCTGGACGGCAGTGCGCCAGCACTGGCGCAGCGGCCGCCACCCACGCCTGCAGCCAGGCTGTGCATGTCTCGACTGAGCAGGCCTCGTTCTGCCACGAATTGTGCATTGAGGCCCCCCTCACGCAGCCGACTGATGAACAGGGCCGACAGGATGTCTGGAGGGTTTTCAGAGATCCAACCGACCTCGCAGATCTGGCATGGGGGTCTGTGACAAAGGCGCAGCAGTGGTGGTCTGACAGTCGCACCTGGCAGCTCCAGGTGAAGATCTGCAGCGGAGGTGCTGCTGCAGGGGCTGGAGGCCAGCCCTGGAGGGCTGGTGGCCGGCGCTGCCGCCCCTGCAGCAGCACCACACCCTCATCATACCTCATCTGCCACGCTGCTACAACAGGGAAGACCAGCCAGTGCCGGTGCCGCAGGCAGCCAGGGCCAGCGTGGCCGCGCCCCTAACCCCCATGTCGCCCTCCTCTCTCATGCCCAGGTTCTGTGGCCCCCAGTCTCCTGACTATGGAAATGGAGGACTTCACTCACCTGCCTGCTGCGCTTGCACCACCAAGACTGCCTCATGACCCTCACTGTTGACCATCTGCCGTTTCTCCCGAGCAGTCAGGAACATGCCAGAGGCGGCTTGGGACTGCCTGAGTCAGGCCCATGCTTGCTCTTGCTCGACTCCACGGATCGACAACAACCTTGGGACAGCTCACCTGCCGGCTGTGCTCCCGAGTCGCCTGCGGCCTCCATTGAGGGGTCCACAGAGGATGCACCAGCCCCCTGTGGCTTGATGCCTGTGCCCGCTGGTGTGCAGGGCTGTGTGTGCACCGTGCTGCCGCACGCCTGCAGTCACAGGCCAGCAGGTGTGTACCCTGAGACAGCAGGCACCAGCAGATATGCAGCACACCCCAGACGCGTGCACGGTGGGACGCAACCTGCCACACAAAGGTGTCAATTGGGTCCCTAAGTGGTTTCAAGGGGGTGTATCTGTGGCGCCACTTACACCCCTCATGGACCTGACTGACCCTTTGTGGTAAGCAGGTAGAAAGATGTCTGCAGATGGCTCAACCAGGGCTCCACGAGACCATGAGAGGGCGACAAGACCCTCAGCAATCCGTGGATGGCAGGAGCTTGGCGAGGCAAGGCAGTGCCTTGAGGTGCACTTCTCGCTTTCTGCAAGGCGAGAGGCAGGCCTAGATGCATCAGACATGCACACAAGGTGCAGGAGTGACTCACCTGTGCTCCCACACAGCTGCCATCTGGCGAGGGCTCTGCCCCATGTGGGCGGGCAATGGAGTCGGCCCTCCAGGGCTTCACGCTGGGGTCCAGCTCCACCGTGTAGCGCGTACCCAGCAGGTTGCGCTGAATGCGGGCCACAGGCTTTCTGGTGGCGCAGGACTCGTCCATGTAGATCTGTATGCCCTGCCTGCAGGGGCTTGGGCTCGTTCACTGGCAAGCCTGAGGCAGTAGCATGGCAGGTGCACTGATCATTCGTGCCCTGCCTGCAGCAAGTTCCCTTGCTGGCAAGGCGGAGGCAATGGCATGTTAGGTGAGCCCATGTCTGCTGCTCTGTCTGCACATAGATATGCTACATTGCTGGCAAAAGGGAGGCAGTGGTTGAGCAGGTCAAGCCACTCATTGTGACCTGCCTGCAGAGGCGCATGCTCAGTGTGATACACAGGCCAGGTAGAGGCAGCGACGCTGTAGGTCAGTGCATGTCGCTCTGCAGGCCATACCTGCGTAACAGTTACAGGCACAGGCACAGGCATTGCACAGCACATCCTGGCAGACTGTAGACTTCTGGCCACTCAGAGCCGCTTGACAACTGGAAGCAGGAGCACCACCGACAGGGGCTTGCAGCATCTCAGCACACCCCTCTTGCAGGTCCTCCAACTGGGCTGGAGCCCCACCTGGCATGAGCAGCCCCAACGCTTGCACACCCCCATTGCTGACTTGACCAGCCCCCAGACTGCAGGAGCCGCACCTGGGCGTCTGCAGTGCCACCAGCAGAAGCTTGTTGCCGCTGTTGGTGACCTTGCGCCTGTCATTGCCCAGGTGCAGGAGGTACTTGGTGCAGCCCTGCTTGTCGGGGCCCTTGCGCTGCACCCAGCACTTGGTGAAGACGTATGTGTTGGCGCCGGGACTCTGCAGGCAGGTCACAAGACAGGCCTGTGTCTTCCAAGCACACAGGAGCACCCGGTGCAAAGCAAGGACGGGAGGTGGGTCAGCAACAGCATGTGGTGGGCATGTCTGTTTTAGTGCTGGGCCTCTGCAGGCAGGGACGCGGCCGAGCAGAGGCCGCACAGGCAGACTGTTGCTGAACAGCCAGCTTGCTGTGGCTGAAATTGAGGGAAGGGAGCTGGCGCTGGGCGTCTGCAGCAGTGAGGGCGAGGCTGTGACAAAGGCAAAGGGAATGTTGCCTGACCACAGGCATAACATTAGCGCTGGGTCTTTTCAGGGAAGGGGCTGTGCTGGTGTCCCTGGTTGACGGCAGGCTGAGATGCAACAAATGCCATGTTGGTGCCACTGTCTGCACAGGGAGCAGATGTGCAGGCGTTGAAGTTCTCAGGCTTGGCTGGTCACCCGTCTGAGGACCTACCAGGCCAAACATCTGCAGAGGGTGGTGCAGCCGCCCATGGCAGCGCCACAGGCTGTTGAACATGGTGTCCTTGGCCACAGCCCTCCAGCTGCGGCAGGTGCCGGCGACCTGAATTCTGGTCTGCATCTGCACCTGCAGGGCCAGCAGGTCAGCCGCTGTCAAGCAGTATGGGGATGAGTCAGACACTTCCCGACTCATGCATGTATGGGGGAGTGATGGTATTTATGGAACTTCCATCAGTTCCACCACCGTCCCTGGATCATGGCCGAAGGCCGCCCATTGGGACATGCAAAGCCAACAAGCCAGTCAGCCTGGCGATGCTCTTCGCAGGATGGAGATGCAGGGTACCCTTCCAACCAGCCATGTACTGCATGCCTTTGAAGTGCAGCCCTGTCACCTGCTCCATGAGTGCGGGGCACTGCCTGGAGCCTGGCATCAGCAGCTTGTCAAAGATGAGCTCCAGGATGTGGTCCGGGAGCCGCCCCTGCCAGGCCTGCCCATCAGACGGGCAGACAGCGCTGGTCTTGCTGTCCTTCCTGTCCTTGCTGCCGTCTGACGGCTGATCCTCAACAGGTGGAACAGGCTGGACATGGAAGGAGGTGTTCAGGGGCGCCACAAGCCCCCAGCGCCGCTGCAGGTGCATGGCTGGGGGATCTTGCCAGAGGGCCTGCACGCAGACTGTTTCGGGCGAGGTCAGCAAAAGATCTGCATGCCAGCAGGCCTTGTGAGAGGGCCTCAGCAATCAGCCAGAAGATCTACGCCGAGAACAGGCAGCAAGAGAAACCCCTTCAACACTTCCAAGATGTCATGTCGTTTAGATAAATTGCTGCACACTTGTGACCTGACATCTTGTTGCTGTAGCTTGCAAGCAAGACCACAGGAAGGGCATGACTTGCCTGCACCAGATCGTCCAGACGACCTTGCGCAACCAACTACTGTGTTCTGCTGTGCATCTTCATGCGGCCAGGCGATGCATACGTTGCGACCTTCGGATCTGTGACCTTGAGAAGGAAGGAAAGTGGTTGACAACTGAATCACGGTCAACATGGGGGTCCAAGCGGCTTTGCACGTTTTAAAGCGAGCTCAAAACACCGATGAACGGCATGAACAAGAATCAAGAAAAGGCGCGCATGAGCAGCTGACTTGAACTGTGGCACTTAGATGGCAGGTACACTGCTGATCTCTGCCGGACTGGTGCACAGCAAGCTGCAGGCCGGCCACCATGTCCTGGCCAGTGCCTGTGGAGCGCTCAGCAGGCTCATGCTGCCCAGCAGGCCCGAGCATCAGGCCCTGCGGCGGCATGCAGACGAGGCCGCGGCCCTGGATGAGGTCCGCGCCGATCTGGACACAGCGACGCAGGCAGTGCTGGCCCAGTTGCCGTCAGACAACCTGAAGCCGCGCTTCCTGGGGCTGATCAGCCTCTTGCAATGCCACGCGCAGCTGACAGGCAGCTCAGCAGAGAGCAGCGCAGACAGGCAGGCCCTCGACGGCCTGCTGAAGCAGTGCGCAGCCGAGCTGGAGCCTGCACTCGGTGCAGAAACCCTGCAGCACCTCATGGCTGTGCTGCAGTCCCTCTGCGATAGGGAGGCCACCCTGCTAGGGCCCTCTGGGGAGCTGTCTGCTGCGCTGAGGCAGCTGGCAGACCCTCAGCAGCCTCCCCATCAGTGGCTTCGCAATGAGTTTGCTGGCGCAGCAGGCGGCATGGCAGGGCTTGAGGCTCAGCTCGAGGCAGAGCGCCAGGCTGCGCTGCAGCACAAGACTGCTGCTGAAAGAGTTGCAGAGCTTGAAGCCCAGCTGCAGACGCAGCACCTGGCTGGGCTGAGACAAGTTGAAGCTCTGGCAGAGGAGGCAAAGCAGAGAGAGGCTGTCATTCAGAAGCAGCAGGCGCAGCTGGGTCATGCCAGGCAAGATGCCGAGGCGTGCAGGTGAGGAGGCAGCTGTAGTGGTTTGAGCAGCTGCTTCATGGGAGGCCCAATTGTGGTCTTGGCGCCTGAGGGCAGCAGAGGGAGGCTGTCATCCATCAGCTAGCGCATGCCATGCAAGATGCTGAGGGCTGCAGGTGGGGAGGCAGCTGCAGAGAGACGGTGTTCTGATTGACTGGGAGCCTCAATCGCACATCCCAAGCTTGCGGGTGCATGCAGCCTGTTCTGCAACTCGCAGCTCATGTGCTCAATTTTTGATGTGTCAGTCCTGCTTCCCTGTGCAGGGAGGAGCTGCAGGCCCTGCAGGCCAATGCAGCTGAGGCTGCGGACGACAGCATGGAGATCAGCACATTACAGCTGCAGCTTGACCAAGCAGAGCAGGACCGGCATCAGCTGCAGCAGGTGTGGTCCTGTCGCCGTGGGTTGGTGTAACCCCCCCCTCACCTCTCTGGGAGTGCACCTAGGTCAGACTGAGTGGGAATCAGCATCAGCTGCAGCAGGTGGCTCCGTTCAGCCTGCCTGGTTGTCTGTTTCAGTAAGAAGACCTGCTTGGCCCTGGCTCTGCTTCTTGAACGAACAGCAGCTAGGGGCGATGATGTGCACCATGTTGCTACCCTGCATGAAGGCATGCCACTGAGAATGCAGCTGACCTATTGCCCTGCTGACCGCTGTCGATCAACCCTGTGCAGCACGTGGAGCAGCTGCAGGAGCAGTGCCAATCAGTGCCAGAGCTGCAGGCTGCCCTGCGATCTCACAGGGCTGACATCCAGGAGCTGGAGGCCAAGCTGCGTGAACACCAGGTTAGCTTTAATCTTGAAGTCCATCCGCCTTGCAATAAGTGCTGCAAAAGGCCGAGACTTATGTGGCCCTCATATTGTACAAAAGCCGACAGGTCTGCTGACTCCAGGCCTTTGCACAGGGAGCGCTGCAGAATATTGAGATACTGAGATTTGTGCTGCATTGCAGGAGGAGCGGCTGCTGGCAGACCTGCTGGCCCAGCAGGCTACAGACGCTGCTGACTCCATGAGCAGCGCGGAGGACCTGCAGCGCCAGCTGCAGGTCAGGACCATGGAGCTGCAGCGGGCCCAGCAGGCAGCGGAGGAGGCCAGTGGAGTGACGGCAGGCTGGCAGCAGCACAGCGAGGAGCTGCAGCTGCGCCTCCTGGAGCAGCAGGGGCAGCACCTGGAAGAGGTGCAGAGGCTGCAGGGAGAGCTGCAGCAGGTGCGGGAGCACCTCGAGGTGGGGCACTGATGAACTTGACTGCAAGTCCTGTGGTGTCTGCAGTGACTGGCCGCTCACTGTGGGCAGCCTGGAGCAGCTGCAGAGGCACCTTGAGCTGCGTAGTCTGCTCATGCTGTCTGCAAGGCCAAGTCACATGCTGTGGGTGTGCAATGGTGGCACAGCCCTTGCAGGAGCAGCAGGAGCGGCAACTCAGTGATGCACACAAGCAGCAGGGGGAACTGCAGTAGAAGTGTTGGTACTGGGCGGTGTCTGCTCCATCTGTTTACATGAGCACGTCACCTGCTCTGGCAGGGAGTCAGTTGCAGATTGGGGAGAGGGGATTTTTCTCACAGGAGCAGCACTTGTAGCACAGGGCAAGGTGAGAGGAAAGCTGCAGTCCACTGGGCCCATTGCCTGCATGCCGCTCATGTACCGTGCTGGCAGAGCCAGACAAGCAGGAGGCAGAAGCTGAGGGCAGCCTGCCCAGCTGAGCCTCCTTTACCTGCAGGCAGCTCAGGATGCAATGCTGGCAGAGCCAGACACAGCAGAGGCTGAAGTGCAGTGCAGCCTGGGCGAGGTGTTGCTAGTGAGGCCTGTCTCTGCTGCGGTGGCAGATGGTGAGCTACAGCTGGTGGAGGCAGAGTCTCTGCAGCAGCCCCTGCACCTGATGCAGCAGGGCGTGGGCAACCTGCTGTCAGCCAACTGCATGCTGACAGAGTTCAACACTCAGGTGAGGGGTGTCACTAAGGGGGTTGTGAGCTGCACAAGTGGCCGCATGTGGCTGCAGTGCCTGCAGATGTCAGTTAACAAGGACAGAGGCAGAGTGTGAATCCTGGGAATGGCTCTGAACTTTAGAGTTAAGTGCTCCCTGAGCACCTTTGCAAGCCATCTCAAACACTGTGGCAATGGCTGCTACATGTCTTGGTGCTGATTGTTTGCCTCTTAAAGCAATTGTTGCTTCGAGGAAACAGCATGGCACCAGCGCGGTCCACCCAGCTGCCAAAGCCAGCACAGTGGTCACATCAGGGGCTGAGCGCATACATGCCAGGCAGTGCACCTTGCTGCCGCAGCCAGCCCCGCCAGCGCGGCATCTGGTCTGCTGAGGGGCTCACTCTCATGCTGCAGGTCAGTGGCGAGCTTGTGACCCTTTCCCAACAGGGGTCAAGTGCACGCCGCCTGGGCACTGCTCTCTGTTGCCAGAGCCAGGCCCTGCAGCATAGCATATGGTCTGCCATCAACACACCACCCCACAGTACGCCGCGGAGCAGCATCAATGGCGTGTCGCTGCTGCAACTGAGGGCTGCTGCTGAGCAGCGCTCAGCTGAGGTACGCAACCCATCTCAAGGTGCCTGCTTCAGCCTGTTTGTGTTCATCTAGATGCTGCAGATCAGCCTCTTAGACCTTTCATTATACTTGGGGTACAGCGTTGAAGGTCCAAAGACAGGAAACTGGTTTGCAAGGAGGGCTCCTGTTTTGTCCTCCGGAGGCATCAGAGGCGCGAGGGCAGATCATGGCTGCCTGGATCCAGCCTCTAATGTCCTCACGGTCATGGCTTCTGCAGCAGACAATGAGCACTGTGCAGGTAGCAGGGGCACAGGTGCAGGAGCGGGAGCAAGCACTGCTTGCTGCTTTCAGCAGCAATGTTATCTCACAGGCGCAGCCTGCACAGGAATGTGCATGCTGCAGGCAACCCAGGAGCAATACGTGCCATGTTGCATTCAGCATCAGCTTTGCTTGCAGTTGTGGCCTGCGCAGCAAAGTGATTGCACTGTACAGGCAGATGGGATGCAGGAGCACTTACAAATAGCCGCAGCCACTTTGCGGTCGTCAGCTTTCCTCATGGTCACAGCCTCGCGATGTGCACTGTGCAGGTGGCAGGGGCACAGCAGCAGCAGGAGCAGCTGCCACGGTTGCCCTTTGCAGGCCGTAGCACAAATGCTGCTCAGGACATGCAGGCGAATGGCTCGGTCAGCTTCGGCTATATGGCCCAGGACGGGGCTGGCGGCCTGACAGGTGGGCGGCAAGGGACCCATGCTGCACACAGCTGGCACACACTGGCTGCACAACAAGTGAGTAGGCCATGACCGGCAGCTCCAGTAGCTTGCCCTAAAACATACTGTCTCCTGCGCACGGCGGCCGAGCTTGAGTGCTGGGGTGCCACCAAAGCGCCTCAGTAGCTTGCAATGGGGTGCTCAGCCTTGCTTACTACTCTGCACTGACTCCCGAAGGTGCGCCATCCAACCTGGCATGCTGCCCCGCTCTTCAGCTCAGTAGGGAAGCGCTTTGTCAACAGGCACTGCACAGGCTGTCAGCACACCAGACAGACGAGGCGCCTCAGCTATCAGCATCCATATTCACTTCTCATACAAGCAGATCTGGTTTTGCTAACCCTTTCATGGCTGCAATGCAGGTGTGCTTGGGATGGCACTTGGCTTGCCAGCTTGGCTGAAGTTCAGGCCAGCTGATCACCAGCCTTTCACAGTGCCCTGCAGTGACTGCTGCAGATGTGCCACAACAGCGTCTGCCCCAGACCTTTGAGCGACCATGTTTGTCAAGCTGCCCTGCAATGACTTCTGCAGGTGGCTTACCCCAGCATCTGGCCTTCCACTCCCACTTCTCAGATCAGCAAGTCAGCGCAGCTGTGGCCCTACTGAGCAGGCCGAGTGCATCCTCCGGCAGCAGCAATACCAGCTTCCAGGATCAGAACACCCCACCTGGGCATACGTCAATGTCAGACGCAAAGGAGGGCCTGCCAGCCTGCAGGCTGCAGCTGATGCCTGCCTCAAAGGAGAGCTGTGATGTTGAGGAGCAGCCTGGAGAGCTCACAAGGTGCGTCCAGCTGACTGGCATGGCCATGCCAGCAATTTTAGCTTCCTCCAGGGTGCACTGCCAGCAACCAGGAGGAGAGAATCTTCCTCCAGGGCGATTCTGGTGTCACATGCACAGGAGGTGCTGCATGCCTGCAGGCACAGCTGGCGCTTGCCTTGAAGAAGGGCTGTGAAAGTACAGACAGCATCCTTGCTGACTGCAAGGCTGGGCCTCTAGCTGCTCAATATTGGCCGTGTACGGCAAGCTCATGCCCTCGGGAAGTAGCTTGCTGCTTCAGATCTTGTGTGGCAGCTGAGTCTCTTTGCAAGGCACATCATGGCCTGAGCACTTTCCATCAAAGTCCGGCGTGGCTAGAGCTTGCATCTCTCTTGCATGGTTCTGCACGCCCTTTTCTGGCAACCACTGGCTCAATTTCAGGCAACTCTTTGGGTACATCTGCTGCAGGGCCCAGCTGCAAAGCCTGCAGGAGGAGCTGGCAGACGTCAGGAGCCAGCTGGCTGATGCCAGGCAGAGTGTGACAGAAATGCAAATCGAGCTGACAAAGGAGAAAGCTGCCAAGCACCATGAGGGGGCGGAGCATCAGGAACTGCCAGAGGACACAGGCACAGACACAAGCAGGTGCCACCTGCATCCTTCTGGCTCAGTTCTGTGATGCAGGCGGTTCCCTGTGCTCATGCATAGAATGTTTGTCAGACTGTCACAGCCACCTGGCTTGATTTGCATGTCTGTGTCAGCTTGCAGTCCTGCCTGTGCGCAAACAAGGGTAGACCATGCTGCTCTTGCAGCAGCTACTCCTGTGTAGAGTGGTCTGCTGATCAGCGCAACCTTCAGTGCCTTTAAAGCAGAGGCACACCATGGAACTGCCTGCAGGCAGCAGGTCACACAGCTGCAGAGGGAGGTTAGCGCCAAGCAGGCGCAGCTGGCTCATCTAGAGACAGAGGTGGCGAAGAAGACAGGCGAGCTACACAGGTGGGTTTCAGGAAACTCCGTTAGTCATCTCTGACCTGTGAAGCATTGGGCAGACTGAGCTGGCCCAGCTGCTGCCTGGTGCAGACACATGGTGTTGCACGAAAGCACTGGCAGAGTGCCAGCTGTGATGCTGCTTTTTTTGGGTTGAGGCAGTGCTAGATTACTTGCTGTGCAGCTGGAGACTGCCGCCCCCTGGGGGGCATTGCCTGCAACAGCTTGAAAGTTTACCTTCAGGTGTTTGAGGCGCCCTGTTGCCTTGAGATGGACGCCTGCCTGATTCAACGCCATCGCTGGCCTACCTGCAGTGGGACCAGGTGTCGAGCCCGCCTGCAAGCAGCTTTAAGTGGACTGTTGACCCCTGATCACACCAAGTGGGTGCCTCAGCGCCGGTCTTGTCGGCAAGCTGCGGCCGCAGGAGGAGAACAGCAGCTTGCCTGGCAGGTTGCGTCAGTCATGCATGGTTATGTAGCAGACGTCTGTAGCAGGCCCCTGGGCTGGTGTCAAAACCAACTTCAGGTGTTTGACTAAGCGAGTGATGATGTTTGCTGCAGGCTACAGGAGGAGATGTGGCAGCTCGCCTGCCCTGATGCTTCACCCTTGGGTGGCCAGGTGACAGGCAGCCCCAGGTCCGCAGCCGCGGACCTGCAACTGGCAGTAGCACAGCCAGATGAGGCCTCAGAGCCTGCCACCCCAGGACGGCCCAGCTCCCGGATGCCCCAGCCTGACTGGCAGCTGCTGTGTCAGAGGTGGGTTGCCTCTGGCATCGTTGTCGTCCAATTGAGCAGCTTCTTCTCAAGGGTCTTGTGCCTCGTATGAGTGTTTCCAACCTTCTCCATAGACAACCTGGCTGCTCGGTGGCTTTGCAGACGCTGCTCCTCCCTCAGCCTCCTCCCATGGCTTGACAGTGTGTTGCCTTCCCGCAATTACGATTGTGCTGACGTTTAAGCAGCCCCAGCTTCTGGCTGGGCTGAGTTTTGCCGCTAGTCTGCCCCAATGTTGAGACATGACTGCTTATCAATCTGACAGGTGAGGCGCTGCAGGCAGGGCAGCCGGAGATGCTGACATCAAGCATGTGCAGCGGCCAGGACATTCAACTGACCACCTCTCACAACAGCAGGAATCACAGCAGCCTGTATGGCTGCAGGCACAAGGTGCAGGCTATCTTGGCGTCAAGCACATGCAGGAGCTCCAACAGCATTTGGATCCGTCCGAGGGCCAACATATGCACTGCTGCAGGCACAAGCAGCTGGCAGATGCTGGTGTCAGGCGTGCGCAGGAGCTGCAGCAGCAGCTGGTGGCTGCCCAGCACCAAGTCCAGCTCCAGTGTCTGCAGCTGGCGCAGCAGGAGGCTCAGGTGACGACGGAGCGCCAGCGGGTCAGGGCCGCCCAGGCTGAGCAGATACAGCGCCTGACAGGCAAGCTCTCGATTGGCTGTGGGGGCACTTTCCTGCAGATGCAGTCCTGCAGGGATGCGGTACCCTTCATCTGCCAGAAGTCACCTCAGGGTATGCTGTGTCACAATTCTGCGGGCCAGGCAAGCTGACTTGCACCAGTGCTGGTCATGCCTGCACCTGACACGGGGCCCTGGAGCGCGGGCTAGACAGGAAAAGCTGTCCACCGCCCAGTGCTGCCTGCAGGTGCAGGCCAGATGATCAAGCCCAACAATGCTTTCTGCATACAGGTCCGAAAATCACCATGATGCGACTTGTGCCTTCAGGTGTGGCCCTCATGGCCAAGTCAGGGTCTGGCAGACACCCTAATGAAGGCTTGATGGGATATCCAGGAGTGCAACACAAATTTCCTTTGTACCTGCAGGCGCTGGCCAGGTGGCCAAGTTCGAGGACTTGATTGAGGAGGCATCTGCCGAGCTGGAGCGTGTGGAGGCGCAGCTGCAGACTGCCAGCCAGGAGAAGGTGGTGCTGCAGACTGGGAATGCCCAGCTGATGAGCCAGGCCCAGGAGAGCGCGGCTGTGAAGGCGCAGGCAAGCCACAGTGGGGCTGGTACTGTCCAGTTCGAAACAGGATGGCAGTGTGAAACTGCTGCTGCTGCTGCCGGCACTCCATTTCCCATCCAACAGTGCTTGCCAGAGTCATGCATCTGCACTGTCAGTGCAACAGGAGCAAGCTGAAGGTCTGATGGATGACAGTGCCAATCCTCTCTTGACAGGGGTCTACCCTGAGCTGCACAGCCTCCCTGCCAAGTCCTTAGTCATTAACCAAGGCTTGCAAGCCAGGTCATAGCAACTTTGCTGTCAGAGACCGTCGCCAAGCACGGCTGTGTGCGCTTGCCCTGCAGGCGGAGGAGAGTGCAGCTGCAGCAGAGCAGCGGCTGCAGGAGCTGACAGCGCAGATTGGGGCCATGCAACACGAGATGCAGCGCCAGAAGATCGCTGCATCGTCTGCCAGGCAGCTGCAGGCTCAGCTTGAGGAGGTGTGTGAACTGTTAATATTGACTTCTGCAACGTGCAATAGTTTGGGAGTCATCCCTTATCAGATAGCTTTTTGGGAGGCCTGCTCTCATGGCTCAACTTGCCACATGCAAAAGTTGTTAAGCAGTGTTCTTGCCATTAGGACCACCAACCATTCCTCAAGGACCCTGGAGGGCCCTACTGGTGTCCTTGAGCTCTGCTTGATTGCATCTTGTTGTCCACGTCCTTGTCTTTGACTGTAGGAGCTGGAGCGGCAGCAGCACACAAAGCAGGAGGTAGACCAAATGCTGCAGCAGAGTCAGCAGGAAGTGGCGAACAGTGAAGCCAAGCATGCTGAACAGGTAGATCCGCACCAATGCTGACACCAGCTTAGCTGCACCCATATGCAAACATGCAAGCTGCTAAGGCATTGGCGAGTTCTGCAGGAACATGTCTTAGCAGCTTGCAGGTTTGCATGGCAGCCTGAATGCTCCAGTGTTGCTGCCTCTGATCACGGGGATATGGTGGTTGTCAATGGCTTCACAGACCAGCACACA
Organism: Asterochloris erici; assembly: GCA_019693375.1. Lineage (NCBI taxonomy): Eukaryota > Viridiplantae > Chlorophyta > Trebouxiophyceae > Trebouxiales > Trebouxiaceae > Asterochloris > Asterochloris erici. The sequence goes on along the minus strand of JAAMXJ010000242.1, from coordinate 257,502 downwards.
ATGCATGCCACACGCCCTCGTGCCATTTGCTGCAGGCTGCTGCGCTTCTGGAGATGCAGCATGCAACCGAGCAGGCAGGCCTGGAGCGCAGGGCAGCAGGGCAAGAGCTGGCAGAACTTAGGGCTGAGATTGCCAGCACAGCTGAGCAGGTGGAGGCCTGTAAGGAACAGCACAAGCAGCAACAGTCTGCCCAGCAGCATGCGCAGGAGGAGGTTGTGCAGGTCTGCAATGCTGCTGTTGCTCAGCCGTGTTGCAAGCTGTCTTGGTGCCGTCGCTGCTGTGCCATCCCTTGAGTGTGGATGCCCAAGCTCTAAACCTACTGCTTTTCTTCTGGCTGGGTGCAGGTGTGCCATGCTGATACTCTGTCTGGCAGATGCACTGGCTGCTTTGCAGTCTCCTGCGCAACCAGACGGCCTGCCCACAAGCCCTGCAGCTGGCAAATGGGCGCTTGTGCTTATGCATAGTGACCGGCTGCTAAAAAGCAACTGTGCTGCATGGCTCCTGCAGGCGCAGCAGGAGCTTCAGGAGGCTGAGGGCGCGCTTGCTGCTCTGCAGCAGCAGGCACATGCCCAGAGGACAGCGCTGGACGAGGCAGTGAGGGCAGGGGAGTCCAAGCTGGCAGAGGTGCAGACTGCTTTGCAGCAGCGGCAGGAGGAGCTGGAGGTGGGTTTGTCACACGAACTGCGAGCAAGGTGCGCATGCGGCCCACAGCTGGGGCCACTGTCAGTGACACGTCCATGTAGGCTTGACATGCGGCATGCACATGCATGTCAGCTTTCTGCAGTGTTCAGGTAACCGCCAAAACTGCGTTCTTGCTGTCTGCTCACAACACATTTATTGCTGCAGGAGCTGGAGGCTCAGCTGCAGCAAGCGAAGGTGCAGCAGGCATCAGGGGCAGCTCAGGTGGGATGGTCGCTCCCTGACCCAGCCATGCCTTCTTGCAACTGCAGCCAGCACCCTGATGTTGCCACATTTCCCTTTGGCAAGTTTCAATGGGGCCCCTCCCTTGGCTCACACATCAATGTCTGCCCTGCCCAGACCCCCTCTGTCTGGCCCTCCCATGAGCCAGAGCTGTCTTTCACACGCTGCAGGGCAGCAGTGGCGCTGCAGCATCCTCAAATTGACATCTGCCCACCTCTGCAGGGTAAGCAGGGCGTGAACCAGTCCTCACCGCCGTCAGTTCCCGGTTTGGATGAGTCCAGCTCTCAGAAGCTCCAAGTGGCCCCTGCTCGCCTGCTGGCCAGCCCTGGCACCTCAATTCATGCCAGCTTGCAGGACCCTCCAGGGATGCAGATGCATGCCACCAGCCTGGTGGTTCAGCAGCTGCAGCAGGAAGTTGAAGAGCTTTCGGTGAGCTGGAGTTGCAGTGCAGGCAGCCTGCCTCCTGTTCCAGCCTGTCTGCCCACTTATTGCAGCTGGGCGCTGGAGCAGCTGGCCAGCTGGGCTTGCACGTCACCAGCAAGGCAGCGAGCAGCGCTTGCTCTTCACCAGCAAGCCGTCCCACATGAATATTGCGCTGCACTGCCAGACTACTGGGACGCACCTCACCTTTCACAGGACTGATGAGGTCCCTCAATCTGCCAGCTGCTTATCTGCAATCCACAATCCTGAGCGATGTCTATCAAGCAGCAAAACCACCAGCACTACCTGCAGGGAGTCATTGCAGCAGGCAGCGCAACCCGGTGCAGCTCCTGGGTGCTGCCATCAGCCATCAGCACCACCTCAGCAACGCAACTCCTCTGCAGGAGTCATTGGAGCTGGAGCAGAGCAGGCGGCGCACCTTGGAGCGGCAGCTGGCAGACATCAGTCACATGTCGCCACGATCGCCCAGGGTGACAGACCCACGCGTGCAGGGTCTGGAGCAGCAGGTGGGGGGATGAGGTTGGCATCAGAAGGAAACTCTGGCCCCAGAGGATTGGGGCTGTAGTGCCTCTGATGCTTGTGGTGGATTGGCATGGACTGCACACCCACTGCCTCTGTGACATGCAGTTGGTGGATCAAGAGCTGCAAACTACCAGGGATAGCAAGTTCTAGTCACCACGAGGGCGATACGCTGCCTTCAGGAACTGAGATCATTATGCAGGCTCCCAAACAGCAAGCTGACGTGTGAGCTGATGCAGTCAGTGGGGTGCCAAGGCGGGCAGCACAGCATGTCCTGGGCCCAGGCACCTTGGTTACACCACAGCCTGCATGTTGCCGCTGCCCTGCAGGTGCAGGACCAGCAAGCTGACCTGCAAGTGGAAAGGCAGGCAGAAGCATGTCTGCAGTGGCTTGCCTGGCGCCTAGCTGTTACAAGCAGGCAAGACGGGTATGCAGCCGCTGCACCTGCCGCCATAAGCACTGCTGCAGCTGCACCAGCAACTGAAGGACAGCACGAGGTTCTGCACCTGCAAGCGGCGTATGGGTTGCTGCTGAGACAAGCAGTGACTGACTGCCGCACAGTCTGAACAGCTCCTCATCATTGCTACCTTGCTGGTGCAGGAACAAGAGGGTGACCTGCGTGGCAGGCAGTGCTGCGTATGCTGCATCTGACCGCTCCTGTGACTGCATGTAGGTGCAGGACCAGCAGGCTGACCTGCATGTGCTGAGGCAGGCAGACCGGCGTCTGCAAAGGCGAGCCCAGCGCCTAGCAGATGAGCGCAGCCACCTGGAGGCACTGCTCGCCCATGAGAGGGCACAGCTTGAGCAGCAGCGAGCTGAGACATTGATGCTGGAGCAGCAGGTGATGAGATTGCTGTGCTTGCAGTGCTCTCAGCAACAGGCAACTTTGCAACTTTGATGCTGGAGCATTGCCATCTACAGCTGCAATGCTGTGGCAGCAGGCAAGGCCCTGCTGTGCTGCCATGCTGCTAGCAGCAGGCCTCCTGCTGCAAAGCTACAGGGCTGCATACACAGCAGCAGCTGTGCATCTGCTGTGTTGGACCAGTAGTGGCAGAGGCGTAGCAGTGGATGGAAAGTTGTAGATTGGGGTTACAGTGGCCTGGTCTGATTGCCTCCACTTGAAGCAGCAACCCATTTGCAGTGTTGAGCAATGACTGGCATGTTAAAGCAGCAGGTGAGGCCCCTGGTGCACCTGCTCATGAGCAGGCAGTGATGGCAGGTGTCAACCTCAATGCAACCGAGTCGCGCATGTGTGATGAGGTGCCAGTCTCGGTCATGGGCTTCCATACCTAGGCTTGCTCAGGCACTCCCCCTCACAATTTGAAGGTGTCCCTGACTAGGAGTGCCGTGCTGCACAGGTGCTGCACCTGACGCAGCAGCAGCGGCAGGCCGCAAGGCCGCAGCGTGAGCACTCTGGGCTGAGCAGCCACCCGGGGAAGAACAGCAGCGAGCAGAGAGACGCTGCCTGGGAGCACAGTCTGCAGACAAGGCTGGCAGGACTCAGGCAGCAGGCATGCTTCTGTACTTCATCAATGAGCACCTGCCTTCCCAAGCTGTCCACATTGCATTCCGCAAAGGCACCACATTGTGGCCTCTGTCACCTGTGAGACTGCTTGAGTTGCAGCTCGCAGGTTTTCCCGACCGCAGCCCAACACAAGCTGGGAGCAGCTTACAGCTGCAATACTCCAAACAACAGTAACAAGCGGCCTGAATGCCGTTGATGTTGTGCTGGCTCCAGCTGACTGTACATGCTTGCCTGTAGGCAGCGGAGCAGGAGCGCACCAACCTGCAGCTGCTCGAAGAGGGGGGGATGCTGAGGCAGCAGCTTCAGGAGCGCAGGGCGCAGCTGCAGCAGGCAGAGGAGGATGTGCACCTGCTACAGGTCTACAGCGCCCTATCTTGCAGTGCAGCAGACTCCCTAGCCCTCAGTAGAGCCTCTGTGTCTGCATTGTTGAGATGTGCAATCTTGAGGGTTGCGTCGGCCTGTGCACATCTTGCTAGGTCTGCTTTGTAGATTTCATCCTGGGGGGATCTAGGTGTGGGACAGCCTGTGCCACACTTTTGGAGCTGTCAGTGGCTGCCATGTGCGCGTTTTGGTTCTGTTCAGTTCAACTGCCTGAAACCGGCTGGGTAGACTGGTCTGAGTGCAGTCTGCCTGCGCCTGGGCTCTGGGTGTGCGTGCAGACACACCTAGAGCAGCAGCCTGGCCCCTTGGGGGGAAGGTGGGCAGGCATGCACATCAGGGTGCATCAAACTGTGAGCTATGTCTGCCGGCTGGTGCCTGCTTGCATCTTGTCTGCACCTGCCAGGAAAAGCATCTATACCACATTGGTCCTTGAGCTGTGTTCTGGTCCTCATGCAGGCACGCTTGGAGCAGCAGCAGGCTGACCTTGAGGCGCAGGCGAGGAAGGCAGGCAGCCACTCAGCGCTGCAGCAGGCGGCCGCAGATGCCAAAAGCCGGCAGCAGCGTGCTGAACAGGCCATGGAGACGCTGCAGCGTGAACTGCATGAGACTAGGGCTGCTGTGGTGGCTGCTGAGACTGCACAACGGGAGGTAAGACAGCAGACTGCTTGGGTACAAGACCGTGCTGGGTTCCTGGGACGTCCCTATTTGAAGCCACTCTTGATGATGGCAGTTTATGACTAACAAGCACCTCTACTGGGTTCACGATCTTGGGACCAATTTTGGCAGAGGGCCAGTAGCACCAACCTGTTGCAGTGAGTCTCTCTGCAGGCCACTAATTAAGCCAAGGTAGTCGAGCTCAGCTGGCTCAGTTTTCTCCCACTGACAGACCATGCTAGCCCACAGACTGCCAGTCCCAGCTTGGCCCAACCACAAGTCGCATGCTCCGCCCTGGCACTACCATGCAACTACAGAGCATCGTGCTTCATGCCAGCATGCAGGCAGCAAGTCAGGCCAGGCTTGTCTTGGCTGCTGAAAGCACTGCCCCAAGACACTGCATGTGCCGCAGGCTGCCAGTGAGGCTGTGGCAGCCAAGCACGAGCTGCAGCGGGCTCAGCTGGAGCTGCAGGCTGTAGAGTCGGCCCACGCTGCCACCCTGGCCCACAACGGGCGCCTGCAGGCTGAGATGGCTGCAGCAGGCAGCGAAAGCTCAGAAATCGAGGCCTCCCTGCAGCAGGCCAACACACGGGCTGACACAGCTGAGAGCACCCTCACCCAGCTGAGGCAGGAGGTGCAGCTGCTACAGGAGGAGGTTGGCCAGCTGCAGGCTGGTGCTGAGGAGGTGCGTCATTGCTTGTGCTAGCTTACATGTATCTGGTCAAGGGAGCACCCAGGGGTACATGGTGGGTTGGGGATGAGGAGGTTGGTGCTCTGGTGTTGGGTTGAGGGGCGGGCCTGGGCTGACTGCAACATCGAGGGCTCTGAGATGGAGGCTGCCTTTGCTGACCGACTTGGCTGACCTAGCTGCTGCGAGAGATACAGCTGCTGCAAGGTGGGGCAAGGACTGTGCATATGCTTATGTTTGACCCGGTGGTGCTGCCAGCAGCTGCAAGGTGTGAATACACGCTTCCTCATGGCGCTGAGATGGTGACAGCTTTTGTTCAGGGTCGTGGTGCTTGTTGTGATGGCTGCAGCTAGCAGAGAGAGCATATGAAGCTGACTTGAGTGATGGAGCCTGTCACCTCTGCCAGGAACTGCAGGTGGTTTATGAACAGCTTTGTTGACCTCATGCTGGGTGAGCAGAGGGTGGGCCCTGCATGAATTCATGTTGGATCTTATCTGGAGCCGGTCTGTCAGACCAGAGAGCTGCAGGTACATCAGGCCGGATGCAAGTTGTCACAGAGGAGGCACGCGCTGCAGACTGTGAGGTGCACAAACGGTCATGGTGCAGCAGCCAGGACATGCTGTTCCAGGGTGGCCAGCTGCAGGTTGGAGGAGGCACTGAAGCAGTCCTAGCCTGCAGCATGCAGCCGCCCCATATTGTGCTGCTGCTGATGTGTAAACAGTCCTGCGCTGCACCCACCTCAGGCACTCACTCGCTGAGGGAGGTGCTCAAGCACACTGCTGTGTGTGCAGGGTGAAGCAGAGGTGTCTGGGCTGAACAGGCGTCTGACTGACCAGATCAAGCGGGCAGAGCGGGCAGAGGCAGCCCAGCGAGGGCTTCAGCTGCAGGCAAGCCTTCACATTAAGTTGCCACGGGGGGTGTGCCACTGCCAGAGCGGCTAGAATGGGCACCCCTCGAGGAGGACCTGTCATGCGTGCTCGCTGTCTGGCCATCAAGTGATCAAAGGAAAGGGCTCTGCCCTGGTGGACTTCACATAGGTTCTATAGCCCAAAGGCCTGCATGTTTTTCTGGGTTGGATCCACCAGTTGCTGGAGCAGTGCTCTTCATTGAGCGCTTCTTTCACTGGCTTAAGAAGCAGTTCACCCTAAGCAGTGGGTCTGTGTCACACTGGGCTGCCTGTGGCACGTTTGCATGCAGGCTCATGTTGTGGCATTGACCCACCGCCTGCAGCCGCTCTGAGATGACAGGGCTATCCCATGAGCGTTGAAGTTCTGGAACTCGACTCAGCCATGCATGCGGGAATGAGATGCAACCCCAGCCAGCCAGAAAGACCCCGCCATGGCACATGAGCTTGACTGGATCTGGTGCTCCACTCATACCTGCGGATGAAAGTTACAGAAGCCAAGCTGGCCAGTCAGAAGGAGGATCGTGTGCCACACTTCATGTGTGTTGCACGGTGCAGGTGCAGCAGCTGGAGGAAAGTGAGGCTGGACTGGTCAGCCAGAAGGAGGCTGCTCAGGCGCAAGCCACTGGTGCCCAGGAGGAGGCCCGGGTACAACAGCAGAGCAAGGATGCTCTCGAGGGGCAGCTGGCTACTGTGGAGGGCAAAGCGCTGCGGCAGCAGCAAGCCAGGGTGGACGCAGCTCAGCAGCGTGCAGAGCAGTTCCAGGTGGGCTGATTTTGTGTCTCAGGTGCTTTGGTGAGTCCGCCTCCTGCAGAGCAGCGCGGCAGTGTCCAGAGCAGCTCAGGGTGACCTTTTGAAACTCAGGCATCAGCCTGAACAGCCCCAACTCTTCATGAAAGCAGCATTGGCAGGCGCTTACCTGCAGCGTTCATTGGTGCCTTTGGCTAGGTGCCAAGAGCTGCCCAATGCTACCTGTCTGCTTGAGGAAGAAGCAGATGAATTAGAACATCCTCTGTCCCAAAGATACAGGGGCCTGCACCATCTAGCATTGCCAAATCCCGCCGTCCCAGAGCATGGCAAGTCCCAGACGCTGCAGTACTGCAGCGCCCTGGAACGTCTGTGAACTGCAGCGTCATGACCTATGTGCAAGACTTTGCTGTACTGCATGGCATTGTGCCAGCAGGCAAGCAGCTGGAGGCTGTCCCATGCTTGTGTGAAGCTACCTGCTGTGCGCATCTGCTGTGCCTTGATCATTGTGCTGCTCTGCCCTACAGCTGTGGTGGCAGACGGCGGAGAAACAATTGGAGGCTGTGCACGCAGAGCTGCTGCTGCTGCGCGGGCGCTGCAAGGAGCTGGAAGGGGAGCTGCAGAGGGCAGACGAGCAGAACTGTACCACCAAGGCTGGTTGCGTTGAAGGTGAGCTGCAGAGCCATCTTTGTTTGCCAACAAGATGAGTGGCAAAGTGCTGGCAGGCACCCAATGTCCAACAAGGCTCCGGAATTGATCACTGGCACAGGGGCCTGGCATGATGGCACAGGCGCTGCAAAGGGTGAGGGTCAAGTGAAGAGCTGGAGAGCAATAAAGCCCGGTAGACAGCTGGAGCATTGCTTGCAGTGCATGATCCCAGAAGGGGAGCTGCACAGGGATGACAATGTATGGAGCATCGGTAAGGCGGGATGCTGAGACATTTGTGTCTGCAATTGTTTGATCAGAAACTGTCTGTCCAACACACCTGGCACGGAGAGAGAGCTGCTGCCACTCGCTGCCAGCCGCAGCAAACCTCGGCCATGTTAGGCTGAGCAGCACCAGGGCAACAGGTCTCTCACATCAGCGCACCCAGTGGAGCTGAAGGCAAGCTGCCGAAGTCTGTTGGGCATCAGGGGTGCATACAGGGGCAGGATCATAACAGCTGCAGAGGGCACAAGTTGCAGCAGGGTCGCTCCAGCTCATACATGGGCGCAGACAGGGTCACAGCTCCTGCCAGCTGCGATTGGTGAGCTGCCACATCGCTCAATCATCACACTTACCATGGCTGCAGGCGTCAGCCCGCTGGACACCACCTCAGACTCCGCCAGCTCGATTGCTGATGGTGGGTGCACACCACACACTCTTGCTTCATCCCGCATCCTTCATTGCCTGCCAGCCCGTGTGTTGCAAGCTGTCTCGTTGCTTGGGTACATCTCACTGTTGCCAGTCTGCTTTTCAATCATGAGGCCTGCTGCATGTGAACATGAGGGCAGCACTGCTGCTGACATAGCTCTGGGATGCGTCTCCACACCTGGCTGCAGTGTTGCACCAGGGGGGCAGCCAGCCCGCCCGGAAGGACCTGCTGCGCCTCAACTCCAAGAAGAAGCTGCTGAAGGCAGAGGTGGCCAGCCTTAAGCGGGAGGTGGCCTCTCAGAAGGCCTGCCTACACACTCTGGCCAAGCAGATCCATAAGGTGGGCAAAGGGGTGTTGGCAAAGTGGCTGCATGATCAGTGTAAGGAGATCTTTAGACAGCTTAGCAGCACGCTGTCAGACGGCAGATGGCCTGAGCAGACCTGCTTACACAGTGTTTGACAAAGCAGGGGAAAAGTTCAGTTGCCAATTGGGGAGTTTCTGGCGTTGCAAGCAGTTTTAATGCGGAGAGAAGCAACCCACAGCAGATGCATGCAGACCGTCCTGGGTTGACCAGCTTGCAGATAAGCGCAGAGCCCCGCCAGCCCTGACTGCAGGCCAAGGCCAGGCTGGCAGACGCTGAGCAGGCGCAGCAGCAGCTTCAGGGAATGCAGCGGGAGCTGCACCAGCTGGAGGCTCAGGTCAGGCAGCACGAACAGAGGCCCATGAGGGCGGCTGGTCAAGCAACTCATGATCTCAGTGGAGGGCAGGGGGGTGCCACACAAGCTGAGAGCATCACAAACTGCGACAGGCACCAGCACCAGCTGCCAGTGGTCAGCAGCCTGAGTGCCTGGGCTGAATCAGGGGGCTTGGGCGCAGCTCGCAGCATGGAGCAGCAACAGGCCTTGCTGAGGCTGGCGGAGTCTGCCGTGCAGCAGGTAAGGCTTAACCAGATCAAGGGCTGTGACGCTTGGGCAGCTGACTTATGCAATTCTCTCACCCCCCACACGATGTCTGCACGACACACGTCGGCAAGCCCCGCGACTGTATGCCGCCCTACAACGACCCTGGTCTCACGTCTTGCCTTCCTCGTGTACAGCTGGAGGGCGAGGTGAGAGGAGGTGGAGCTGCAGTTGGAGCCCTGCAGCGACTCAGCAGAGCCCTGGACGCCGCCTGCCAGTCGGTGCAGACGGGGGCCCAGCACCTGTCCAGGCACCTGCGGGAGAGCCCCCAGCCCCAGCGCCAGCTGGCTGCTGGTGTGGACCTGCACCTGGCTGCCGTCAGTGATGTGCTGGCTGCGCTGCAGCAGTCTGCCCACACAGCGTGCGAGCTGGGAGGGTCTGCCAGGTGAGCCTGTCCTGCTGACGACTGTCTTGCCGCTGTGGCCTGAGCATGCAGCCTGGGGTCTACACGGGGTTTGCAGTATGTTTTAACATGCTGTACCTGTCAGGAGGCCTGCCTTGTGGCACCCAGCACAGACAGCGCAAAACAGCCCTTGTGTCTCGATTGATGCACGGCATGAGTAGCTCATCGTGTGCAGGCTCACCAGCAGCGAGGAGAGCGGTAAGCAGCGGGTGGCTGCTCTGAGGCACCAGCTGACATCTTTGAAAGGGGCCGTATAGATTTGTCTGTGCGTCTATGTCGCGTCGCTCTTATGATACAGTCAGGCGTTCAGTCACACTGTTTGTGAAGTCAGGACTGGCTCCTTTTGCAATGCTTCCAGCCATGATCTGTTGCTGAATCTCCGCTGCAACCACTTGCAGCATGCAGTCACCGCATGTGCTCCCTCCTGTTGAGATAAGTGGTGTGAGCAGCCATCTTATTGGCAACACCACTGCTAATGAAAGGTTCAAGTAGGCTGCAGATCACCCTCTGTGTTCAGCCTTTCCTGCAATAAGCTACAACAACAGTCTGTCTTGTAAACCTGATGCTATTAAGAAGAGGTTCACAAGCCACAGAGGGCGTTACCAGTGTGACATACAGCAATTTGAGGCAGATGTGGGACAGACGGGGGGTGAGAGGAAGGTGCCGTGATGGTATCACCACAAATTGAGCAAGCTATCATGGACTGCATCTCCAGGAGTAGGAAGAAGCATTCTATGCTCCCCCAGCGTCAGCAGGGCTACTGGGCAGAGGACGCATGTCATGTCAGACTAGCCCAGTGCACAAGGTGCTGCTAGGTGTCCTGCAAACCCACATTGTGCACATCATCCTGTCTGCAGGCTCACCTTCAGCAGTGAATTGTCTTGCTTGTGCAAAACCAGCGGCAGCAACCTGGGATCATTTAAGGGGTCCAGTAACACCAGCAGGACTCTGGGCATAGGCTTTCACAGCTGGCCTCAATTGCTACACATGCTGTCGTGGCAGCTGCTGTGCTCTTTACAGGCAAAGAATGGTCAGAGTTGCTGCGAATGACATCCAGTGGTTCTGCATGGCCCTGTGCTGAGAGATGTCTGGATATGCTGATGGCCTCAACTCTACCATGTGACCCACTGGACTTTAAGCATGCTCCCTGACAAAATCAAAGTGCGTGGAGGCATTGATGCCTGAACTTCATTTCATGTGTGTAGCCGAGTCGCCACACTATGCATTGGCGTCGCAGTGAAGCTAGCCACCCTGGAACTCCTAAGGCCAGATGCAAGCTTCTGTTTGTGCTGCACACACTTCTATACCACACAAGGCTTGTGCCAATTACTGGCTAAGCAGCACTTCTTCAGAACAAAAATTGTAAGGGTCTGTGAGATTGCAATTCACATGCTCAAGAGCTTGTAGGGATGCTGGATAGATAGATACGATTCCCAGCCTGGAGGGGTGATAGTAGAGTCCCCTGGCATGGTAAAGAGATACTGGAATGCCTAGCCTTGACTGACTGAGTTTGGTAGGGTATTATGGCACTCAGTGTGTGGTCTTGCTGGTGACACATGGAAGAGGCTGTCTGAGGGTCAGTGGTAAGGCAAAATGCTCCTGGTGCAGGCTGCAGCGGCCGGCAGCAGCTGAGCCAGCCTGCAGGGGGGCAGCAGGGGAGGAAAGCAGCAGCTACGCCGCTGGCAGGGACACGTCTCTGTGGCATGGCGGCACGATCCTGGAATGTGTGGACTGTATGAGTCTGGTGGGCTGTGGCAAGCAGTGGGGGGACCTGCCACCAATGTGTGGTATGGGTTGTCTCAGGGTGTGATGGTGTGGCGACGTTTTTAGTGCAGGCTGCGGCGGCCAGCAGCCGCAGAGCCAGCCTGCAGGGAGGCAGCAGGGGCGGCCGCAGGGGCGGCTGCCCCCTCGCGCAGGGACCCAGACACCCTGGGACCAGTGAGGCCGGTCTCCACCAGAGGCCACTGGCCCAGGCGGTTGCGGCAGGCAGTGGGGTCCTGCATGATGTACACGTTGTCGGCAGCGACGGCCACGCCGTCCTGGTTCCTATGCCACTGCCTACAGGACACAGTGGAAGGGGCTGAGGGGTTGCATGCACGGAGGGGGCGCTGTAGCAGTGAAACAATTGCTGGATGAGCAGGGTGCCCTGTGCACACCGCCACCCTCTGCCACCACCTCCAGAGGCATAAGCCATCTGCCACTCGAGCACAAGTCCTCACCAGTGGGCAGTGGTGGCATTGAGAATGTCCAGAGTGCCGTGGCCGAAACTGGGCTCGCGGACCTGGCTCCATGTAGGCTGCTCAGCAAAGCTGCAGCAATGAGAGGCACATATGCATGTCGGGGTGACTTCACTCCAGGTGCAAGCTTCAGTGGCAGGAGGCCTCTCTCAGCAGATTAGGGGAGGTCATCTGGGAACAACAGTGCACAGCAAAAGGGTGCTTCAGCCAGTGCTCACCAGTAGCCCTGGGGCACACTGGGGTTGGCAGGGTTGCTGCTGTTTCCGTCAGCCTGCAGGCAGGGGTGGCACAGCAGTGAGGCGTGGTCCCTACATTAAGCCGGGGGTGGCACAGCAGTGAGGCGTGATCCCTACAAAAACAGGGGTTGGCACAGCAGTGAGGCGTCGATCCCTACAGGAACAGGAGGTGGGCCAGGGAGGGCACAGCCCTGCTATTCAGCCCTGGGGCTGCAGATGAGGCATGCTTCACCATTGCTGGCATCAAGCAAGCACTGCTTCAGCCGCCTGGATGGCCGCATTTGAGACCAGCACAATGCCCACACTGCTCACATTGTATGTCAGAGCGCGCTTGAACCAGGACCAGCGGTCGTTCACAACGGGGTTGTTGGAGTACAGGAAGCTGGGGCGCACAGAGGAGTTCTGCAGGTGCCAGAGTGTGTGTGTTAGAGTTCTAGCCAGACAACCTGAATGGACTGCGATTGCCAAGCCAAACCGGGCTGGAGGGGCTGCACATGAAGTTGCAACATACGGTGGCCCAGACAAGATCTTTCCTGGCGACACTGGCTGTGAGGCATCAAGTAGGTCGGGCTGGGGGCGCATAGCGCTTTTTCAGGAGCAAGGAGGGCCTGAAGAGGCTGACCTGACTGCCAAGCTGCAGCATGCAGGCAAATGCAACAGCGCAGCCTCCTTGCACGTGGGGTGTCCCTGCACGAGTGCACATGCGCAACAGGCACTGGCAGCATTGCTTGCCTGAGCGACCTCACAGCCGCCACTGCCAGCAGTGTCTTCATAGTCTGCAGCAGCAGGATGAGCCCTTGTGAGCAAGGCGCACACGAACTTAGGGAGCCTCAGTCTTACGACAGGAGCAAGACAAGCACACATACATGACCACAGAGTGCAGTCACAGACCTTCAGGCTTCACACACACATTGCTGGGTGAATTCCAGGCCTGGGCTCAGCTGTGCAGCTGAAGGGCTAACCGGGAATCAGTGGCTTGCTTCAACAGAGTAAAGCAATATCTCACCTGGCCCATAGGTGGCCTTGTTGACGCCAGACAGGCCCTCAGAGTTGCCAGCGTCGCCAATGGTGATGTGCACTGCGGGCAACAAGCATGAAGTGAAGTGTTTGGGCAGCAGCCAGGGAGCAACCAGAGGCCGGCAGCAGAACCCAGCAAACATGGCAGCTGCATTCAGGCTTCACCACCAAGCTTTTGTCCAGCCATGCCACTCTGGCTGGCAGTCAGGCAGCAAGCCCAGTCAGTGAGAGCCCCTGCATAGCACTCCAATGCAGCCAGTGGCCACGCTGGGCACAGGGCAGGCCCCACAGCTCACCTGCGCCGCAAGGGTCGATCACATCCAGGTAGATGGGCGAGGTGCGCTCGTAACTGAAAGCAAAGGGAGTTGATCAGGTGGCACTGAAACCGCGGCTGTAGCCTAACAATGCGGGAGTGCTGCAGCATGCCCTGTGACAGCTGATGCAAGGAGAAGTCAAGGGAGCTGATTTATTAAGAGAGCCAGGGAAAATAGTGATCCACACTCACGAGTGCACGTGGCCATAGTAGAAGATGTTGACACCCTGAAGATGGCACAGCGAACAAGCGTCAGCTGGCAGTCTACTAGCGCGCAGAGGTACTGCTGCCACCTGTGCGGATGGCAACATGATGGAACAGCAAGACATCAGCCAGAATTGTCAGTGCTGCTGAGAAGGAGACAGGAAGATGCTGCCAGACAGACAGTCCCAGAAGAGACTCACGTAGCGGTAGGTCAGGGGCTCAATGGACCAGCGCATCTGCTCAAACTCCTGCAGGCACAGAGGATGGACATTGGTCATGCTGCCTTTCCCACTGCGTTTTGGGACCTGGTGAAGTGCTGGGATGCTTCTGAAGCTGCGGCAGGGGCCCATCATCTGACTGGCTGCTGCTCGCTCAGGGCCCCTGCCGCGGGACAGCATTGCCGGACACACCAGTGGACAGGTCTGCTCAGCTCACCTTGTAGGAGGAGTCAGTGGTGCCGGCAATGGGGTTGTGAATGTTGACTGCATGGGCACACAGGTGAGGTCAGAACCATGCCTGACAAGGTTCATTCCCGTGCTTGGCAAGTCAACTGATTGAAGATATGGAAGACGGTCGCACGCTGGGCTGCGCAGGCCAGCGACTTCACTAGCTGCTTGCATCAGGCCACAGTGCTACAACTGTCCTGCCCGCACGACTCACCAATCACCCAGGGAGTCTTGGTGCGGTCGATTTTCTGCAGCAGAAATTGGAGCAGCTTGGTGACCCCAGTAAGGCACAACTGTGTCGCACGACCTGCAGCTGCTTTAGTTGTAAACAGGCCAGCTTGCATACATCTCACAGAGCAGTCCAAGTCGTCAGCTAGCATGCCCATCACCAGGTTTCTGCATGTCTTGACTGGACGCCAGAAGCAGAATGAGGTGCCTGAATAAGCCAGAATCAGAGCAGACCTGCAAGTCATATGCCAACCAGGTCCATTGGTCCGAGCCTGGGGTGTAGTCCACCTGCAGGCAGGAGCGACAGTGGAGGTGAGCATTGACACTTGCCAGATGTGATGATCCCAGAGGCTGCCAAAATACTGATGGCATTCGGCATGGACTCTTGCAGCAGGGGCTGCTCAGCAGCCTGCATCCCGACATCTTGGCTGGCTGACTGGCTTCTGCCTTGGCCATGACATTGAGCATGCAGCCAAGGCAGATGCCGCTCACAGCCACAGTTGCCATGGTTCTTCCAGCGAGAGCAACCAGACACTTGCCCTAGGCCTTGACATGGGCCGTGACATCGGCACAGCCCCTTTCTTGCAGCAGCACGGAGGCACATGCTCACGTAGGGGGACAGCCAGATGCCATGGGCTGGGCCCTGCTCGCTGGAGAAGTAGAAGAAGGAGCCGTTGGACGCCTCGCTGGGGTACTGCAAGCCAGTGCCAGAACTTTGTGAGAATTCAGCCAGAACATGACAGAGCGGCAGCACTGCAATTGCAGATGTGCCTTCTGATCCAATACTGCATCAAGGAACTGGACTGTTCAAGCTGATGCTGTTGAGGCCATGATGAACTGGCAGCAAGCGGAGCAGCTCGCAGCCTGAGAGCGCTTCCTCCAGGTCTTCAGGCAGTTGGCCGACAGCAGCATGCATTCACAGCCATGATCAGAAGGCACAGAGAGCTGCATAGACCGAGAGCAAGGTGTGGTCTCACCTTCCAGCGGGCCTGAACAGATGCAAAGACGGTGTTGTTGCCGTCGGACTGAGCCTCAATCTGCAGGCCCAGATCTAGAAGATGTAGCACACACACACAAGCCTTGTTTTGCAGTGAGCCACTAGGTGCAGCATCAGGGCTGACATGCACTGCGCAGCCTGTCTCGCAAGCAGTTCAGAGGGGCAAAACCACTGGACAGCAGCCTCGCCCCGCACCTCGTGGTTGCCTGTGCCGCCCAGCATGGGGATGAAAGACACCAGAGGCTGGATGAATCGCTGCAGACAGAAGGCAACATGTCAGCAGGGCGTGTGATGTCTCTTCACATGGCTTACAGTCCTGGATGGGGGAACCATCAAAGGCTCTTTAGCAGGACATGGATGGTGCAGCTCACCTGCCATGAGTCCCAGACTGGTTGCCAGGTGCCTGCAGGCGAGCAGGCAGCATATGTTTTGACCTGAAAACGGCTACAGCTGGAACGCAATCATGGCGAAAGCGCAGCCCTGGTGCAGACCTGATGTGTAGCCCTCCAAGCCGGAGTCGGGGGATGTGACTGTTCCGTTGGTGAACCAGGTGTCTGCACAGCAGGGGCACATCAGCCTCACAACGCAAGCGCCACGCCTGGAGAGATCAGCGCAGCATGAGGCCACCATCAAAGTCTGAGGCTTCAGTTGTGCATGCACCTCACCAGCGTAGCAGTAGTCTGCAATGTAGTATAGCACTGGAGGGCCCACATTGGCAGCACTTGCGCTGACGAGGGCGTGCTGCAAGGTGGAGGTGGCGTTGGCGGACATGCCCCAGTCAGCCATGGCGATGATGCGTTGGGGGTAGTTGGGGCCTGCAGGGCAGCCGACACAGCCTTCAAGCAGCAGGCAGGCACACCCAGTGGGGGCTCATCTGATTCAAGCAGGCAGGCACTGTCTGCTGGGCAGCAGGCAGGCATTGGCGCAGCTCGTAAGGGAGTAGCTTGTAGGCATGCATACCACACGCTGTGGGCAAGTGAGGCCTACAGGGCAGGCATCCCTCATGATAGCGTTGCAGGCAGTTGTGAGTATGCCATGGCGGCAGGGTCAGGGCCTGCAGTGCAGGGCAGCAGGAGGGTGTGAGGCAGCAGGCGGCCATAGGCACGTTGCAGGAGTAGCTGGTGCTCTGGCTGAGGCAGTCAGCAGACATGGTTGCAATGCTGGGGGTGTCTGGGGCCAGTGCGGTGAAGAAACTTGGAGGCGGCCAGCTCGCGCCAGGCCAACGGGCAGGCGGGAGTATGCAGTGATGGCCTTGCTGGGGCCTGCAGGGCAGAGCAGGTGTGCTAGGTACGGGCAGGGACAACAGGCAGCCATGAGCGTGCCAGCTTGGGAAGCGCACAGTGCTGTCTGCAGGACGACAGGAAGACGAGGGCGCAGCGCACAGGCTCTGGAGGCTTCCGTTGCAGCCAAGGACATGGCTGATTGTGACCTGAGAGTGGCACCCCTGCATTGCCTACCTGTCTGGTGTGGGCGATCACACCGCACAGAGCTGCAGCACTCACAGACACTGCGCAGCATGAGGGGCTGGCAGTGCCCGGGGGGGCCCACCTGCTGCCTGCATGCTGGTGAAGTTGAAGACGGGGCTGAAGTTGGTGCCATCGCCGGCCTGGTAGAAGTACTGAGTGCTGGGGGTGAGGCCTGTGAGGCGCACATTGTGCAGCACAGGAGAGGTGTAGTTGAGGGAGCTGGCCCCACCAATGGCGGCCACTGTGGTGTTGTAGATCTGGCTGTAGACCTGCAGGGGCACAGGCAGGACATGTGAGGCAGGTGTGAACCTGATTTTTGCTGCATGCTCGGAATCAGGGCCCAGTCCTGGCTTGAATGTATGTGGGCTGTGTGTGAGCTTCATCCAAAAGCTCAGTGAAACAGCTCTGCTGCTGCTGAGATCACCAGCATGCACAAACAGCCAGCTTGAGGCCGGGCAACTGCACCACAAGCGGACACAGGTCAGCGTTAGTCAGCGCTTACAGAACATCTGCAGGCCCACTGTTGCATTGTGCCAACAAAAAGTCGCTCACAAAATTAGATGCCGCACCTCAGCATTGCCTGTGGCAGTCTGGCTCAGGGCAGTGGCTGATGTGCCATAGCGCACCACTGAGGGAATGCTGGCAAAGTTGTTGGGGGTCAATGCACCCACGCCAGTCTGCATTACAGTGCAGCAACATGGTGTCAAAGATACAATGGCGTTACCTGAGCAGGTCGCTGACACATGTGCACAGCAGCATAGGTCAAATATTTGACTTGTGTCAACCCACACTGCCATTCAAGCCACTCCATGCAGCTGCAGGCATGTCAGACTGCCAGGCATCCAGGGCCTCCAAGCAAAGATGCTGAGTGGAGCACTTGGATCTCTGCCATGCAGGAGCTTCAGGCCTGCCCACCTTGGCTGCGCCAGTGGCCCACATGACAAACACTGCATTGGGTCCTGCCAGTGAAAGGTGAACCTGCAAATCAAGGGTTTATGTCATTTGTCATGGAGTTCAGGTGTTGGAGTCACTTTCCAGTGGCATCCAGAAACAGCAGCATCCTCCACTTAGCAGCGAGCTGATCACAGAGCTGGACAGGTGTACAACAAGAATAGCCAATTGTGCTGAATATTCTGTAATGTGCAGAATCTACCTGTGAAACATTGTTCGTGCCGTTGTAACCTGCTGGAGTATAGCTGGGGTCATTCAGGTCCGCAAAGGATGCATTGGGCCTCATGCTCAGGGACAGAGGCACTGTCTCCGGTTGCTGCAGGGAAAGGGCAGTGGAGGGTCAGAAAGGGCCTGGCTTGGAGGATGCAAAAGATTCCTCCGGCGTCAACATGGCAGATCAGGCAGCAGCTTGGCAGTCAGCAAACCTCTCACCCCGACATAGGTGCTCAGGACAGTTGCGGCGCATGCCTGTTGCGCAGACAATAGCAGAGCCGCTGCAGCCCAGAAGGCCACCATACTGCAGGCGTAGGGCAGTTTGGTTCAGTAGACCAGCAGAGGAGAATCTCCCGATCGCAAAGGCGAGGTCAGACCCGAAGGCGACATGCAGGTCAAAGCCATGCATGGCAATGGGTCCGGGCTGATCCAGCCACTTCAATCGAAGGGGGCAGCTGTCACAGGCAGCCGACAGATCAAGGGACCTCGTTGACAGAGGCAGGCGGCCGTACCTGCAGTCTGTAAGAGGATCAAGGTCTTACCTGAGTGTCTGTGTTTGAGAAGCTCTGATGTCTGTTCTGATACTGGGTCCTTCTAACAGTATTGTGAGGACGGTCGCTCAATAAGATTCCAACAAAAGCATCCTCCCCTTTGTTTTATAATAAATCCGGCCTGTTCACGTCATTTCGTCCAAATTGAAGGTGCCTGAGGCACTGTGTTCACTGCCAGCCTGTGTCTCTTTGTCTGGAGCGGGTGGCCCCTGCTGCATGCCGCCGCGCCGCAGCAGCAGCAGCTGCAGCCCTGGCATCTGGCTGTGTGTCGCCGGTACGGGTGCTGGCGTTCTGGCTGTCCCCACTGAACGGCCTGGGACCCATGTAGAAGAGGCGACGGATTGCTCTGAGCACGTTGAGGTCATTGTGGCACGTGACATATGTGAGTCCTGCCAGGATGCCAGACAGGTGCCCAAGGAAGGATGCCTGGGGCGAGATGAATTGTATGTAGACCAGCTCTGCCCAAGTCACATACTTGGTGGGCAGGGGCACTCCGCCCACAGACGACCACCCAGGGCTGTTGTGGTTCAGCACAACCTGCAGGAGCACCCACAGCCCTCAGCTGATTAGCCCTCAGCTTCTCATGAGAAGTGCGGTGCCAGGTCTGCCAGCAAGACATGCAGAGAACTTGTATGCAACACCACATGCTTGCAGACCTGGCACTGCACTTCACACTAAGGGGCTTGCAACGGTAAGATGGCTTGCCTTCATGGCAAAGAGCACCCCGCTGAAGCCCACAGTGCACTGGCTGAAGTAGATGTTCTGCAACAGCGGCCAGTGCTTGCTGAAGTAGGCAAGAGCCACCTGCAGCAGGCAACAGGCAGCTTAAGCTTCCTCCACGACAGCCCAGCAGCGGGGCAGAATTGAAATTTCACGTGCCGCAATCCGTATTCTGCTGCACAATCAGGACCAGGAGGGCAGCTCTGCTGGTGGCTGGCCTTGCTTGATGCTTGACTGAAGCCTGCGGCTGCTGCAGCCATGGACCAGGTGCAATGAGGCATGGCGACAGCAGATGCAGGCAGCTGCATGACGTAGAGCTGGTGAGATGCACAGAGTGCAGCACGGGAAGCAACACT
The DNA here is from genome assembly GCA_019693375.1 of Asterochloris erici. Taxonomy (NCBI): domain Eukaryota; kingdom Viridiplantae; phylum Chlorophyta; class Trebouxiophyceae; order Trebouxiales; family Trebouxiaceae; genus Asterochloris; species Asterochloris erici. The sequence goes on along the minus strand of JAAMXJ010000242.1, from coordinate 238,071 downwards.
CACCATCCAGGCCTGTGACAGCGCCAGCAGCTGGGTCATCATGAACAAGTACCCGCCTGATCCCATCTGCGGCTCAAGCTGAGCGCCCTGCACTGGGGCTCAAGACATCTCTGCCAGCAGCAATGGCATAGTGTATGCAGAGATGGGGGGCAGCACCTGGGTCAGCTGCAGCTGTGCTGCAGGATGCACACCACTCCTGGCCAGGCCAGGCATTGGGCAATGGCTGCTGAACAGGCAGCCAGAGGCACCTCCCTACCTTCCACAGAAAGGAGCTCATGTTGTAGTACAGGTGGGTCTCATCGGCATGCAGAAAGGCAGACCACAGCAGGCGGTGCCACTCCCGCAGCTGCAGGCAGGTGTCCTGACTTCAGTGTCGAGCTGCCTGCCATGCCGTGGCATGCAGGTCCCGCTGAAAGGGCATGGGCAAGTCACACCTCCAGGATTCTTCTGGGCTGGATGCATGCAGCCGACAGCTTGGGCACAAAAAAGCTGACGTCGCCTGCACTTCAAGGCAGGGCTGCATCAATCACCAGGCGATCTCATGAGCCAGCAGGAACAGACTGCTGCAGGTACCTGGTTCCAGATATAGCAGTACCTGGACTGCAGAAAGGATACAGTGATTGAGGCACATTGTGTCAAGATGGTGCAGCCACAGAGCTCAGCGCATGCCGGGACAGACCTGCCGCGAGCAGCAGTGTGACGGGCGGCTTGTTGGGCAGCCTGGCAGCCTGCTGTGCTAACAGGATCAGCAGCCCCATGCTGGTTGCATCCTGTCTGCCCCTTCTTGGCCTCCTTGAGCTCCCTCTTTGAGTCCACATTTTGCAGCTCTGTCATAAAATGGAGTCCATGGATGCAAGAAGCAGCTGCATGCTTGTAGCAGACAGGGAAGCTGACATGCAGAAAACAAAGTGGCCAAGACAGCAAGTGACTCGTTGCCCTTGCACCCCAATTACGTGCCTGTCCTGCAGTGGCACCATAAGTGTGCCTGATTCTTGAGCCGGAGTCTGAAGGCTGACTTGCACGGCAGTCCTGACCGCTTAGCTCATCTGAGGCTTGGAGTCTTGATCAGCCTGATCTCTACGCCTCATTGGCCCCAGCATGGCACAAATGTGCCCTGCTGCACTTGGACAGAGGCAGGCAATTGCTCCTCGCCGTCAGCATCGTCAGGGCTTCCTGCAGCTGCAGGCAGGCAGCAGCAGGCCCATCAGACATCACAAGCGCACCCGTCATGGCTTGCGGACACATGCCACAGCAGCCAGGGAGCGTGCTAGCAGCCAGGCACAGCAGCCTGGGGAAGACTGTGAAGCAGACCTTTACCCACGGGAGAACAATGAAGAGGAGGGTGGCTTCTTTCCTGTCAGGTGTGCCATCAATGAAGGGTTCTGAGGAGTGCACCTGTTGACTGACTCAGCAGCAGCCATTGGTCGATTAGTGAAGGCATGCAGGTGCAGTCAGCAGTGGGCTGCCCGTGCCTGTGAGCGGTCCTCAGCTCTGGCTCTGACACCTCAGGTGGAGGCCTGTCAGTCGCCCCTGATTGGCAATGGTGCAGGTTTGTACTGGGTTTGAATGTTAGCATCTGGCTCCCTTCTGATGGCGGCCACGTTGGCAAACGCAGTGGGTGCTGCCTGCCAGCAGCGACCCCAGGGGAGCGCCAAATGCCCGTGCGCAGGCCCCTGCGGCGCATGGCCTCCAAGGCTGCACGCACGTCCGTGCCAAACATCATGTGCTGTTAAGAGCCTGAGTTTCCTGAGGGTGGCAGTGCCGCGCTTGCTTGGGTTGCAACACCAAGCAGCACACTTGTCCTGTCAAGCAGCTGATCAGTCGTGCCGAGCCCCTGGGTGGAGCAAGAGTTCCCACAGGTGGCAGTGCGCAGAGTCCTGCGCGCCAAGGCTGTCAACACCAGCTGACGGCTGCTGGCCACCTTTCAGTGCATTCACTGCTGGGCAGCCTCCTCGATACCAGGGTCTGTCCTGTCTGCAGGGACCCCGGGGAATTCCCCAAGGTGGCAGTGCGGGGACCCCTGCGACGCCTCGCCTCTAAGGCCGCTGACAAGCTGTCCTCCATGACCGGCATCGACCTGACCACGCAGGCCGCTGCGGTTCCTGACGCTCCTCCCCAGATGGAGGCAGAAGAGAAGATCGAGGCGGCCCAGTTCGACCCCCTCCGGGATGGCCCCCTGCGGTACCTCGGCTATGCTAACGAGTGCGGGTGAGCTCTGCTGCCTCAGAGGGAATGGCTCTGCGTTTGCTTTGCCCAGAACCACTGTCAGGGCTCAACTGGGGGCCTGCCTGGAGAAAGAGGCGAGGTGCCAATGTTCTGACTCACTGCGCTGTGGGGTGCCCCCTGCGGTGCGCTGATTAGCCAATGATGAGCACAGCTGAAGTTCAATATTGTATGATTCCTGGTGAGTGAGGTCATGGGGAGGAGCAGCGGAGGAGCAGCTTTGCCCGCTGCACGACTGACTCCTGGGCAAGGGGCTTGGCCCAAGGCTGCACACAGCTGCATGACATATCTGCCTGTGCAGTGGGGCCCAGCGCTTACTTGGCCACACCATTTGCATGTGAGCTTTGCCTTGCTCCCCTGCACTGTATGTCAGCTAAGCAGGGGGATCAAACTTTGTTTGGGCGGTGCAGACTGTGTGGAAGAAAGACAGTGTGGTGACATGCTGCACCTCCATGCTTTCCAATTGCTGCAGAGTTTGCAAGGGAGGTGTGGGCCTCCTTTAGGCTGCCTGACAGCGTCCATGCAGGGGCCCCAGCCTTCTGCTGCACCACCTGCTGGAGCAGCAGAGCGGCTGTGCGAATTCGCCCATGCCAGGCCGCCTGTGAGTGCTCCTGCACAGCGTCTTATCCCCTTGTTCCTCCTGTGCAGGGAGGCGTTTGCTGCCTGGATCCCCCCCTTTGGTGTCCCCCTGTCCTACGGCATTGCGATCAGTTACGTCCTCGTGGACACCATCGATAAGGGAGCCAAGGCCTTTCAGGCAGCCAACATAGAGCTGGGCGCCAATGGCGAACTGCACCCAGAGGTCAACCGCGGCAGGTGACCTGGCTTCGGGCTGGGCTGGTGTTGCCCACTGGCTGGTCAGCATGTACCCTTTGAGAACTGGCTCAGGGCGTGCGCACGCCTTGCCTTGGGCCAGATGAGGCACTGCATCCAGGGGTTGAGTGCGGCAGGTGGGCCAGCAGGCAGTTGGCTTTGCAGGAAGCCACATGCCTTGGCAGAGAGCCAATAAGGCTTTGCACCTATCAGTCGACCCCTGCAGGTGCATCTGCAGAAGTTGACTTCCGCACTAGCGTTTGCAGCCAAGCCACGCTGGTCTGCTGTTTAACCCTAGACCTGATGCAGGCATGACTGCATGCTGGCAACACTCACCTGCGAGGCCCCCAGGCAGCATGTTGTCTGTGTATTCTTCAGCCATCAACCCTGTTCATGCTTGTTGCGTTGCTCAGGAGGTTCGGAGCTGCTGGGACATCGCCTGCTGGGCTGCATGCTGCAAAACCCGCTGCATGTGCTCAAGCCACACATCCCATGTGCAGCGCATCCTGTCACTTGCTGTCTGCAGGCTGAGCAAGCTGCTGAGCTTTGAGCGTGCCCTGGACACCATTGTGTGGCAGCTGCTGGCTTCAGTCATCTGCCCAGGTGAGACTTTGACTGAGCTGTCCAAGAGGCTGCAGCAGCCGACAGATGTGGATGCTGTCTGCAAGACCCCTGTGCCGCCTGCCTCTTCTCCTTTGATGCTGTGCCACCTGCCAGGACCATCTGACACGCTGTCTCTCAACAAACGCTGAAGACAAGCGAGACCTGAGCATGGGCCCATGTGATTTGCAGGCTACACCATTCACACAGTTGTGGCGCTGATGCACGCTGGCCTGGTACCCCTTGAAGCCCAGGAGTCCGTCAAGCATGTGTTTGAGAGCTTGGCGCCCGCTGTCAGCATGTCGCCTGACCTGCTGCTCACCACCGTCGACAAGTCTGTGCCCACGGCAGCAGGGCTGGCAGGTGCGGTGCTGTGCAGCTTTTTGCCGTCACAAGTCAGCAGAATGACCCCCAGCGGCTGGGGAGGTGCGTTGGCACTCTGGCATGGCAAGATTGCATCTCTTTCAACCGCCATATGCGGCAGCTTGAGTGTGCAGCGTCAGGTTCGCACAAAGTGTGCTGCAGGCCTGCATTTGGCTGCAGTCTGAGCAAAGGTGCACGCAGGTTGCCCAGTGCTGCTGCAGCTGCTCCTGTCGCACCCTGAGACAGTCTTGCCTTTGACTCTCAATGTCATCTGCAGCAGGTTTGGCAGGACACATGTTTATATCCATGCGCGCAGTGTGCTCCTGCTGCAGCACACCTTCTCAGATAACCATCTGCCCTGCCTGCAGCTCCCCCACTATTGTGCACCCCATCAACGACTTCCTTTGCCTGATGCCTCCAAGTGTCCAGCTATGCGTCCACCTGCCTGCAGCCATCCCCTTCATCGTGCATCCCATCGACAATGCCATCCATGCCCTGCTCAACGTCAGCATGCGCCCTGCCATGCGCAAGTACATCTGCGGGCAGGGGCAGGGGGCACTGGCTGACCTCGCCATCTGTGACGACGAATGCCAGCTGCCAGAGACATGAGGAGCAGGTCTTTGTGTTTCCAGTATGTGAGTAGTCATGTGCTGCCCAGTCAAGCCTGGAAGGTGAATCTATCTCTGGACAGATTGGGTGGCAGCACCAGGTGTGTTTGGCAGAAGGAGAGCTGCAATCTATATAGCTCTGCTGCGCCAACATATAGTTTGTCATGTGCTGCAGCTCTGTGCTTACGCCATCCCTTGTACAATTCTTTTATTGCTGCTGCTTTGAACCGATGCAGTCGTACCCAATGAAATCATCAATTCAGTATGAAAGCCAAGTGTATGTTTCAGTCTACTGCTGCTGTACATGCCAGCTGCTGCACGACTGCAGCGCCAACACGCATGCCATCAACTGCTGCGCTCACAATGCCGCCTGCATAGCCTGCACCCTCGCCGCATGGGTATAGCCCTTTGATAGAAGTGCTTTCAAACGCACCTGTGCGCTCCACACGCACCTGCAAAGAAAGTTTAGGGCTCAAAAGGTGCTGACTGGAGGCCCTCAAGATGCACTCAGCTGGACCTGAGCCACTTATTGAAAGGGGTGCAGGCGTGGTCCAGCAAGCACCTCGCATACTTACTGGGGCACTTGTCCTTGTCTCCACACCATGAAGCAGCCCCACGTCTGTGGCAAAGCCTGGCATGCGCCGCTCAAACTGGAGCATGGCCTTCTTCAGAGCACCGGTCAACGGCTGAGGGTACGTTTCATGCAGCAGGGCAGGCTTCACTCCAAGCCTGCATGCAGTTACAACAGTGCTGAACACACAGGTCAGCAATCTTGGAGACTGAGTGCATGACAGAACGCCCGCCTCCAGGGCATTGCAGCGCAGTGCAGCACAACAGCCACAGCAACAGCGGTGGTGTTGCGCTGGCTCCCCATCGCGCAAGCATGCTGTGTCGCTCACACCCATTATGTGTCGCTCACACACATTCTGGCCTTGCCTGCTGATCTGTGTGAGCAAGCGACTTGCCTCCCACATGGACAGGGACTCGCTAGCTGGAAGCGCTTGCTGCTAGCATGAAGTGCGACGCTTTCCATCAGAGACACCCCGCAGGCCAGCTCAGGTGCTGTACCAGCGCAGCACAGTACTGGGCCTGCCTGGCAGCTGACCTGTAGGATGAGGTTGGCAGGACGCCAGTGGAAGACTGCTCAGCCAGGAAGTCTGTCACGCGCTGCACTGGGGCAACAAAATCACCGCCGCCCTGCCGGGCAGCAGTCCTGCAGAGGCAAACAAGGACGTTGTTGCTGCTGCCAGCACAGCAACCCAAGCAGCAGCCTCAGAGCAGCAGCCCTGCCAGGCAGAATTGATACGTGTGCAGGACACAGTGATAGCATGCACCTCCTCGAAGGACAGTGTGCTCTTGAGGTGCAGGAGGTGCAGGACAGCAAGCCCTTTCTTGACCAGTGAGCTACTTGCAGCAGGTGTGTACCTTTCAATGCTGCGCTGCAGCTCAATGCCAGCCAGTGGGGAGCTGCCCAGGTGGGCCCAGTCAGAGGGCTGTACTGTGACCACAAGGGCTGCATTGGCCCAAAAAGAGTTGCGCCGACTGCAGCAGCGACGTGGCGTTGCCTAGCGCATGCAGGGACATGCTGCAGCAGTTCTGCTGCTGAGCACATGCAGGGACACTGTGCAGCAGTCCCTGCTGCTGCCAGGCGGGCTGAAATGCCTGAGTGCTTGTTGGCATGGGTGCAGTGTTGGTCTGGCGCGCAGGCCAGATGCGGCACCAGGTTTTGAGTGCAAGAGCAGCAGGCTTGCCCTCTGAAGGACGCTTGCAATGTGTGTCATGCACTGAGAGGTGGGGAGCATGGAAAAAAGCATGTCTGCTTGCCGCAGACTCAGCATGCAAAGCGCCACTCGCTGACCTGAAGCTCATGCCGTTGATGCACAGCTCGTCTCGCGAGGTGCTGGAGCAGACGATCTGTCCTCCAGGGCACATGCAGAAGCTGAACACCCCTCGCTTGGTGAGGCTGTGGCTGTCGGAGGTGCCTGGCTGCTCCTGTTGAGGGGCACTGCCCTCCCTGCCACGCGCTTGGTGGCTGGCAGTGTCAGCCTGATGCTTTGGGGGTGAGTCAGCACTGCCTTCCCTGCCAGGCAGTGGGGCAGTGCCTGTCGGGGCCTGGGGGTCACTGCTCCGCCTGCCGTCAGCAAACATGGCAGCTGCTGCTGCACTGTTCTGAGCCTGGCTGGTGCCTGCATGCGGCTGGGCAGCCTGTTGCTCTGAACTGGAAGCAGCAGCAGCACTTGAGCGCTGTGCTGCCTGCTGCACGGTGCCGGGGGTGATGTTGGACCACTCTGGCAGCACGTCTGCTGCCAGGCGGTAGTCGGCCACAGGGACGCGCCCCTTGCCGCGCTGCACCTCTGCATGCACACGGTGACACAGTTTGACTGTCACAGAGCCGCTGCCTGTGCGGTGGCAGGGGCAGTGCAGCAAGTGGCTGCTTGTCGAAGCTTGAGTGAAGGGCTAGGGTCTGTGTGGCCAAGGGTGTGCCTGTGTTGCAGAACATGGGGCACCTGCCTTTCTGCTTCAGACAGATGCAGCTTGGCAGCTGCAGCTTGCCTGGACAGACTTGGGTGCAGATGCCAAGAGTGCCACCACTGCCAGAGACTGGCCTGTGTTTTACACACCGGGAACATTGGGCCCAAGCAGTCGCCTTTCAGACGCCTGCCTTGCTGGCTGCCGGTCTGACAGCAAAGCAGGCATGTGAAAGGCAAGCTGCTGAGCCCACCGCCTGGTCTGCCAGCAACATGACAGTTCAAAATTGTGTGTGAGCCAAAGAATTGCTGGGCAGCGCAACTGGGCTTTGTGCACACTCGGAGCTGCCTGTTGTCCTGGGGTACGACCACCCTAGTGCCCAATAGTCAGCAGCACGCCGCACGGTGCCCCACCTGCTGCGTACTCCTGCCCATACTGGATGCTGTCAATGACTGCCTGGGGGTGCTCCACACGGAAGCCCACAGCAAAGGGCTTGGCAGTCATGGCCACCCCTCGCTGGTGCAGGGTGCTGTACATGGCCCTGGCGCTGTGCCCCACTGCCAGCACGACTGCTGAGGCCCGCAGCTGCTCGCCGTCTGCAGGGCAGCAACATGTCTCAGCTGCAGGTACAGACACAGGGTAAGGTGTAGTGCAGAGGGCCGAAGGCGTGGTCTCGACGGTGCACCCCACTGCCAGCACGACTGCTGAGACCACCAGCTGCTGCCCATCCGCTGGGCAGCCAAGGAGAATCTTGCTCGCAGGGTGCAGTGCAGGAGCGGTGCAGACAGCAACGTGGCACAGCGACGGTAGCAACAGGTTTCTGCAGCGCTGGTCTGAGCTGCTGGCGCTGCGGACAGCAGGGGCTGGCTGACGACCCCAGCAGCTGCACAGCAGTGCGCCATTCTCGTATGTGCGCAAGCCCAAGCTGCGCAGGCAACCTGAGCAGCCCATGCAAGCACCACCGCGCAACCTGCCATCTGACGGCTGCTGAGCCCTCTGCACCTCTGTGCCCTCACCTCTCAGCTGCACTCCTGTCACACGACTGTTCCGAATGGCGAAGTCTGTGGCGCAGGCCCCAAACTGCACCCGGACCCCCAGGGCCAGCAGGTGCTCACGGAAGCGGCGCAGGATGCGGACCAGGCGATCTGTGCCTACGTGGTGGAAAACCTTTGTTCTGCTTCCAGTAACACAGTATGTGTGGAACACATATTCACCCAAACTAGAAACGTCTTCATGTACAGCAACACCGTCTCGTCCAAAGCAATGTGTCCTACCTAAGTGGGGCTTGCCAGCCACCAGGATGTCCTGCAGCAGCAGGGAGTGTTGGGGAGCTCATGCGTTTCGGAGGCACAGCCTGTTTGCAGCTCTGCATGCAACAGATAGAGCACACAAAAGGGTAATTGGGCTCAGATTTTGCCTGGTTTCCAGAAGCAGACGCCTGCGAAGTGGAAAGGCGGGCGAGGGCTGCAGGCCCAGAGCAGCAGAAGGACTGCCATGTCGTCTCATGGTGATGCCAGGGCCCCAAGGCCACAGCTCACCTCAGGAGCGCCAAAGGCATGCAGCGTCTGGAGCACGCGGCGCACGGGGTCGGAGTTGCGACCGACCTGCATGGCGCACAGCTCTGTGACATCCAAGTGCTGCAGCTACTGGGACAAGACTCAAAGCCATGGAGACTCCTGCATACCCTGTGCTGCCTTGAGGCAGGCTTTGATGGTCAAGCAGCTTGGGCACCAGCCAAGAGCACGGCCCTGCTCAGCAGCACGCCGACCCTAACAGAGGCACAGACAGGCACCCACCTGTGTTGTCAGCTTGCCATCGCTCCAGGTGCCAGCCCCGCCCTCGCCTGCGCGGCAGCACAGCCTGCTGTTGCAAAGGTCTGCTGCTAGAGGCAGCACTCAGACAATGATGCAACTGCAGATGAGATTGTCATTCTCGTAGAACACCCAAAAGCGGCTGCTGCACTGCATGCAATGCCCATCATGCACAGCTGGAAGAGCACAGCTGGAAGAGCATACCCTGTTTTCACTGCAGAGCGGGGCCCAGCAAGGCCACTCCAGCTGTCAGCATAGCAGCAGTTGCTCAGCGGTGAGCTTGCGCCTCATCAGAAGGCAGCACTCAAGCTTGTCAGCCACGCCGCTCAAGCAGCAGCTTTGCCCCAGGGCTCACCATAGCAGAGGTTGCTGTCAGGATTGAGCTTGTGGCGCACCAGGAGGGCCCCTATGTCTCGCCCCCGCACCTCTACAGGCTGGCCCCGCTCCAGCAGCACCACTGGCAACCCCGCATGCGCCACCTCCAGGGCTGCAAAGAGTCCTGCAGGGCCGCTGCAAGGCAGAACACTTGGACTGGGAATGGAGTGCCTACAGCAAAAAGCAGACACACCCTGCTGTTGGCTGCATTGGCTGTTGGCACAGGCAGGCCGCTGTGTGCAAGAGAGCATGCGTGCCATGGGCCCAGAAGACCACTCTGGAAGCATGAGGGTTGCCCCCATCCCATAGCAGGCCTAGCCAGCAAGCTTCTGCTGGGACGCCAGTGAGGTGCCGCCTGGCAGACTCGAAGACAGCTGGCCGCCTGCTGCTGTCGAGCGCATGCGAGTCACCTGCCGATGACGACAACAGGGTCCCTTCTTGGAGTGGGCTTGCTGAGCACAGTGTCCAGAGATGGAGGGGCAGGCTGCTGCAGCTGGAAGGGGGTGTCAGTCTGGACCCTGCATGGCAGGGCAGACCACACCTGAGGACCAAGCTGGGCAGCTTGGCTGACAGCGTGCAATGCTTACAAAGGATCTGCAGCACAGCATGTGATCCCCTGGAAGGATAAATTCAGGAGAGAAGGCCACGAGTTGAGCATGATAGCTAAGAGCTTCACTGCATGACAGGTCATAGATGCCTGCACCTCTCATTCTGCCCCTGGCATATGTGTGGCCAGGCACCCAGCCTGCACAGCTGCGCCGCTGCTAACAGCAGCTGCGCACCCTTGAGGAGCAAAGCCTCCCAGAGCACAACTCAGGCTTGCAGGTCACACGGCGTGGCATGGGCAGACCCATACAGCTGCGCGCCATCAAGATTGTGTCGGCACATACCAGCGCCACAAAGCATCCTGCAGCACCGCCTGCCCCGCACCTCTCAAACTGCCCCTGCCGCGCGCGCGGCCTGGCGTGGGCAGCCCGCACGGCTGCTGCATCCACGTCCACTATGTAGGTGAAGGTCCTGTGGCTGCGCCGGGCATCGAATGACTTGCGCACGATGGTGACGTGGCGCTCCTCGATCTGCAGGCACGCACACAGTTGTCTGGCTAAACGGCTGGCCTGCGCAAGACAGGGCAGCATGTTTGGCAGGAGGCTGTTGCTCTGACAGATTGGCTGGCTGGCCAACAGCAGTGGGAGCCTCAGCAGCTGCAGGCTGCTGCTACTAGAACATGTAGGCCCCCCACATCACATGCAAGGGCTGCATGGACTGCCCCTCCAAGCAAATGATGTGTTGCATACGCGTGACGAACGCGGCCTCACCTGGGTCTGCGCATTCAGCTTAGCGGACACGGCCTGGCACAGCGCGGGGGACACAGTGTGGTCATCCTTGCCAGGGTCCTCACTTACTGACAGTGTGATTCCATACACACGCCAGCAGTCAAAGGGCTCTGCCTGCAGGTGGAGACACAAAGGGCGTGTTCAACATAGACCACTCCATCTGCAGTCGACTTGGATGGCAGCGTGAATGCTACTTAAACAGTACTGCATGCTGGCTGCTCACAGTGCTGCCTGCAGCTCGATCTGTTTGTTGCTGCCTGCTCTGCCGCCTCAACCTCTGCGGTGCCCTATTGGCTGGCCTGCCTCTGTTGGATGCTTTCTCTCTGGGCTTCTGGGCAGTCCCTGCACGGCATGTGACTGGTCGTATGCCAGCAACCCCATGATGGCTCCCAGACCACTTCTCTCTGATGAATCGCTGCTCAGGGCGACTCAGCAGCCTCATGGCAGTCTGCTGGGAGAGAAGGAAGGCAAGTGGCAATTTTTCAAGCGAGGACGTAGAGGTTGATTTGCTCAAACATACTCGTTAAGTGCATCCACGTAGTCCAGGGTAGCAGGCCTCACCATGTCAGTGATGCATCCAGATGGTGCAGTACTGGCCAGGCCCAAGCTTGCAGGAGGCAGATGCCTTGCTTGCATGTCAGCTGAGTTGTGACATGAAGAAGGGGGAGCCCAAGGGCTCATTAGCTGGGGACCAACCACTCCCGTGGCAGACCCTAGCTTGGTGGCCCAGCGCTGTGCCTGTCTAATGCTGCAGGTGCGAAGGTTCGTTCATGTCTGATGGCTTGCACCTCACTTTACATGGTATTTATTCATGCAACCTCTACTGTCAGCAGTGACCAGCTGCGGTGAACAACAGCATCTTCATGAGATTGTTCAGGCACTTCAGGGACTGCAGCCCTGACAGCTGCTGCAGGGCGTCCAGCATGCCTGCTTCCCCCAGCACTGAGTGCAGGTTGCTCAGTGTCAGCTTGGTGAGGCTGCTCAAGCTGCTGACGGCGTCTGCGTTGCAGCTCCTCGGTCTGCTTGGCGCTGTGACTTACCTGTTACCAATGCTGCTCCTCATCTATGTGACAAGCTGCGGCTGGTGAGCCTCAGGCTCGATGCAGCGCCATGCTGCTGTACTGCCTCCGCATCCACAGCCTGAAAGGGGTCTGTGGCGAGGCCTAGAGTCTGCAACACCACAGCCATAGCTCGAGATGGTTGATCTACGGTGCACAGTAGCACCCTGACCACATCTGCAGGCAGAATTGTGCATGAGCTGCCTCTCATCATTGGCTGGACGGCATACTTTACACAGGAGATAGAGGGATCCCACGGGGGGCGCCTGCACACCCTCAGCAGCTGCCCTGATTTATGCACTCCTTATTCATGGAGTTATTCATGCTGCTGATACTCAGGAGTGTCAGGTAGGATCTCGACCCCTTACCTCTCAACAAACATGCCTGTGCACTCATGACCTTTTGAAAGGCACCGAGAGCTGCTGCTGCCTCAGCAGTCTCATAGCGCTGAACCAGGAGGTCTCTGCAAGCCTGGGAAATCCAGTGATGCATCGCCAGTTTTATTCATGGGCGGATAACTCCGGCCAATACCGTGCGTGGAGCACGAGGCCGTCTGCGTTGCTGCACAGACAGCTGGTGAGATGCTGCGCATTGCTATGCAGTGTGTCCGCAGTCGCAGCTGTGTGAGTCCTGCTGATGCTGCCTGTATGATGCAGGCTGCACCTTCCCGCCACAACAAGATGCTTGAGGATGATGAGGCTGCCTCCCTGGATGAAGAGGATGCGGCCCTGAGCAAAGAGGCCTGCAGAGGAGCAGGCACAATTGGTGCTGATGTGAGACGGCAGGGGTGGCCAGAACAGCGCAGATGACAAGCTGTCCAGAACGTGTTGCTGCTGTCCTGCACCTACGTGGCAGTCATCCTGCCCATGTCTGAGGCCAGTATGTATTGCGTGCAGGATCTGTCAGATGATGAGCTCGGTGCGATGTTCAAGGCAGGCCTGTACCTGCCAGACTGGGCAGTGCTCCGGCTGGTCTCCAAGCGGTGGAAGGCAGTTGCTGACAGCTGCGCAGACTGTGTCAATGTTGGCCCACAGTGGCCATATCAGTTCTGGAAGGACAGCAGGTGGACAGCAGACCAGACAGACTCCATTGTCACAAAGGCAGCCTTCTCCAGACTTTGCTATGTGCTGTGAGTGACTTGGCCAGCACTAGTTCACTGCTGTGCCGCATGCATGGCATGGTGTGTTCCCATTCCTGGGCTTGCCAGTATCTGGTTGGACCAATGCACTATACCACTAAGTATGCCTCCCTGCTACATGCAGTGAGACCTTTCCTGCTGCTGTGGTGACCGTGGTGCATCCTTCACACACGCTGCCCATCATGAAGCTCATGGAGGCCAGTACAGGTGGGTTGCTGCAGTGTGTGTTGCATGTCATTGGTGTCCAGGGTTGAAAAGCCAGTCTGCTGTGCTCCAGGTGGCGTCTTTGCTGGACGCCGTGTCTGCTTCAATTGCATGACAGGGGGCTGGCTGCACAGCATGCCACGCCTACAGCAGCTTGGGGACTGCTGCGGGCGACTGCTTGGCTCCCATGGCGTGGACGTGCAGGTCTCAGTTTGCATTGAGACTGAACTTTTCCTGGAGCGCGACAGTGACATCGTGATGAGAGTGGTCAACTGTTTGGCGCCTCACCTTTGTGGGGTGTCGGTGCATCCCTGTGCCCATGGAGGATACAGGCTGCAGCCATTGCTGCCGGCAGCTGCACAGTTGGAGCAGGTGACGTTTCTTGACACAGACTCCGACTCTTTCAGCCTGCTGGGGCACTTTCACATGCTCAGGGTATTGCATGTCCATGTGCGACACTCAGTCCAGCTGACAGCCCTCCTGCCCCAACTTCACACGCTGAATATGAGATTCTGTGACACCCTGTTGAGGGAGTTTGACCTGCAGCGCCTACTCTCTCACACGCCAGCCCTGCGTCAGCTTGAATTAGACTGTGGGGAGGAGGCACCTTGGCCTTTGTGGTCTCATGGTCTGGACAGATGGGATATGGAGGCTTTGGTGGGTCTGCAGTGTCAGCAGCTGGACCTCCTCACTGTGGAGACCCATATCATTGATGAGCACACTGTGAAACTGCTGGCACGCATCCAGTGTCCCCTTAAGCTGAGTATTGACGTCGTCAAATGGAGCCTCTTGGGAAGCGCGCCGCTCCTGACACTGCTGGCAAGGCTCCCAAACTTGGTTGCACTGACACTGAACAATCTCGCTGATGCCTCAAATGCGCTTTGGGACCAGCGCGGAGCATACCTGCCTGATGTGCAGCTGCTTGAGATCTGGTCAGATACATTCAGCCTTGAGCTGCACAAGAGTGACTCGCACTTGCCCCTTCAGGGCATCTTGAGCATGTGTCCAGCACTGAAGCACCTCTGTTTGCACCCCTATCCACCCCTCTCCGTGGAAGTGCAACCTGACATTCATGCACGCCTGTGGCGCGCCTTCAAGAGTTGTGCTAAGCTGGCCTCACTGACTTGCGAATGAAGCTGATGTGCAATACCGTCTACATGTGGTCGTGTGGGCTTGACCAGGACCATCAATTAAAGGCACACTTGATGGATGTGGATGCGGCCTTTGCACTGACAAACCAATCTGGCAGGCTGGTAGCCATCTCTGCTGAAGCCGCCCAGCACACTGCTTCTCTGGACACAGGCTGCCAGCCCTTGGGATTGGCTGCAAACAGCATCTTGGCCCTCATTGCATGTGGAGATACTGCTCACAGTGCGCCCAGACCATGCAATGGCGTGGCAAGCAGTTGCAGTGTCTGGCTAACCTGTACCTGTAAAAGGTACATCAGGCAAAGTATATCTTGTTTGAGGCTGGGATGCTGTACCTCACCCTGACGCAGCTGTGGCGAGTTGATAAGTTGAACTCAACATGTACCTTTCAACAGGAACTGAGCCAGCAAGCTCTCAAAGCACACCTGCGCCTATCGGCAGCTCCAACGGCAAGGTACTAAGCATCTCAAGCAAAATCAAGAAGCGCATGTCAACAACATAACTTCACCACAGCATATGCCGATATGGCTGCCATGAGCGCCAAAGAGGTAAGCAATGATTTTTTAAGTGGGCTGTCTACAGCGGCTACTGACTCCCTGACAGCGATCCAGAGTGCCGGACGTGATGGCCAATAGATTCCTGTACTGCAGAGGGCCTCAAGCGACATTTTCAGACAGGCAGTTGACCAAGGCCTGCAGGTGAGTGTCAGCAGGACTCCCCTGCCAGTGACATGCATTGAGTGTCACTGCCATTCAGCCCTGAGGGCTGCTGGTCCAAGCCGCCCTCACTTACCCCACTGCTGTTCTGCACAGTGCGCATAGACAAGCAGGACTGCATCGCCACGGACTACAAAGCCAAGATTGATGCACTTGACGGGTGCTTGATTGAGCAGAACACTGCCACTGAGGTCATCACCACCAAGCTGAATGCCAGTGTGGGCCAGCACGCGAGTGAAAACACCCACCTGACCCAGCTTTGAACAGAGGCCTTCAGCAGGTGGCCAACTCAGAGGGTTGCACTGCCAGTGATAGCCAGCCTGGCCTCATGAGCATGGGCAGCGGCAAGCCTTGCTTCAGATCTCTTGCTGCTGTCTACAGGGCCGGCTGCAGGAGGTCCAGGACTCGATGGCCCACAACACCAGCAAGCTGCTGCAGCAGCTCACTGAGCGGCTGGCCAACGCCTCTGGAGAGGAGACTTACAGCTTACTGATGGTAGGGACAATCAAGGAGCAGCACGAGAACATCTCTGAGCTGGTGTGCCAGCAGCTGAACCAGCTGGGCAGCCGGCTCAACAGCCTGCATCAAAAGCTCCTGTGTTTGACTTTCAAGGCATGCCTCACGAGGTCACCTCTGCAACCATCTCCAAACAGCAGTACTGCCATGCTGCCATCATTGCGGTACTTGTGGGCAAAGGCCAGGCCAGCACTGAGGGGGACCTGCAGCACAATGCGGATTCGGCAACAAGGGTCAGGCCTTCCTGCGGCATCAGGCTGGGTTGTTGCATGCAGGCATTACCAGAGGCTGGCACCAAGGTTTCATAGCATGCAGGCACAGAAGCAGGTCGGCGTCAAAGCTGGGTCATGGAGCAAGACCAGGCAGGGCCTCAAGCTGACCTGCTCCCCCACGATGCTCTCGCCTCCATAGAAAGTGTTCTCAGCTTTGTACATGTGCATAGGCCCCGCGCGGCGCCATCCGCCTGCCCCTGCACAGAACAGGCAGGCTTTGCTTATGCAGGTGCTTATGCTGAAACCTGTGCCACTGGAGATGCTGGTCTGCCCAGGGCTTTGAGGTCTAGGGGTCACAGACAAAGCAAAGTCAAGTGGCGGCAGTCTCGCAGGGCAAGGCAGCAAGAGAGCATGCCAGGGGCCAGAGTGACTGGAGCCATGCAACAGACAAGCAGTGGCCAGCTGCCCCGGTGCGCCTGCTCATTTGGTCAAGCAAGGCCTGCGTCCCTCTGTCTCAGCTGCGGCAATGTCTCAGCAGCAGCTCCAGCAGAGCAGGACATGACCTCTAAAGCAGCTGGACACACCTGCGTTATTGCGCCCATCCTGGACACCGCTGAAAGCTGCCCCTGCTGCACCCCCCACCAGGCAGCAGCCCCACTGCCAGCCACCCTGGCTGTGCCCCCTGCATCTCACCAGCAGCTCCGCAAAGCACGCCTTGACGGTCCCGCCATGCCCGATGAAGGTCAGGTGGTCCCGGTAGCTCTGGATGACGCTGTCCTTGAAGGTGAGGGCAGCCTCCATGCCCACGGGAACTGCCTCCTGGCCATCTGCCAGGCGCAGGAACCCACGAGCCAGCTCATGCTTGTACAGCATGTTGGCCGCAATGGGGCTGCTGCGCCCCAACATGTAAGCACAGGGAAGCTCACGTATTCCTGACGGCACACAGTGGGCCCTTGCTGCGGATCTTCTGGCGTCATGCAGCCTCGGCCTGGCCCCTGCTTGTGAGGCGTGCTGCCTTACCCCCCTGGCCGCGTGCACACCATGGGCTGCAGGCAGGGCAGAATGCAAAGTGAATTTACGTCAAATGTTACTGCCACGCCCCGACCCTGCAGGCTCAGGGAGGCACAGGGTTTCTGGCCCGGGCAGGAGTGACCTTGCTGCACATCTGCTGTGTCGTTGTAGCATCTTGGGCCGGCCGCTGCCTGTCACTCAGATGACCGATCTCCACCTGGCCACATGCGCACCAGGTCTGCAGGGACCGCCAGCCCCTCAATCGGGTTCACGCATGTCACCACTGGTCTGGCGGCAACAAACAGAACCACTCCTCAGCATGCAAAGGAAGACCAGGGCTGCGCAGCAATTCCTCATTCTCATGTGCCCTGCAGGGGGATGCGGCCTGAAGATATGATGGCAGCAGGGTGGTTTAGCTGTAGGCCTGACATGTGGAGCTCTGCAGGCGCATGAATGTACTATGCATACCCCTCATGGTGCAGCAGTTGTCTGGTAAATGGCCTGTGAACTTCACAATCTGCCTGCAAGTGATGCTACAGCTGCCTGTTTGCAGAAAGGATGCCACAAAACAGGCTGAGATACTGGCAGGCCAGGGCGCTCTCCAGACAACATACAAAGGCGCAGAACAGTGATGGCCTCGCTGCATGATGCATCAGATGTTTTGGCAAGGCTTGACAGGCTGACGGCATCTTCAGGCAGCCATCAAGCAGTGCAATGCTTGGGTGAACAAACCTTGAACATCTCCAGAAGCTCCTTGCCACTGGTTTTCACCAACCTGCCAGGTGGTTCCAGGCAACGCCCCTTGAAGTGATTCACAGTGCCTGTGAACTCCTCATCTAGGCTCTTCTGAGATGCATCTGCCCAGTACTGGGACCATTCGAGCCAGTCCCTGATTTCTATGCCGGGATGTTCGCAGTTCCGAGAGTCTGTGGGCCAATATGATGGAGGGAGCCTGCGCATGGCAGATTGCAACACAGAAGAGATCAGGAAGAAGGAAAGCTGGCACGTAAAGAGACGACTTGACCATTGTTTTCTGAGAAAAGCTGCCGGCACAGATCGAGTCCCGCACAGCATCAACCAGCCCTGTTGTGCTTGTGACGCATTCGTTCAAGCCCACAGGAAGTCAACACCACAACAACATCGCCAGGCTCACCACCGACTCCAGTGGGCCCATCATGGCAAGGAAGTACATTGGCAGCCTCACAGATATGGTGGCAGACAAGGCAAACGAGGTGAGCAGGCTGTTTTCTGGCTTACATTCAGTTTAAGGCCTGCCAGTGCTTGTCACAGCACTGGACTGAGTAGGTGCATGGGTCCCTGGCTGCAGTTGCTTCTTGGGAGACTGAGAGAAGAGATGACCAGCGGCACCGAGGTACAACGTTGTTGACTTTCCCACAAGCCACATCATAAGCTGACATGGACAAGACTGCACAGAGCCATCCACAAGCTGCTCACACCAGGCTGCCCACAAGGACTGCTGCACTGTGACAGCATGGCTGACTGTGAACGCTGCTGCCCTGTTCAGGAACTTGGGTCAAAGATAGATGCCCTCAGGGAGCAGCTGAGCCAGGTGGCTGGCCAGTGCAGCAGCCTGCAGCAGTCAGCAGCCAAGGGCAGCACCAATGATGACGACAGTGCTCTGGTAGGCGACTTTGCCTGCTGCAGCCCAATGCCAGGCTCAGCACCTTCGAAGTGAAGCAGTGAGCAGCTCACATCGGACAAGGAATGTGATCAGGGCTGCAGTTGCAAGTTTGACTGGAAGATCACCACAGCCTGTGATGTTCATGACGCATCATCACATGCCACCTCGTCAAGTACTGCAATGCTGAGCAGTGACCCATTTTTGGCTGCCACAGTGCACAGACAGCTGTATCCTGCAGACGACAAGCCCGAAGTGCATGACCCTTGCGCACAGGCCCGTTGTCATTTCTACAGCTCAGAAGCTGACAACATGACATCCTTAAGCAGATAGCTGTGCCCGGCACTTGCCACCTTGTTGCTTGCTTGCAGGACCTCAGGCTGCAGAATTGCCACCTAGTACTTGCAGTGTCTCTTGATGTCAAAGCTCTTGTTGCTCTGGGCTGACCAAAACAGCAAGTTTCATGATGTGAGGCTGTCTCAGGCTGTGCCCTCATGCTCCTGCAGGAACACAAGTGGCAGGAGCTGTGGGAGAGCTGCAGCCACCTGCCACTCACGGTGTCTGAGCTGAAGGAGGTCTGCGCCGCCATCAAGATGGACTACACCCCTCTGAAGACAGGCAGCGCCACCTTGAAGGCTGACTACACCTCTCTGAGCACTAAGGTATGTCTGCCGAGAATCATGGCGCCTGCACGTGGGCCAATGTTGTTGCCAGCATGGCTCACAGGGGAGGCCCAGCTTGCTTCAGCGGTGGGATCCGAGTGCAGGTCAGTTCGGCTGAACGCATGGTGAGGACCACACTCAGCACAGTCCATGCAGCTGGTGCCATTGCCTAAGGACCCACGCGGGACTTGCTTGTCAAGCTGCCGCGGGCGATTGCAATCCCTCTGCAGTCCAAAAGGATGTATTGGGTCCAGATGAAGTGTGCGCCCAGCCCAGAGCTCTTGGGGAGCAGTCTTGATGCTGCCGCCTGGGCTGTGGTGTGATCACCCCGGGGGCTGCAGCTGTGACAGGACGACCACGCAGAGAACCTTTGACTGGCTGTTTCTGCATGGCGCCATGGGCATCAGCTGAGCCCACCTGTTGAACACTGCCAGGTCAATGCTGTTCAGCAATGCTTATTAGGCAATGTTTGAGCACTGGACAGCAGCTATCCGGCCAACAGGCAGCCACAACCAGGATGGTCATGCCTCAAATGCAAAGCCAACACATTGCTCAGCAAGTTTGTGCCCAGGGGCTGCTGTGCATTGTTTTGTTGCTTTCAGCACATACCTGCAAGCACATGTGCAAATCACGCAATACACACTGCAGTCTGCACCACATCTTGCGCGGCCATGACAAAGCTTGGCACCGCTGCTGCCTGCAGGCACATCTCCTGGAAGAGAGCTCTATATGTCTCAGGTGCTGCAACGATCGGCACCTTCTGCAATGGCCAGAGCACGTGGCAACTAATGTGTGACTGTCTACAGGTGCAGGCTCTGAAGGAGCACTGCTAGACGCGGGCGGTGAGACTTTTGCGTCCTCCTGGGCATGAGGCAGGCTCCATGCGCTTGCCTGCAGGTGCAGGCCCTGGAGCGCAGCATGGGCCAGCCAGGTTTCCTGCAGCAGGTGTCAGACAGCCTGAGGAGGGTGGAGGATCAGCTGGCGCCCCGCCTGACGGCTCTGGAGACTGCAGCCAGCCAGCTGGGGGCAGCCAGCACCGCCACCGAGGACACCATGCAGCAGCTGTCAGCCCGCGTCACAGCGGTGGAGAGCGCTGCCAGCCAGCAGCAGCTGCAGCACATGGCTGAGAGGGTGTGTGAAGAAGCAGAGCTGCGCCTGCAGCAGAGGATGAAGGTGGGCCATATGTGGAGTCAGCGCTTTTCTGTCTTGCATGCCCCCTTCATGGCGCCAGCAGGGAGGCAGTGGCAGCACAGGTCTGTGGTTGATGGATGATTGTAGCTCAGGAATGCACTGCCCCTGTCGGGCCTGCGGTCATCAAATATGTGGGAGCCAGCCTCTTGTCTGATGTATGCAGCTTGATAAGGGGATGATGTATCTGCCAAATCAGCTCTGGACGTCAGAACCTATGCTGCAGCCTGAGTGTGGCCTCAGCACAGTTGAAACATCAAACAAGTGCCAGATCCTGCTCGATGCTTTATTGCTGTGTGCAGCAAGAGCAGCAGACCTGGCGTGAGGAGGTTGAGTTCAGGGCCAGAGCCCAGACAGACCTGGCCCTTGAGAGGATGGCCAGGCAGATGGATGGACGCGTCGCAGATGTTCAGAGGGAGGCAGCCGCCAGGACTGCCGAGCTGCGGACACAGGTGGACTTCATTGGGAGCTTGATGACTCTGCTGCCTCCCTGCAGTTGTGGCTGGGTGACTGCTGAGCTGCAGAGTGTGTCAGGAAAAACATACAGGCCATCAGGAACTTGTTGGCTCTGCTGCCTATATGCATGTGTGACATTGTGGGACATTGAGCAGCGGACACAGATGGGCCGGATTCAGGATGTAATGGCTGCGGTATCCTGGTGCGCCACATGTGCACGGTCAAAGCTGAAGCACAGCCTGCCTGCCCGGCCAGACCAGCTGCTATCAATCACGAGCAGTGCTTCCGTTCTAGGGCCATGCCACCTTCAGATTGCAGCAGAGCAGTCAGCTGGGCAAGGCCATGCAGCCTCCCCTGTCAAGCCATGTTGCTCACAGAGCGAGGACCGCAAGCTGCCTGCACTCCTTGGCAGCAACACTCAGGCCGTGGGCATGCTGCAGGGTTAAGAAGTTGCAGACAGCAGCCTGCAGTTGTGCTGCTGCTGTCAACTGAAACAGCGCCATGCAATCGCGTGTGCCTGTGCTGCAGGTGGCCGAGCTCAAGCGCGCCATGGCGGCCCAGCAGACTGAGGCAGAGCTCAGCAGGAAGAACCAAGACCTGCAGGCTCAGCTGATGATGAGGGATCTGGAGGCGAAGCTGACAGCCGTGGCAGCCACCCGCAAGGCTGAGGCCGGCCAGTCTGAATTCCAGGTGAGGCTTTGGTTGGCTGTCTCGTGAGCTCCAGGGATGGAGGTGCCAGCCTGCCTCAGTTCGACTGCAGACCTCAAGGTAGAGCTTTGCACTGGCTTGGCTGCCCGATTGTGCTGTGACCAGGAGCCGTAAGGCTGAGGGTCTGAGGAAGCTTCGTTGGCTGTGGTGTCCTTGTGTGTGCATGTGCGGCATTTGTGCACATGCAAAGCTTGCCCACCTGCTGCAATTCTGAAGCTGTGCTGCCTTTCCATATCATTGTTGTCATCACCTGGCAGCAGAGCATGCAGCTTGGCCACGCCATGCAGTCTTCCCTGTCCAGCTCAGCTTCATGGGACACCATTACAAGCATAGGTTGCCCTGACTCCCCAGCACCACACCTCATCCTGTGGTCATGCTGTGGGGTGTTAGTGCTGCAGAGAGCAGTGATGCTCAGCCTGCACCTGCGCTGCAGGTGGCCGAGCTCAAGCACGCTCTGGCAGCCCAGCAGCGTGAGGCAGAGCTCAGCAGGAGGAACCAGGAGCTTCAGGCTCAGCTGATGTTGAGGGATTTAGAGGCAAGACTGACAGCCGCACCTGCCACCAGCAAGGCTGAGACCAGCACAGAGTTCAAGGTGAGGCTTTGCTTGGCTGTCTGGTGAGCTGCAGGTCGGAAGCTGCAGCCAGCCTGTGTTCAGATGCAGAGCCCAAAGCGAGTCATTGGCATCCCTGATGCTGAACACAAAGCAGAAGGAGCCTGGCCATTGCAGTCAGGACAGTTGACACACTTCGCAAGGCCTTCAAGTAGTGGGTCAGCTCAGGCTTGAGCGATCATCAGGTCTGCTGCCGTGCAGGTGTCTTGAGCAGATGAAGACCTGACTGCAAGAGACATGACTAAGCTGCACGTCCCTGGCCCGCCCTGCTCTTTTGTGGGAAGTCAAGTCAAGCCAGTAACATGGTTGAGTCTGCTGCCTACAGGTGCAGCTGGAGACTGAGCTGAAGCAGCACACCCTCAAGCTGGAGCAGGTGCAGGACCAAGTGGCAAAACTGCAGCAGAGCATGGTGGACGCCAGGGGAGCGTTCCAGCAGGCTGGCCGTACAACAGCCCAGGTAGGTGCACTTGCAGAGGCATCCAAGGCTTCATTTCTGCTGAGCTGCAGTTCACAGGCAGGCTGCATCTTCAGACCTGAGGAATTGCATCAGTGCCATGATGTCGACTGCAGCCCCAGGGAGCCAGCTGTCTCAAGCAGCGCTATGTCACACCTGCCTTACACTTCAGACAGTGCCTGTCACCTTGTCCTTGCATGGGCTGATGTGTGCAGGCCATATTGCTTGAGCCGATGCCAGGCTGCACTTTGGTGACACCCTGCGCATGCCTCACGTCTCTCTGCTGCCATGCAGGTGATGGCCCTGCCAGCCAAGTTGCCCGGGGCGCATGCAGCTTGCCCCTGTCTGACAATCAGAACATTATGCAGCTGTATATGCCACCCTGCAGGTGCAGCAGCAGGTGGCGGCCCTGCAGGCACAGGTGCAGCAGCAGGGGCACCACCTTGAGCAGGCGCAGGAGTGGGAGGCCAGGCTGCAGCAGGACATAATGGACGCCAAGAGCGCTGCAGAGGCCAAGGTGAGGCAGGCCACTGGTCAAGGCTCAGCTTTGTGGCAGGCAGTGCCCTGTTGTGGCTGGATGAGCCTGTGTCTTGAACCACTCCCCTGGGCTTAAAGAGCAATCTTGTCCCAAGTTGTGATGCAGCCAGCTTGTCAGTGTCTGTGACATTGTCTGACTTCAGTGACGCATTGGGGCACTCTCAGTGGAATGGTCCAAACTGCCGCCTGTTTTGAACTTGATCTGATGGGTGTGCTGCCCTCTGCTGTTGAAGCTGCCTCCCCAGGCATGCTGTCTGACATTCAGCTGCGTGACAATAAAAGCCAACAAGCATCAGCCCAGCTCCTGTGCAGCCAGTTCTGCTTCCTCCTCTTTTTTCGCCAGCACTCCCCTACGCACTTTGTGAATGCACTGTGCAGGCATTTGAGGGAAGGGAGAAGCAAGGGCTGCCAACAAGCACTCTTATAACTCATCGTACCTTTGTCACTCTTGTTCAGCACTGTGCAGGAGGCCGACAAGAGTATGGGGAGGTGTTGCTGCCTTACAGACTTTAGGCCTGATGACGTGCCCTGACGCACCCTGCTCCCGCACTTTGCAGGCGGCTGATATAGGCGCGGACCTTGACACCGAGGTGGATGTCCTGACTTCGGTGAGCACTCGCAGTGTCCAAGGCACGTGGGGCTACTTGCCGACAAATGAGGCTGCCATTGACTTGAGCCACAACCATTGTTACCTGCTGCACACTGAACAAAGCAGCGCCCCGGGTTCAGCGCATACAGGGCCAGCAGCAGGCACTCACAGACTGGACCTGCTGCTGGGTCTCTGCAACTGCCAGTACAGTTCGTTGCCAGAAGGTCATCTGCTTGTCAGCGCCCGGCCATCCACGCCTAGCTTTCAGCAGCAAGGGCCTGGGCCAGGTATCGCTTCAGCTCCTTTCAGTATTGACGGCCTGCATGCTCTGCTGCCCGATCATGAACCCGGTGACGCTGCATGTGCGGGCTCCAGGCGTGGTGCCTGGTGTTTTGAGCTCCCCACTGCAGCCAGTTCAGCACGGCTGGGCGCCCGATTCTGGCCTTCCTTTTGCAGGCCAGTACACGATATAAACTTTGTGATCAGTCTGCAACCCATTGCGGCCGCCAATACTGTACATGAGTACCTTGCTGCAGAACATTCAGCAGCATGTGGGCCATGTAGTTGTTGCCACAGCCACGCCTAACCCCCCAGTCTTGCTGACCTCTGTGTGCTCCTGCTGCCTGCAGGCGCTGCACTGGCTGTCGCAGAACTGCACCTTCAAGGACGGCATTGACCCAGAGGACCTTCTCCACATCATCAGCGATGAAAACGACAGCCCACATGGCGAAGGCCACCCCCGCAGCCCCTCTCCTGACAACAGGCAACCTGGGGCAGCCCAGTCTGCTGGTGACGATGGCTGGGACGGGTCCCCCCACAAGGGCGAAGGCGCCCAGCAGAACTGGGGGGGGGGCAGCGCGTGCAGTGGAGGTGCTGCTGTCGGCGGCAGGAGCACCAGCAGCGTTGACGCTGCAGAGCGCAGCTCCCATGCTGGCAGGCAGGAGTGTGTGGGCGGCAGCGGCGGCAGCGCCTGGGAGGAGCCTCAGGTGAGCTCCAATTCCAGGACTATTGCTCTGATTGCAAATTTCACAGTAGGGTATGTTCAGGTTTGAGGGAGGTGGTCCTTTTGAGGCTAGGTGACTCACAGTCACCCAGCATCAAACTCCCACTGCTGGCTTTGTGGCCTTGCATCAGCGCCCCTTTGCAATCAGCACGTGCTGCCCTCTGCAGGAGGCATGCCTGCTCGACGAGCCTGCTGTGGGCGGCAGCCAGGGTGACGCTGAGGACGTGCAGATGAGCCACGCTGACAAGCTGCAGCAAAGCCTGAAGAGGGTGCAGACGCGGGCAGACAGCAAGGAGCTGCAGCTTCAGACGCCCCAGCAGCATGAAGACGGGCCCCTGCAGGTGAGCCATGCCTGCTCGCCCAACAGCGGATGACCTGGCAGGCTTCAGTGCTGTGTGGCTGCCCAATTGTGCGCTATACAAAAGGTCGTGCTGCACTCCAAGGGGCTTGCTGTGCAGGTATCATTCACCTCTTCAGACCAGATGTGCTGCATATAGCTCTGGCCAAAGCTGGCTCGGCTGCCTGAGGCCCTGAAGTGGGGGCTTGGTGCAGTTGCAGAGCTGCGTACCTGGTGGCTGAGGGCATGTACGAAACTTCTCCAAGTCATACATGCATTGGGTCCTGCACGAGCTGCATTGCAGCAGTCCACTGCTGCTGCCGATGATCAGAGGCGGTGTCCACCGCATGTCTGCAGTGCAGACCATGAGTAGTGCTGCTCGAGCAGCAGCAGCTTAGTGTGGTGCCAGCCGCAGAGCCTCTGTCCTGCAATTTCTGTCCAGTCATGCTGCAGGCCGTCAGGCGTGTCGATGGTGGGGCGGGGCCGGCTGGGGCCGACTGCAGCGCCAAGACAAGCAGGACAAGCAATGAGTATGACACTCGAAGCAAGCAGGCTGCCAGCTGTACTGAGTGGAAGGACGACAAGGACGCACCCATCACGCAGGCTGTCAACGATGCACAGGTGAGCCACAGAGGGTCGGCCAATGCACAAGGCTGCTTGCTGCATACTGGTGCCAACCAAGCCACATCGGGTCTTACCCTGCGCAGCTCAACCTGCCAGCTTCAGCTTGTGCTTGAGCCGGCGGCCTCACACATTTCTGAGAGGTTAACCATGTTGACATGGAGCCATGCCTACAGTGTCCCTCGAGGCACTTTGGCACTGCATGCTCATGATGTACGGCCTGCATGCCAATGCTTGGGGCTGCTGGCCAACTTATGCCATTCTGCTGCAAGTTGTGGCAAGTGCTGTGCACCCCAGGCAGCAGCTGCGCAAGACCTGCCCTGACTCATGGAATGCTGCTGCTTGCAACGCTTGATTGCCGTGCCTTACAGCTGCAGGCCACCATGCAGGGCCTCCCACTGTGTTGCAGCCTCCCAACTCGCTTCGAACAGTTCATGCAGGGTGTTGAGAAGGCTGCTGCAGCAGCAGGGGGCCTTCAGGCTGAGGGGGCACAAGTCAACAGCATGGATGCTCAGCAGGTCAGCCCCCCCTTGACTGCTTCCCTGGCATGCCAGCACTATGCTTGCAGGCTCCTTTCATGTGATGGGAAGGAACAGGCTGCTCCTGCATGAGTTGGCCACCCAGTAGCATGCAGACTCTGCAGCCAGGGCTGACCTGCTGGGCATCATGCGCTGCAGGACCACCTCCCCCACAACAAGCCAGCTGGCCTGCCCTTCATGCGTCTCGAGGTAGTTGCCCGTCTGCTGCTGCCTCTGAGCTTGTCTTGGAAGGCCACATACAATAGAGCCCTGTATGGCACACCCAGTGATGCAATCTCCACTGGTCCCCCGCTTCAGATGCTTTGTGGAGTGAAGCCTTGAGATGGCCGTGCAGACTGTCCTGCCTGCATGCCCATGGAGCCAGCTCAGCTTCAGGACAAGACCCCTGAGGAGTTTAGGCAATGCTGCCCTGCTGTAGCTGTATCTGTTGCGGCTGTTGCTGTGGTGCAGGCCTGGTGCGGCTGCAACCACTGTTGCACTCCATTGTGCAGGAGTGGATGAAGACCCTTGAGTACAAGTGCTACCGCGAGCCGCTGCTTCAGATGGGGTGGACCATCACAGGGCAGCTGGGGAGAGGCGGCCAAGCAGTGGTGTACAGGTGTGCTACACGCAGTGCCTGGACTGTGCAAGGGTGCCAGTCAGCCAGGCCAACAGTAGGGCACCAAGTGCAGGTGCACCTGCCGGTGCACGGACGCCAGGCAGCCATGTCAGCAGCAAAGCACCTCCTGATGGTAAGACGAGCTCCCCCCACATTCTTGCGGCCCCTCACTCAGTCATGCTGGCGGACCTTGGGCAAAGGTGCCGTTGCGAGTCGCACGTTGCAGGTGTCATGGCCCCACACCCTCCCAAAACGGTGTGGGCTTTGGGAACATGCATGCATCTCAGTCTCAGGTTCAGCTCCTGTGCTGAGCAGGTGGGGCATCTGCATGACGTGGAGGCTCTGCCTGTGATGCAGCTTGATGCAACATGGGCGCGCCCGTGACAGTAGAGCATGCATGCCAGCTGGGTTTTGTGCAACAGTCATGTGCAGCCAGCAAGCAGCTGGGGGTTTTACTGCCACATAGGCATTGAGTCTGTACCATGTGTCCCTGCTGGGTGGCCCCAAGCTCTCATGCCAATTGGGGGACGTGCATGCAGCCCCCTCATTTCACACTGCATGCCTGCAGCCCCAAGATGGTGACGCTGTCCTGAGCATGCAGCTCACATGCGCATGGCGGTCGTGCATCTGCGGCCCCTGTTTCCAGACCAGTCACCACTCTGCAGGGACATGTGGCAGCAGGGCAAAGCAGCCGCAGCCCACCCCACCAGCCCGGTCCTGTACCAACAGCACGTTGCTCCATGCCAATCATCCGCGTGCCCCTGCAGGGTGACCAGCAGTGAAGGTGCCACCAAGGCCTTCAAGTGCCCTAAGCTGGATGCCCCTGGTGGGCCTAATGACAGGTCGGCTCTGGGCGAGTGGCGTGGGCGCAGGGCCATCCTGGAGCGCGTGGTGGCTGCGGGGCAGCAGTCCCTCAAGGCCAACATCGTGCCCCTCGACCGCATGCACTGCGTCAGGACCAGGGAGTTGGGAGACATCACAGTGCTTGAGATGAGGTGCGATGCAGCGGCGGCCTTTTCATGCTGTATGTTTACGTCGAAATCACTGCTGGGGCTAGCCCTCTGCTGATTGTTCAGGCACAAGGTGCTGGACTGAAGCTGCAGAGCCAGGACCAGCAAAGCTGACGGCTGTGGCTGCATGGCTGCACCTGTCAGCAGCATGCTGGGCTGCAGCTGCATGGTGACCTTCAAGCTGTGTGCTTGATCCATGGCAGCTCATTCTGCATATTGGCAAAGGTGCTATGCAGTGACCATCACTTGATGTGCAGCAGACGCCGCCCGCTGCAATGGGTGCAACCCTGCATGACCGTCAGCTGTATATGGTGCCCTCTGCCTGTTTTGCAAAGTACTCAGCAGTCCACAGTCCAACATCTTGTGAGGTTGGCCTGCAGCCCAAGTCTTGCAAATCAAGCGGGCACCAGGTCCCTCATCTGTGTGACAACTAATCGACAGCCTGCTGTGTGCTTTCTGCAGGCAGGCCTGCATAGTGAGTGTCGCATCAGGCTCACTCCACAGCTTGCCTTGGTTTCCTCTGCAGCCTGTGTCTGTTGTGGCCCTTTTGCAGCTGCAGATGCCTCACAATGGTCACATGCCGAGTGTCATGGCACCCCTGCCACTGCAGAGAGGTCAAGGGCGAGAGGCTGACCGATTATGCAGCGTCACATGGAGCCTGCGCAGGTGACAAGACGCCAGGAGAGCAGAGCAGGGCCATGAAAGCTGTGATTGCAGTGTGGCTGGAGGTGGTGGAGGTGAGCTGGGGCCCTGGCTTCAGCTGTCAATGCTTCAGCAGCTGGAAGCAATGCACCTTCAATGGGCGGGAACTGGCAAGGAGCCCACCCGATGTTGTTGTGTAGCATGGCAGGGCTTGAAGCTGCAGTGCTTTGAAGTCCCAAGCGTGCCGGCATGGAGCCAGAAAGCCACATGAAGACCATCAATGAAGGTGCTTGGACAATTGTCTGCCATGCCTGCAGGTGACAAGCAAGCTGCACAAGTGTCAGCTTGGGCATGGGGACATCAAGTCAGCCAACTTCCTGAAGGAGAGCACTGCCATGCCTGTGCAGGCCATTGACCTGCAAGCACTCGTGCAGCTGGATACATGTGAGTGACAGCCTGGCATGACATACTCAACAAATTCCTTGGGATTTGTGTGATGATTTCGAGCATGCACCATCTGCAGGCCAGCTCCTTGTGCTGTCGAGGCGCCTGTCCTGCAGAAAGCAGCAGAGGGCCCTATGCAAGCTCAAACACACAGGAGGCTATGTTTGCTACCTTGCAAAATGGATGACCAACTGGGATCCTGAGGAATGCAACTGTTTTGCAGCCTTGGCAGAGCTGAAGAGGGCGGGGCTCTGCACTCTTCTATACTCACCACCGCATGACGCGGGCGAGGGCGCACGCACAGTTGACGTCTGGGCCCTTGGTTGCCTGCTGTTTGAGATGCTGGTGAGCTCCTGTGCTGTCAAGCTCTCGTGATGACGTGCATGATGTTGTATAGCATAAGGTGCAGATGGAGCTGTATGCTGCAGATGACCCTTAGCTGAGCTGGCCAGTGCCTTTGATCAGGTTGAGGGCGGGGCATGATGACTTCTCTCCTGCAGGTCAATGCACCCATGTTTGGTTCTGTCGGTATCCGGTCGCTGCCCGAGTTCACAGAGGACCTCAAGCGCCAGTGGGTGAGTGTGCATGATACAGAACCATGCTATGTAGGAATGAGGCATGCATATGTCTAGTGGAGCTGCTGTGCCTCATGCAGGTTGAATGTTGCAAGCTTGGGACCCAGGCAACATTCAGACAGAACTTCAAGCTGTTGTACATGAGCTACCCTCGGCTGAAGAATGACGTGAGCAATGTGGTCCGGATCTTGATGGCGGCCTGTCACATTGATCCTGGTCAGCGCTCGTCACCAGAAGGCTTGCTGGCAAATGCCAATGTTCTGGCGCTCAAAGCTGCGTACAACCTGTGAGAGTTTGCCTCATACCCTGCCAATAAATAGGTAGTGTTGACTGGCTCACACTGGTGACACACATAGCCCTAATGGCCTTGATATGAAAATTTGCCGCATCAGTAGCCAGTGGAATCTTCATCACAAGCAACATGTCTGAAAATTGCAGGAATGTGTGTCAGATGTGCATGGCATCCCTGACAAAACCATGTGGGATCAGAAAACTGCCAGCAGCCTGTACAGTGCTCTGATCATTGTCCTGTCTCTTAGCAATCAGGATCTGGGGGCGAGGATCTGTGAACCCCTCAAAGTGCGGCTGGTTCTTCTTTGTGATCCGCAGCTCTGCGAGGTCCCACTTCTCTAGCAGCTTAGGCAGCCCCGCCACCACTGCCATCAGGTGCTGCTTGAGGCTGTTGAGGGCATTTGCGTGCTCAGAGTCTGCCAGCCCAGCCTCTGCAGTCACCAGGGCCATGGCGCTCTGCAGCTGCAGCAGCGCGGCATTGGGTGACTGCTTGCTTGATGGCAGCGCAGCATCGAGCGACTCGTTGCCTTTAGGCCGCAGCCACACCCAGTGCTGCCACACCATCTCCAATGCCTGTGGCAGCTTGAAGCAGTCTGGCTCCCCGCCGTCGAGAGCTGGTGGCAGCAGCTCCAGGGCATTCTGCAGGGCCCTAGCTGCCTCCACCAGGGCACTCCAGGCCAGCCTCTGTGGTCTGCGCAGGCCCTCTCCCAGCTTCTCCACTGTGTCCAGCATCTGATGCACGTCGGGGGCACGAGCCATCCTCTGCATGCAAAAAGGGTTGGGCCTTCCAGATGCCTGGCTGTCAGGTCCAACACCCGACAAGTGCTGCAGTGTGTGCTGGTAGGGCACCCTGCAGCACCTCAGCGCACTGCAAGCCTGCATGTGCAGGGTGCTGGGCAGCACATCAGTGTATGCCCCATCTCCTTGAGTCACTCACTTAGCCAGGTCATGCTGCAGGGGCCCTGCCCTGTGCATAGCCAGGCGGCACATGGCGTGCAGGCGGGGCGCACAGGTGCACCCCAAGGCGGAGCATGCATGGCTGCATGCAGCTTATCACTGACTCCAGACGAACAGGACGGTGCTGGTCAGGAGCGGTCAAGAGCTCACCGCCAGCATCAAGGTTTGAACTTCTTCAGTTTGCTGGGTGCTGGGCGACAGTGCCAGCCAATCTACGCTGCCAAGATTCTCAAGCGCCTTCCCTGCCGTCAGGCGCTCCCTGTGCAGGACAGCTGCCGCCAGGTGGCCCCTCTGCGTGAGCGTCTCCCTCAGACGCTGCGCCACGGCTGGCTGCCCAGTTGCAGTCTGCTCCAGGCAAGCCACCAGCGCTGGCAGCATGCGCTGGCCCATGATGCCATGCAGATACATGGTGTTGGCCAGAACGGTGCGGAGCGCAGTCTGGGGCTGCAGCGGCCTGCGGTCCTCTTCGGCTGCTGAATGGGCGAGGAATGCCGAAGCGGCCTGCTGAAACAGCGCAGCTGCACTTTGCAGCAGCGATGCCACGGAGCCAGGGTACTCCAGCTGCAGCGCTCGCAGCACCAGGGGGAACGCCTCCACTGCCTCCTCTGCCTCCGTGGAAGAGTTGCTGGTGCACCGCTCCTCCATTTCGTCAAGTGCCCGCAGGTTCAGGGTCCTGGCCTTGACCTGCAGGCAGGGGCCTGCTCAAGCCCCAGTGCCAGGCAGCAGACACTGCATATGCAGCTCTTCTGGGCTGGGACACGCAGCGCTGCATGCTGGCAGCTGCTACTGCCTTGACGGAGCCGATGGCAGTCAGCAGGCAGAGCAGCTGCTGCAGGCTGCTGCTGTGCATGTGCATCAACAGGTCGTCTTGTCCCGTTGCTGCCGATGCCAGGCAGCTAGCTGCAAACACTCAGCTCATTTGCCCCCGCGCCCTGCATGCCTGCCACTTTCAATCAGGGTCGACTCCTCCAGCAGGGACTGCAGCATGCAGAGCAGGTTGCTCACCTCAGACTGGTCAGGCTCAGCATATCTGTCTGTCACCTTCCTGGCCAGCAGGCACAGGATGTTCTGCTGGTCGTGCTCAGGCAGCATTCCGATGGTCCTCTCCTGAACAGCCTGGTAGCTTGGCCTCGCAATCTGCTGGGCAAGCTTTGCTGCCCTGGCCTCCCACATCTGCAGGGCAGCGTAGACAAACTGGGAAGGGTCCAGGGTGCAATCTCTGGATGATGGCTGCAGCACACCAGGGTTGCCAAGCCCTCCAAGCTCTGCAGATGCAGCACAGCTACAGGATCAGGGTCGCTTTGCTAGGTGTGCATCCAGCTGCAGCAGTGCAAGCCTGCAGGCCACTGCAGCGTCAACACAATGCCACATGGATGTGTGTGCCCTCCGAGGGAGCCAACCAGGCAGGCAGGCTACAAGTACAGGAGCGCAAGTGCCTGCTCCACTGCACTGCATCTGACGCCACATGCAGCATTGCTTTGCCCTTGACCTTGCGCCCCACCCAACAGCACAGAGGTGCCTGTCTTGCTGCCAAGAGCGTCTGCTGGAGAGTCCATCTTGCATCAGCATGCCAGCACAGGTCCTGTACTGGGTTGGAAGGTGCAACCTGCAGCGAGTACTGCTGCCACAGGATGCCCTGCCAGCCTCTTTTGCGAGGCGCCCATGATAGCAGGGCAGAGGGGCATCACCATCAGCTGCTGCCACAGCAGAGGGACCATGCCTGAGAGTACGCTTTCAGTAACAGGCATGCTGCATGCAGAGGCTCGTACCTCCTTCCTGGCGTCGCTCAGGCCCTCCTGGCCCATGATTGCACCTGTCTGACCGACGCTACCTTCAATTGGGTTTCCTCCCTGCATAAGGCAAGACTGTCAAAGACCAGCCTGTCTCGTCCTCCAGCCATGCAGATTGCAATCAGTTATCAGTTATCACTGAGCTTTGAGGCAAGCCAGATGTTGCTCTGCAGCCCGAAGTAAGTGCCTGTGCAGCGCAACATGTGCAGGCAACCCTCTTGACACCATGAGCCACTCAGATCTTGTGAACAGAGGCGTGCTGCAAAATCCACAATGCTAGCGCTCTGCATGTCCCTGCCAGGTGTACTGCTAAGAGCCCAGCACAGTGCCCCCAGCGCCCCCAGCAGCACCTGTTCACTGCTGCGCGGCAGGCTGCTGGAGCCGCCGACGCACGGGCGACCCCCTTCTGTGTTGCCAGAACCAACAAAATGCAGCCACACGGCAAAGTGGCTGCTGCCAGCCTCTGCCCTTTCCCTGCGCTGGGCCTTTGTACCCTGCAACTCTGTGAGCAGCAAAGCGTCGTGAATGCATGGCGGCAGTACACTCCGCGGGCAATGTGCTGCGCCTCTGAAGGCTGCGGTGGGTCCTGGGGCCTTAAGCACAACCACCAACTCTGCCCAGGGTGCATGCCACACATGAGTCTGCACCTGGCTGCACAGAGAGGGCCTTCATCCCCGTCTCCAGTGTGCAGATGCTCTCTCAAATTCCCGCCTGTCTGTGCCTCACTCAAAACCCACTTATGAATGAGCCCTTCCAACAGCAGCAATGCTGCCTGTGACTCACCGGAACTGGCAAGCACAGCACTGCACAGTGCATGTGCCTGGACGCTCCACAACTGCCTTGCAAATGCGGCCACACATGAACTTTGCTGTGTGCGCTGCAGAGTCCCTTACGTCGCGCCATGATGCACTGAGAGCACTGCATGTGCCAGCTATTCTCCCTGGCCAAGACATCAAAAGAGATCCAGGAAGCACACCCAGGCCAGTCTACCCTGCAACCTGATTCCCCTTGTGGTCAGCCTATGAACGCCCTCCAGTGCGAGCCCTGAAGCCGACAGCAGCTTGAGTGGTGCAGGGATGCAGGGCCTGCTTGTCGCCCTCAGCAGCCATCTGAAGCCTGCTACACACTCCGCTCACACCTGGTTCTTCTCCCTGGCCAGCCTTTGGTACTGCTGCAGCGCCAGCCTCTGGATCTCCTCAGCGCCCTTGCCATGAGCACAAGCAAGAGCCCAGGCAGGCACGTCCTCTGCAGTCGCTGGCAGCGACTGGTGCCCGCTGCCAAGAGGGACATCCTGCCCCTGACTGGTGCTCTGGGGCGTGAGCTGCACAGGCGGCAAGTGGCAAGCACCTGCTGAGGGCGAGGCCCTATTCTCAAACCCCTGCAAGCATTGCAGACTCTGTGTCCATGACAGCTGCAAGCAGAGAGTGGCATGAGCTAGGGTCATTCTCATCTGATCTAAGGACATCAGCTGTGCAGTCAGGCCCTGTAGGGCTGCACAGCCTGGGCATTGCCAGGGTGCAAGCAGCAACCACAGGCATGCCGCTGGGGAGTGACATCTTCAATACAGGCACATGCCGCTCTATGAGGCAATCCACATGCCTTTCAGTGACGAAACCCACTGCAGCGCCCACTGCAGCGCCGCCAGCCTGCAGTGCATAAAGTTTGGTCGCGCTCTTGAGTTCTAGCTCCTGTCCTGGGGGCCGGTCACTTTGCTGTCTCAAGCACAGCCTGTGTCGTGACACAACCCTCCCTCCAACCTGCTGCTTCTGTGGATGCTTGGCCGGCATGAGTCAGAGGGCATTCCCGACCCCTGAGCCCCGCAGAGCCTTTTGAGCAAGCGCAGCCTGATTTGCAACTCACCTCAGACTCCTGTCCCTGCCTGCCAGGGGCTCCCTGTCCCCCCTGCCAGCCACCGCCTGACAGTGGCGCGCCGCTGTCGGCCTGCCAGCCCTTTGCGGCAGGCGGCGCGTGCCCTTGCCAGTGCTGCCACTGCAGCGGCGCTGGCTGCTGGCTGCCCCACCCTGCCTCAGCCTGGCCCGCCGCTGGCTGCTGCTTCTGCGCCCAACTGCCCAGCTGGGGCTCCCCGCCCCGACGATGCCCCTGGGAACCAGCCTGAGGGCGGCTGGTGAACTGGTCGTTGCCCCAGACGCCCTCTGCTGCAGGCACGGTCTGCGAAGGGGGGTGCATCTCCTCCGCGTGCCACCCCTGACTCTCCAGCTGCTGCCATGCTGCAGCTGCGGCAGGGGCCTGCTGCAGGGGCCTTGTCTCCCATCCCTGCTCCAGCTGCTGCTGCAGGGGAGCAACAGGGGCACTGTGGGAGAGGTCTGCCTGCCACTGCGGCTCATGTTGAGTCTCCTGCTGTCGTGGGGGCTGGGGTGCGCAGCGCCAGCCAGGGGATGAGGGAGAGCTCTGCTGGAAGGGCTGCAGCAGGGGGCCGCGCCTGCTGTTTGCCGGTGCCAGCGGGGTTGACAGAGCTGGCTGGTGCCACGCACTGTCCCCTGTGGGCACAAAAGTCCACAAGTGAGTGGTCCTTACATGGTTGGGGGAAGGGGTTGACACACATGGTGCGGTGATGAGTTCCCCAAGCGTGGAGTGACCTGTTGGGGCACAGGGGCATGCCTGGACTGAAACGCAGCCAGCCTTGGCATGCACAGGGGTCTTGCTGCAGGGCCCAGCATTACAAGCCCCCTGCACCTGTCCCAAGAGCAGTGGACCATGCACATTTTCTGCGGCAAGAGGCAGAGACCTGCCTGACAGGTGCCCTGCAGACGCCTGGCTACCAGCGTCCCGGCCCCCTCCATGCCCTCCAGAGGGCGGCTGCGGCCGCCTGGAGGCCGGGTGCGTCAACTGGTCTCGCTGCTCAGCGCCACTTTGCATGTCCCTCTGCCCTCCTTGTCTGTGCTTGGGCGCCTGAGGCGGCAGCTGCTGCTGCTGGTGAGGCGGCCCTGGCTGCCCCCAGCCTGGCACCTGCAGTGACAGCTGTCCCGCTTGCATACGGCCACCGCCTGTGCCAAATTGGCTGTGCTCCACACCAAGCATGACAACTGCGCGCAATTCTGCCACTAACAGCAGACAGCAGCCACAGGTGCCCATCACTCATGTGCTAGAAAGGCACGTTTGCTGTGATGCAAGCTTGGCACAACATGTGGACCTTGTACGGACTGCATCTCAAGACTCTCACAACATCACACAATGTCTTTAATGCCGAGCAACTCAGACACCCCTTAGAAGAAGCAAACCAGCAGCCAACAGCCAACAGCCAAAGCGCAAGAGCGGCACTGCACCTTTACCTGGACAGCAGCACCAACATCCAATTGGCAGGGGAAGCTGCCAATTGTGCTGCCGACCAAAGCAAGAGCCAACAGCTGCCCCACAAGACTTGCGAACATGAACAACGCCGGCCCAATGTCCCAGCTGAGTCGCCAGGCTCAACAGCACGCCATAGCTGCCAAGACACATGTTCCAACACAGCGCTGAATCGTCCGCCAGCCTTATTTCCCACAGGCAGTCAGTGCTCTGGTGCCCACCTCTGCAGCAGTCCGCAGCTGCTCCTCTGCCTCAAAGTCCCTCCTGCTCAGCTCTGTGGCAACGCTCATATTCACAGCGTCCTCCAGTGCCTGGCCCCGCAGGCCCTGGACCGAGTGACGCCTCGTGAACTTTTGCTTCAGGGCGGCCAGCTCCGTCCTGCAAGGGTAGACAGCACGGTCTTTGATGCCCAGGTCAAACGTGGGGGGTGGTTCTGAGACCAGATGTGAGCCTAGGCAGCATTCTCGGTTTGCTAAGACATGGGAGGTAAGTGCTGGACACCTGCATATGTGAAGCAGGGAAGAGTCTAAATGTGAAGAGTGTGCGTCGGCTTATCCAAACTTCACAGAACTGCTGCATTAGAGTCGGGTTCCTCCAGCCTGCAGGGACAAAAGTCACAGGTCATTCATGCGAGTGTTACAACGCAGGTAGGCGCCCATCTCGTGCCATCTGCCATCTCTGCTGCAGCAGCTGCATGCTGCCTTTGCAGCATACAGTTTCTATGAACCAGGCTTTACAAGCCTTGAGTGTGTTGCGAGCACATGCCTGTAGCAAGAATGTCAGAACGCAAGGGTCCTGCCACTACATGCGTCCCCTCTTGCTCCGCCCTGGCAGTGCCAGAAAGAGGGTGGTGCTTTGTATGCTGGCAGACTGAACTCTGTGTGGGCTGCCTCCCTGGCAGCGCCAGGGATTGCTGCTGCACTGCAGGCCCTCCCACCCAGCCCTCACCATCTGCCCATCTCTGGGTCCCAACAGCAGCCCTGACCGTGTGCTCCCCTGGCAGTGGCAGAAGGTGCCGGAGCCTGTGAGCTTGAGTTGAGTTGGGGCGCTCCTGTGCTGCCAGCATTGCCAGCTTGCGCTCCAGCGGGCTGGGGCTGCATGCCAGGGATGGTGGAACCTCCCCCCTGCACCCACAAGGAGGGGTTCAACATGACAGCTGAGAAGGCATGTTGATGAAGGCGAGGCCACCTCCACCTGCAGTCAAATCAATTTTTCAAATCAGTGCTGAAGCTGACAGAGGCAGACAAGAAGCAATGGGGTCTGCAAGCAGGATGCCTCCACCTGCAACCAGCACGCCTCACATTCAGTTGCTTGAGAAGTCTAGAACCAGGCAACTTCAGTGTCAGGAGAGCCCCTTCAACACTGCCGTGCTTGGGCTCAACATCTGCCTGCATGTGGGCTGGCTGGCTGGGGTCCAGGGGAGCTCCTCTGGGGACCCCGCAGCAGATAAAAGGGCACATGTCAGGTGTGTCGACAGACATGTGGTCTGGCGAAGATCAGGCTGGGGCTGAAGGTCACCTCCAGGAGCAGTCCGCCTCTTCACAACATTACTGTGCAACACACAGCAGTAGCTCAGAACACAGCGCCCACGCAGATACACTGACAGCAAATGTGAGCAAGGCCTGCAGATGTCTACTTGCACCTAGATCTGAAGCATCATGTATTCAAGCCCCTTCCAAGCCTGCCCTCAGACCTGCTCGCACCTGATCCCTCCTTGTGGGCAGCCTACTCTGCTGCTCCACAGCGTGCCTGGCATCTCTGTCCTCAAAGTCCTGCAAGCATGGCAGCATCTGTGTCCGTGACAACTGCAAGCATTCGAGCAGCATTTCAGGACTCTTGCAGGCAGCAGCAAAATCTACAAACCCATGCTGCCAAGCCACTTCAGGTCCAGCGCAGCTGGGCAGAGGCGCTGCTGTAACCTGCTGCTTAGCAGGAGGTGCCACTTCAGCGGCAGGCCAGGACAGGCGCCTCTCAGTTGATGCATTGAGCATGCACTTCATCCTGGAGCTGGAGATGGCAGGCCGCCATGCAGCTGGCCAGGGGCACTGCCTTCCAAGCAGGAGCTTCATGCCGTGCTTGCACACCTAGGGAGCCATTACAGATGGGCAAAGGCGCTGCTGCAATCCTGCTAGTTGGCAGGCAGCCACATTTCCAGTGCCGGGCCGCAACAGGGTGCCACCAGTATGCATCTTCGACCATGCCCCCTCTTGCAGACTCCTTGCCATCAATGGCACCCCAAGGTTGGCAGCCTTAGTGGTGCTGGTGCGTAGTTTGTCCCAAAGCCCACCAGCAGCACAGCAGGGTTGACCTGTTCAGCTGCCATGTCCCTCTGCCAGGCATACACATACTTTCCCAAGCCCTGCACACAGCATGTGGGTGCAGCAGCGTGCTGGAACACTGCAAGACAGCCCTGCACCGCCCATGTTGCTTTTGGCATGATCCTGATATAGGTGGCCTGCCAGCACCCACAAGGCCTGCACCTATTCCCACCTGGTGGGGCTGCTGCCCGTACGCGGACTGCTGCCTGGCCTGCACGGCCAGCCCACGGACAGTGGGAGCCCACAGTGTCAGATTGAAGGCAGCCTTCAAGGCACTTATTTGGGGGATGTGCTGCCTATCCACACAGCAATGCACACCGTTGCCTGCCTCTGTCTTGGGAGGCACCAGCCAGACAAGAACCAGCTGCTGCTGCCTTGGGTACTAGGGAAACGCCCTGAAAGACAAAAGCAGTACTAGACAAGGGTCCTACCTGGGCGGACTGCTGCCCTGCCGCTGGCATCCTCCTGGGGGGCAGCTGCGGCGGCTCGTGGCGCGGTGCCAGGGGGGCCTGCAGCACATACTGGGTTCTGGTCAGATGCAGGTGAGGCTGCCATGTGTGCAGGAGAGGCCGCTCATCAGAAGCCCACTCAGAGACAATGCCTGCAGGCAAATGCCCATGGAAGCTTGGGACATTTTGGATTAACACTGAGACAGCCAGGCCGGCCCCTGTTGCTATAGGGTGACAGCTCAGCTGAGATTGATAAGCGCACTGACGAGTAGCTCTTGATGCATCTGGAGTCTCAGCTGCGTAGAAGCGTGCCCAAGGGCCGCCTCCACAGGTGGACCCACTGGACCCTGCTTGTTGCCTGGGGCCACTGAATGCAAATGGACATGTAATTGCACATCATCAATGAGCGCAGGGGCCACCAGCCGCAGGCATTTCCAAAGTGCTCTTGCCAGTTTCGGTCAGCCATAAATCCACTGTCACACAGTGACTTTGTAGCATGGTTCAGGGCCCGTACCTGCCCTGTGTGACCAAGACACCTGAATCATCCTGCAGACTGGGAGTGCCCATCTTCACCACGCAATGTTCATGCAATAGAGGGGTGGCTGGCCTCTGCACAAGGCCAAACAAGACACAGTGGCGCCCGGCCCCACTGCCAGGCTGTGGTTGTGGTGGGACAGTCCTAGCCCTCTTCAATGTCGCACCAAACAGGGCAGGGCAAGGTGCTCAAGCCTGGGACACAGCACAGTGCCCACCTGGATACCCTGGTGGCCTACACGCGGCCTGGGAGCATTTGCAGGGCGGTCTGCGGCCCTGGCCCCAGGCCCGCCAGTGGCGGCAGCAGGTGTACCCTGTGTTGCAGGGGCCTGCAGCACATGACATTTTGGCCAGTCAGCTGCTTTCTGAGCAAAGCAACACAAAGCACGCAGTTGGGCTTGGGAGTGTGAAGCCACCTGCCACTGATTGAAGTAGCATATGATTGACAAGTGACCTGCCAGCAGCTAGGCAGGCCCGGCTGGACATGTCCACCAGGGCTGTGTCAGCAGTGAACAGGACCCCGCCCCAGCCATCTAGAGATGCAGATGCTGGCAGTGAGCAGGAGATGCTGCATTCTGGCATAGGCAGCTGGGACACAATATTGCGGCCGGCACATGTGGAGTAGCTGAACATGAGGTTGTTGAGGGCTCAGCCTTCTGCATGACTGCAGGCTGCAGTATGATGTGCCCAGCCTGCTTGTGCTGAGTCACGTCCAGAGGCATTAAAACACATATGGGCTTGCAGAAAGGCTTGCTCGTGGATGCGCTTGCTCACGGATGGCCCGGGAACATCTTGTGCAGCCCAGAGTTGCCAGGCTCAGATACTTTGCATCCTAACAGAACCTCTCTGCAGGCACTTTGCGCAGAGGTGCCTGCACCAATCTGGATGACTGGACTGCCAAGACCTTGGCTCACGTGCTCTCTTGAGCACACTGCAATCATGCTGCCGCAGGTTCTGCAGAGCTTACTTGTCCTGCTGCCGCAGGCCCTCGCCCTCTACGGCGCCTGTTCCGCCTGCTTGACGGGTCTTTGTCTTCAAAAGCATCCATGGACTTGTCAGGGTCAGCCTGGCCTGCAGCTGCAGGCCAGAGTGCACCTGGTCAGAGCAGGCGGCAGGTCTCACACAACCTCTACAATGTATAATGCAACGCCGGCAGCTGCTGCTGAGTGTCACACAGTGCATACCACCTGCAACACAGCACAGACCCCAAAGGACACAGCATGGGGCTGGCACCTGCAAATCGGGCACGCTGTGATCTGAGGCAGTTGCTTCAGACTAGCAATCAATCAGTGTGCACATGTCCATGTCAGTGTCCCATGCAATCCTCAGGAGCAGGATCTGACCAGTTGAGCTGGTCTGACCAGCAGTGGGATATACAGCCCTCCCTGAGCATCACAGCATCGATCAAACATGTGCAGAGGTCGATCAGAAGGATCTCACATCATCTATTTCAAACCAAATTTCGCATGCTAGCACAGGCATGGAGCATGAACTGATCACCTTCTGCTCCTCCCAGGCTGACACACTAGCCTCCTGCCAGCATGTCCACAAGCAGAGAGCAATGCTGCTGAAGACATGCAGGCAGCCGAAATTTTGACTTCATTCGATTTGACATTTTCTTATTTCCTGGCATCACTCTCAGCTCCTGAGGAGCAGCTCGGTGTACTGTTGGAGCACTGAGGGGAGCCTGAAGTTGGCAGGGATCACCTGCTGCTTTTGCCATATATGTATAAGCCACTGATGGAGAAAGCATGCAAAGCACAGCGTGACGCCGCCATTGGAGGTCTAGGACACACTAGATAGCTTGCCCTGTAAGGACTGAGTACCAAGCAGCTGAAAAAATGGGTAGAAGGCATAGCAGGTCATCACAGTGACTGCACTGGCTGCTATGTGACGCATTGCCCATGAGTTACCTTGTTGCATTGTGTTAGAGGGGTGCCTCAGACGACTGAAATGCATTGATGCCTCACTCTCGTGTGCAGGTGCCTGGTCTGGCCCTGAAGCCCAGCCTTGCACTGCTGTCTGGATGTTGTCAGGAGCACTCAGGAGGTGATGCCCCCACCACTGGCCAAGTCATCAATCAAGCCTCTGCCACCACCAGCTTCAGAATTTGCAGTGCACACAGAATGCTGACGGGGCTTCACCCACCTGCAGGACGGTGTTGGCGAGTGGCTTCCGGGGCTGCTCAGACCCTGGCCATCCCTGAAGATCTGCTGCCCCCTGCAAGATGGCCTGTATGTGAGGTCGAGGTGAGGTAGTTTCAGGTCCTTGCTGGCAAGCTTGTCGCTGAGGTGATCTCTGTAGGCAACATCAGGAGATGTCAGGAATGTCGAGCACAGCAGAGCATTAGCTGCCCTTCTGGTGCCGTGCAAGCATGCACAGCCACATGACTATGAGCAACAGCTCAATGCAACAAAGACCTGCATTGCTGCGAGCATCACAGGCAGACTTCCCTGGCAGCTGAGCTGACGAGGTCTGTCTATGCAGGTGACTTGAAGCCAGGTCCCAATGTGTGGGGCGAGCAGCAATTCTCACCTGCACAGGTGTTGCCTGGGACCAGTCTTGCCCATGGCCAGACTGGCATGGTCTCAAGCAAGGCATCCACGCTTTTTGCAGGCAGGTCAGTGTCGCTTTCTGCACGCATTGTACAGCAACAGGATGTAGTGGTGGCCATCATACGTACAACAGCAATGCCACTGCAGCTAGTCCACAAAGATAAGATGCCTGCCAGCTGACAGACAGGCCACTTGCTGCAGGCACTCACACGCAATCAACCCAACACCTGAAGCACAGCAAACTGCTAGCTGCTCTTTCAAACGTGCCCCAACAACCCTCAGACCCTGGTGAGCGGTGGGGCCTACCTACAGAACAAGTCAAGAGCGTGGCGGCCAGGGCCAGTCTTCTTGACAGGCTGTTGGTGCAATGCTGGTCCTCGTGCCTGCACATTGCAGATATGTGACACTTGTCAAGGTCATGTGGCAGTGAGCGCCACTTTGGGGAAGTCAGGTGCATTCAATCTATATCCAGTCACAACCGATGCTTGGCTGCCAGCACCAGCTCGGTGCAGGTCTGCTTGTGCCAGTGAGTTGCCTCCTAGCCACCCCCACACACAGGTGAGCAGTGAAGCATACTCACAGAGACGGCCCCCCTTTCTGACCATCTGCAGATTGACGCGCGGCCCACTGTGGTCAGCACTTTTGGTTGACACACCACTTCTGCTGCCTGCACAGGTCAGCAGCCGTTGAGGACCAGCAGTGGGTGCTGCAGTGGGCTGCACCCCAGCGCAAAGATGCACATCCGATCAATTGCTCTTGCTGCTAGCACAGTGCAGGCTGTGTGGTCCCCAAGGCTTCTGAAAGCAGCAGAAGCACAAGCAGTGATGCTCATATCAGTGAGTCGCAGTCTCTGAATTCGCCCACGCGGCAAGCGGCAGGGCCCATCTGCACAAGCGACATGCCAGTGCCAACTTTGGAACAAGGCGGCCTCCCCTGGTTGGCCTGTGTGTTCTTGTGCCGCCTGCATATGCACAGCATCCACGAATTGACCAGCAGTTGCTGCCGCAGTGTGCCTATGCACCTGCACTCAGTCACTATTCTGGTCAAAGCTTGGTTACCAGCGCATGCCCAAGATCGGCAAGAAGTAGGAGGGCGCTTGAACCAGCAGCCCATGTACATGCTGGGCTCCAGGCAGAGTGCAATATATGTGTTTTGGGGAGAATTGGTCCTCACCTGCTTTCCCTCTGCCAGCCTATATACTGGCCGATGACCCCGGAGCGATTTTACAACATCCCTATCTGCAAGAATGTGCTGTCGCTGCTGGGCTGCCACCTGCCTGTACCACATGGGAAAGTGTGTTGGAAAGGTGATACTTCATGCTTCTGCTCCGCCAGCATGACTGCTAAGCATGCACTTGACTAGGCTGCAATGTCACTTTCACAAGTAGCTGAAGCAGGTGAGGTGTGCAGTGATGATGAGGCGCTGAGCAGCCCTCACCTGGAGAATGAAGCACAACCTGCCCCACCCACACGCCCGCCCCGCCCTGGTCTCCTTTTGGAGTCCTCCCCTGCACACCTGATAGGCGCACAAATCCTGCAGAGCCCTTTCATATTCAGCTGAGGGGAGTGGAGTCAGCATCCATATAGCAGCTGAATAGGCCTGCTTGGGCACCTGCGATGCCTTGGTTCATGTCTGCCAGCTGCAACTGCAGAGTCTCTAACTGACCTTCCATTTACACGTCTGCAGGGGTTGTTCCGCAACCAGGCCTCATCCCTCAGGTGAGTTGACTTTGATGCCAGCATCCCCTCCTGTGTGCACATTACACAGCTTTGACTAGCCTCCAAGCACATGTGGCAAGAGGCACTGGCAAAATACTCAAGGCCCTTGATCAGCAGACCATGGAGCTTCATGGCTGTTCTGTCTGTCTACCTGTTGCAAAGTCAGCAGGTGCCCACCAGGGTAGGCAGAGTCAGAAGGTGGGTCTTTGCTGTGTGGGCACCAGCTGGATTACATGTGGGCAGCCACCTCACATGTTGCAAAGAAGGCCATCTGGCAATGGGGCCCTTCACTCATCACTGCTGAGGCAACAATCAGCTGCCAGTGTGCCTGGTCCTGGTGTCGTACTGTGCTCGAGGGATTGAGGACATGACACGAAGAGGTGACAGTCATTCAAGAACTAATATGAAAATCCATCCATGCCCAAAACCCCTTGCCTGACGTATGGTCATTTTATTGGTCTGCCCAAACCCCTTGCCTGACGTATGCTTAATAAGTCACATCACCTGCAGATTAAGCCTTGACGTCCAGATTGTAACAAAACAAGTGATCAGTCCTGCTGTCAGCCTGGTGCATCATAACCCTCTATATGGAGCACAATGCAGGCACTTCCTTGTCGGTCTTGGTTGGGATGCCAGCTTGGGGTCAACACCTTCAGATGACAGAGATGGCGCAGTGCTGGCAGCTTGTGAGTTGTTCACTGCCCCTTGGATGAAGGGAGGGAGGCTGGAAAGGCAATCAAGTCCTGTACTGGGTTGGAAGGTGCAATGTGCAGAGAGTAATGCTGCCACAGGGTGCCCTGCCAGCTGCCAGCTGGCGGCCCCAGGCAAAAATTTGCAGAGCTCAGTGGCGATCTCAGCCATGAAAGTGCCTCTGCAGCCAGGTCCACATCAGCGCTGGTTAAGTCTGCGGGTGGTGGAGACAGGCATGCAGGGGCTGCCCGCCTGCAGGCAGCTGCCTGATGCCAGGTGCAGTTAGCTTTGCAGGGCAGCATTGCAAGGGCCAGTGTCTCTGCTGCTTCCCAGAGGGCTTCAACCCAATTTGGCCCCTGCTGCTAGGCCTGAGCTTCATCCTGGTCGCC
Organism: Asterochloris erici; assembly: GCA_019693375.1. NCBI lineage: Eukaryota > Viridiplantae > Chlorophyta > Trebouxiophyceae > Trebouxiales > Trebouxiaceae > Asterochloris > Asterochloris erici. Next base: position 193,863 of record JAAMXJ010000242.1, on the reverse strand, counting down.
ATTGTGGACAAAGGCATGCAGGTGCTGGCTACCTGCTATCTGCCCCAATGGACAGTAGTGCCGCAGCCAGCTGTTGAGTGCTGCGCTGCAAGTGCATTCTGAGCACGATGAGCCTACATTTCTGCACTGGCTGTTCCTCAGGTGGTGGAGACACCGCCAAAACCTAATGGCAAGCTATCTTAAACTGCTGACATGTGGGTGTGCCTGCTGTATGCCCTGCTGGTCCCACGCACTCAGTAGCTGTTTGCCTGCTGAGTGGAGAAGCAGTGTTCACCTGGAGCCTGTGTTTGCCTAGATGAGAACAGAATTACATGACTTCATGGGTGTCAGCATGACACACACATGAGTGGGTAAGCTTCTGCTGGCTGTTCCCATGCACTGCATGCCAGCTCAGGGTGCTCACAGAAGGGTAAACCTCTATAGGTTAGCTGTCTGGGCAACAGGAGCCCCTGCCACCTACCGAGACTCTTTCAGAGCGCTGGGCAACCTCAAAATCATGTGGCAAGCATTGTGCAAATTTTCAAGCGGGCATTACTGCAGGACTTAGAAGCATCCTCATGTCATATCCCTGTGCCCAACCCCACCAAGTGGGGTGTGTCCAAACATATGCATGCATGCCCTTCAGAAACACATCATATGTGAACAGCACGTATCAGTGTTTGTTGTTTCAAGCATACAGGAATGACTTCCTGCAGTCCATGGCAACACATGACAAAGGCCACGTCCCAATCAGCAGACAGGACTGAATAGCCTGTGCGACATTTTTGTGAACAGTGGCGATGGCACGTTTGAGGGCATCCTGGGGATCAGCCATTTTGGTGCTGTATGCCATGGCAGTAACCTGGCAGGTCCATGGGGCTGGTCTCGGCCAGGGGGCATATTCAGGTTTGTTGCTCAACTCGATGTCATCCTCAAAATTCTGCTTGTTGGGGTAGCAACTCAGCAAGGTAACCTCGACTGCCAGGTGACTGCTGCTGCAGTCCAGGGTGCCCCAAGACATTACCGATCTGCTATCCTGGGGGGTTCTGAGTCAGTATACTGCACACTCCATTGGGCCGACATGAGCGATGCACAGGCCTGGATAGACAGTCCTCACCCCGTGGAGGAGTTCACCATCTCCAGGAACCTGTGCCTGCGCAACCTCGACATTCAGTCATCATACCGCACACATCATTGGGCCAACCTGAGCAATGCACAGGACTGGAAGTCCAGGCCTGGGCGACACTCATGCTGGCCCAGTGGAGTGTGCAGTTCAATGACTCAAAGTCCAGGCAGGCAGGCACCGGGCTCTGGATATTAAACCCCTTCAGAATGGAAGGTTGGGGCCAGGGAAACCGCTCAATGATGCTATCTGTACTCAGACCAGTACAGACAGCGAGTGCTGCATGCTGAAACAGTTGGGGTTTGGGATACCATGGGGGTTGGGAAACTATCAGCACTTCGAACGCTTTCCTGGGCCCCTCCGTTTTATCTTGATTTTTCTTGCTGTCTGTATTGAAGACAGAAAGCATTTTCTGCATGCTTGAATGAATGGGGGGTTAGGATGTCGTGGCACTCCTCAGGACGCAGGTCGCCCAGAGAGCTGTCCTCGATGCCCAGGATGGAGAGCATCTGACCAATCACAGTGCTCTCTGCTGGCTCGAGGTTGGCCCTCTCTGCGCTCTCCCGCAGTCTGTCCACAATCAGGTCTACTTTGCTGAAGGTTCTGCAGGTACAGGGACAGGGAGCACTTCAATTTGGGGTGGACCCTCACAGGCTGACGGGTGCAGGATGCGACACTCTACCCACGAGAGCCTGCAGAATGTGCTCAAGCTGAAGTGGGGGCTGCATGACAGTCACTGCAGGCAGCAGGAGTTTCTCAATTCAAGCGGCGCAAACGTATGCTGTGGCAGCCTGCAGCAAGATCTCCAGGCTGGAGGCACTCTGCATGCCAGTGGCTGAGCCCATTCAGGCTGGATTGGGCAGCCCAGAACCGTATGGCATGGCCGCGTGCAGCATGTGCTCAGGCCCATACAGGTACTGCATCCAGTGACTGCAGCCAGCGGAAGCAGATCAGGCGCCCCACATGCAAGCATATGCTCAGGCCTGAAGAGGCGCTGCAGCCAGAAACTCAGCTGCTTGGGACAGATCAGTGGCCCACATGCAAGGCACGGCAGCTGCAGGACATGACCATGCTGGCGCCACACATGCAGGTCATGGCAGCCTGTGGCAGGTGCTCTGGCCAGAGCAGGCGGTCCACGCACAAGGCACAAGGGAGGGCAGCCTGCAGCACTCCCTGAGGCCTGTCAAGGTGCCACCTCCAGAGTGTTGCAGCAGCAGGTGCCCCCCATGTTGCATGGCAGCTTACTTGGGCAGCAAGACACAGCAGCTTGCAACGCGGCCCACCTTGATTGCCTGCAGTAGGTGAATCTGTGCTTCTGCGGCAGCCTGGGATTGGCTGGCGCCTGCCAATCCTCCACTGAGTTCAATCCCCAGCAGTGCCCAGGCAGCATCTGTGTGCACGGCCAGCACGGCGGCGACTGGTTCTGCCTGCCAATGTGTGTGGTGCAGCTCGCGCCGCTGCACTGCCAGGTGGTCCTCACCCACCACTGTCTGGGCTGGCAGCACGCTCAGCACCTCCAGGGCCTGAGGCACCCATGCAAGCCATATCCCAGGTGCGCTCTGTTGCAGCTCTGGGCCTGCATCATCGATGTGGCAGTGCTCCACAGCATTCTGGGGGACCAGTTGAATGACATCCTGCTGGCAGCATGCTCAGCAACTCCACTGGAAGCGACAAGGGGAAGTGCCAAGCAGCCTCAGACAGGGTGCAACATGCTCATACTGATGGGCAGGAAGACCTTCTTGCAGCACTGAACAAGAGAATATGCACACCTCAGCAACAGAGCGAGCGGGGAATATGTCCACCTGGCCGCTGCTGGCAGCCCCTCTGGCGCCTGGGGCAGCTGAGGCCTGCAGCCCAGCCAATGGAAGTGCTCCTCAGCTGCAGCAAAATCACAATATAGTCAAAGCGCACAGACGAATGTCAACACAGCTGTTGTCCACATTGGATAGGTGCCAGGGTTTGTGCTTGTGCAGGTGCAGGCACAGGACCAGTGCTCAAGTGACTGTGGGTCAGGCTCCCACTCGTGGCAAGACACTTCCCAGCCATCGCCTGGCTGACCTGCGCACGCTTTGCAGGGAGCTGCTGAGGTCCCCCTGTGGCTGCAAAGGGCTGTTGGCAGTGAACAGGGCCACTGCCACTGCCGCGCAGCTGCTCCTTGCCCTGGCTGCTAAGCCCTGCTTTGCCATGGCCCCCTGCTCGGTTGACGTCATCCCCTCCTGTACCCTGCAGCACATTCTGTTCAGTAGCTTGCCACTGAACAATTGTAAGGGGCAGCGCCGTGTGCATGTTGGCGCCTGCCTGCTCCAGCCTGCTGCAGGGATAGAGGTCAATGTGTCTCTCAGCTCAATTAGTACAGTGCTGCTTGCCCAGGGAGGCCAGCATAACTTGTGTGTGCAGCACGCCAGGTGCAGCATGCCAGAACCGCCGACTGCCATCCCCAATTTGCTCCACCCAAGAAATACAGTCAGGCTCGCCAGCTCATGCAGGCAAACTGCAGATGCATGCTGCTGTGCAGCATTGCAGCAGAGGCTACCACGTGCTGAAGTGCAGCTTGGTGCAGGTGCCAGAAGGCTGGCTGCCGCTGTTGTGGCTGCTCAGGCCACAGCAAGCCGGAGGCTGTGCATAAAACCTTGGCACAGTACTGCTCCCATGCGACAGCTGCCCAGACCGGCCTGATGCTGCCAAGCTCTTCCCACGCTTAAGCCAGCCCTGTTGGCACAGTCTGGCTCCTTCCAGGGACGACAGCTGTCCTTTGATGCACCATTTCTCCATGTCTGAATTCAGAGCAATGGGAATCATATCATCCTGGCCCACAGTGTGCACCTGAGGAGCCGATGCCACACAAGGTGTGGGTTGAAGAGCCATGCCACAAGAGTTGTGACTGCTAAGCTCCAAAATTGCCATGCGGACTCCAGCAGCAGGCTTGCACAGGAGACCCGGGCTTGCCAGATGGGCTCGCATGGCACCCACTGGCCCAAGCTTCAGGCAGACCAGAGCTGAGCTGGACGGCGACATGGGCAGGCCTGATGCACGGTGCGTCCAGACCCACAGCAGCATACCTGCCTTGGCTCGTTGCCCTAACAGAGGTTCTGCGCCTTGGATGTGGAAGGTCAGGGTATGTCGTAATGAAAGAATTTCCCTTGACCTTGTGCAGAGCCTGTTTGGCAACAGGCTTGCGTTCTGCAGGACAGCCAAGGAAAGTGCTCAGCTGTATCCCCCAAGTAAGCATCCAGAACTGAGATGTCACAGGGCACAATATCATGCACACATGAACTGGCTCCTGCAGGCTTATGGACCCCTGTCCACGAAATAGAGGGCAGCACAGCCACCCTCCACCTCAGCAGTGCACACCAGAGCTTGCAAGTGCCAGCAGCACTGTGTGTTGTTGGAGACCAGCAGCAGCCTGAGCCAGATGAACACCAGTTGCTGCTGTCACAGGCCATTCCCTAGCTGTGTCCGCAAGATGGCTCCTGACCTGACTCTGCTCCCAGGGCAGTGTTGCTCCATGCTCTGCCAGCGAATCCAGCAGCCCATAGATGCCGTGGATGCTGGCGAGTTGCTGCATGTGCAGGAAGTTGAGACATGCAGATGCCTGGCTTTCATGTCTACCATGTGGCAACATCTTTGCTGCATGCTGGTAGGGTGCTTGGTAGCACCTCAGCGCACAGCAAGCCTGCATGTGCGCGGGGCCACCCAGCAGCACATGATGCACTTCCACACCTCATTCGTCAGTCAGAGTGGCCATGCTGTGGGCACTGTCCAATGGGGTGTGCACTGGGATGCTCAGCCCTGCACGCTGGCCTCTGCACGCTGCATGCGCTACGTCGTGCGCATGGAGGCTTCCAGGTGCCGTGTGCTGTGCACAGCCTGGAAGCAGTCCTCCTGCAGGCAGACCGTGTAGGTGCACACCATGTTGTAGCTTGCAGGTCTGCATGCAGCTGATCAGAGACTTCAGACAAATGGACAGGACCTTGTTGGTCCGGACTGGTCAAGAGTACGCCCCGACGCCATGTTGCTGTCTGGAACATTTTGAACCCTTTCAAAGATCCGCAAGATGCCGGGCTACGCTGCCCAGCTGCAGCTTAGACTGGCATCTTGCGCGCCTTAGGAAGGGTCCAAGATGCTCCTCGAGCGCCAGGCAATCCCTTTGCAGCACAGCTGGCCCCAGGTGGCCCTTCGGCCACAGCTGCTGCCTCAGGCGCTGCGCTGCAGCAGTCTGCTCAGCTGCAGTCTGCCCCAGGCAGACCAGCAACATTGGCAGCATGGGCTCGCCCGTGATGCCCTGGAGGTACATCACGTTTGGCCCGCGCAATGCAATGCGCTGCCTGGGACGAGGGCAGCACCATGTGTAGCGCAGCGACCCATTGCAGCAGGGGCTTCAGAGAGCCCAGGATCTCCACCTGAAAAAGCCATAGCGGCAGGGCAAAGTCCGCTGCCTTTCCCCTGCTGGTGTATGGCACCACCAGGACGAGATCCCTGGCAGTCTGACCTCCTTGCTGCCCAGGGTGGCTGCACTGCACAGGGCGCTGCCCTCAACCCAGGCAGCGCATCAGACTGCCCTGGCAAACGTGATGTACCTCCAGGGCATCACGGGCCACCGCATGCTGCCCATGCTGCTATTTAGCCTGGGGCAGACTGCAGCCGGGCAGCCATCTGCAGCGCATCTCAGCAGCAACGTCAGCGTTACACACTTGCACCGGCCAGGGCGTCCGCTTGGCGCACATGGCAGGGAAGTCCAGCCGGAGAGGCCACGGCACCACTGCAAAGGCCACTTCCCTCTTGCTTGAGACGGCCAAGATCACATAGCTGATGGCACAGATGTTCAAGTTCCTAGCGCATCTGTGCAGGCAGCGGGCACCGCACATGCGGTAGGCTCTTCCACACTTGGACAGCCAGGGCAGCATGCTGGCGGCTACTGCCTTGACCAAGCCAGTGACAGTCAGCAGGCAGAATGGCTGCTGCAGGCTGCCATGACAGCAGCAGGCAGTGCCCGCCTGTCCACAACTTGTCCGGTCCCAATGCTACCGATGCCAGGCAGCTTGCTGCAAGCACTCACTCCCTCGCTGCCACAGCGCCCGGCAGGCTTGTGCATGTCCTCCTGCCTGTCAATGACACCCATCACCCTCGATCCCTCCGTCTGGATCCCAGCCTCCATGCTTTACCTTTCAGCACCAGGCTGCGCCAGGTCCAGCTCTGAGATGTCAGCGCTGCCCTGCACATGTTGGAGGCCACGGCACCAAAGCTCATCAGCAGACTCGGAGGGCGGATTATGATGCCTTTCAGGCAAGAACTATTGCAAGCCTGACCCGGAGGCAGCAGCTGAGTGTCAGCTGCTCCATCTCGGTCAGGCTGCGATGGTCCTCTCCCCAACGTCATCATAGTCTGCCCTCTGAGCCTGCGGAGCCAGCTGAAATGCCATCCCCCTCAAAATCTGCAGGGCAGGCCTGACAGCTGAGGAGAGCCTGCTTTGCTGTATGCCAATGCAGCTGCAGCATGGCAGGAGGAAGCCCGCACCACTGCATGTCCAACACAAGCACCAGATAGGAGTGTTGCGCTGATGGTGTGGGCCAGCTGCATGCAAGTGAGCGCTGCACGTAACTGCGAGCCTGTGGTCAGGTCATCTCCGGGGCGGCCCACCCAAGTCCCGCTGATGCTGGGAAGCTGCATCTGCGGCAAGCAAGCTGCCAGAGCCTGACCTGCTGGCCCCTTGTGTGAGGTGGCCACGATAGCAGGGCAGAGAGGCATCACCACCAGCTGCTGCCATGACAGGTAGCATGCCTGAGGGTTACATGCTCTGAATAACAGGCATGCAGCATGCAGCCCCTCCAACCGGCTTCCTGGCTCTGATGGCGTCCTCATGGCCACTGTCTGCCGCTGCAATGCACTCCTCTAAGACAGGCTGCAGGGCTGGGAGACAAGGTTCAATGGCACTTGATAGTCTTGCCTTCGTGCAGGGGGAAACAAGCACAGAGCTGGCCTCCCTCTGAGGGCCAGTCTGGATGTGTTGGCCGCTTGCATACAGGCAAGCCTTCCAAGTGCCAACCTGCCTCGTCCCCCAGCCCTGCAGCCTGCACAGGAATGAGCTGCAAAGCGGGCCAGATGGTGCTCTGCAGCTCGGAGCAGACCACGCCTCTGCTGCCCAACATGCGCAGGCAACCCTTACTTCACCATGACCCAGTCAGCACTTCGTGAACAAAGACACAGGGGCAGTTGCAAGGTATCTTAACTAGCAGCGGGTCCTGGGGCCTCCAGGGCAGCCACCAACTCTGCCCAGGGTGCAGGCAAGCCATGAGTCTCACCTGGCTGCGCCCAGAGAGGGCCCTCAGTCCTGGCTCAGGTGTGCAGGTGCTCTCTTTATACCCCCGACCCCTCCGTGCCGCAGTTCAATCAGGTGTTCCTTAGCCCATCTGACAGCGGCAATGCTGCCTGTGACTCACCAGAGGCTTGTGCATGGATGTTGCACCTCTGCCTTGCGCCAGCGACCAGATAGCAGAGTAGGTGCTCCGCTGTGTACTCTGCAGAGACCCTTGCGTTGGGCCATGATGCGCTGGGAGTGCTGCATGTGCCAGTTACCCAAATCCAGTGCTTCTTTTTGGCAAGCCCTGGATGGGCAGCCTATTGCACCAGCGCATCTCTAGTGAGTCCTCAAGCCTCTGCAAGGCTGTGTGCACACAGCCTGGGAGACCCTGGAAGACTTCACACAAGATGCCGTCATGGAAGTGGCTTTCAATCCAGCTCTGTGGACAAGTGTGCAGACCACTGAGGCTGCTGGCCCTGCCACAGGTGTCACGTGTAGCCCCAGCAGGCTGCACCTGCTGTACTGCAGACAAGCGGCCTGTGCACTGCACAATACCAGCCCACTTACGCATTGAACTGCATGGAGCAACATGCGTGGTCACACCGGCAGGTCTGAGGAATCCGTCAGCTGCATCCCACCTTTGCAGGGCAAAGATGATGTCCACCTTGTGCCACACTGCTCCAGGTGGCATTTGCGCCTGCAGCATGGTGCTCCTGCAGCACAGCAGGATTTCTCAGCTGCTGGAGCCAGGCACATGAGTGCCCTCCCAAGCAGTGCACACAGCATCTGGATGCAGCAGTGTGGTGAAACACTGCACCACAGCATCATGGCTGAGTGCTTGGCATGCTTGGTCCAAGGTGGGCTCACAGCAACCACCAGGCCTCCACAGGTCCCACATGCTGGGGCTCATGGTGATGCTCAGGCTGCTGCCTGCTGCCCGTATCCCCACGCTGCAGCAGGCAGCCGAGAACTCACAGCCGCCTTGTGGGCACCTGCCAGCAGGAGCACAGGGCAGTCCTCCACCTCAGCGGTGCACACCACGGCCTGTGGGTTGAAGCAGCACTGTGCATTCCCAAAGACTGAAGGCAGCCTGAGCCAGACGCACACCAGGTGCTGCTGTCACAGGCCATCCCCAAGAGTGCACGCAGCCCCAGCACAGAGCCCTGCACCAGTCCCGGTCTCACCAGGGAAGGGACAGAGGACCTGGCTGCTGCACCCTGGAAGGCAGCTGCCACTTCCTACTGTGGTCCTCCTGCCTTCCCCTGGCTGGTGCACCTGAACATCAGTGGCATCAGTTGGGGCCGCCGCAGCAGAAAGCCGTCTTGGGTCAGCCACCGGAGGATCTGTGATGTGCGCAAGAGGGGTGACGTGTCTCAAGCTAGCTCAGAGCTGATGCGCAGGCAAGCCGGTGTCCACGTCTGGGACATGCACACGAAAACAAAATGATGAGGCTGGCCGCTTGCGCCTGACGGTCTCACAGCGCTCAGCTACCTTCAAGGTTGCTGGCACAGCATACCGGTGCCTTTGGAGTCACAGCTGAGCTGCAGCCTGCTCCAAGATCCGCGGTGGCTTGCTGGTACTGCAGTCCAACATGGGCTGGAGTGCAGGTGGGCCTCAGCCCACTCATTCCTGCCCTGAGCCAGCAGCACAATGTCACATGGTGCTTCGCCGCATGGCTGCTGGTGGCCCACCCTGACCTGTGTGCTCAGAGACATGTTCCTTCCTGCCCTGGTGGAGGCAAGCTGTACCTGCAGGCCAGCGAGAAGCACGACTTTGACCAGCACTGGTCATCTCCATGCAAACCCTCAACTCCAAGCAGCACATGCCCTCTTCCTCGATGTTCCTCAGCAGCGGTGGCCATGCTCATGCCTCTGGTTGGCTATGGCCATCGTGGTTGCCTGCTAGACACAACAAGCGACAAAATCTCAGAAATGGCACTAAAGGGTTGCACCCTCCCACCTGGTCGCCCCAACTGCTGCAGCTGCACCAGCCTGCCTCCACCAGATCATCTGGGCATGGCAGCAGCTGCACCATCTATGGTGCTATCGCTCTGGGCGGTTCAGCAGTGGCCTTGCCAGCGCATTCAGCGCCTGTGATGGCTGGGAGACGACCTGGAGGCCTGCCTTTGAAGCATCTCACCTGCACGCTTGAGGGCACCGCATTCCTGTGCAGGCCAGCCTCCACGCCTCTGCTGGCCAGGAAGGCACTGCCTGTGCACCGCCTGTGCACCGCCTGTGTGATCCTGGCAAGCAGAGGTGTGGAGGCTGGCCTGCACAGGAATTTTGAGCCCTGGAGGGAGCAGGGGGGATGCCTGTGCCTGCCTGCACGCCTGGCGCATGTCCAGCACCTTCAGCCTTGGAGGCACTGGACATGTGCCAGGCGTGCAGGCAGGCCTGCACAACAGGGCAATGACATTGCTGCCCCTGCTCTTGAATGTAGCTTCTGTCCTGTGGGGCCAGCCACACTGCTGTGCCACTCTATAGGCTGAGGCAGGCGCGGAACTCCAGCAAGCTTTCAGAGATTCAGCCATGTCTTCAGCAAACGGCACCGCTGCTCAGTTGATCACCATCGCCCGCAGCACCACCCATTGGCAGCACAGCATCGTCAACCTGTTCAGTTGCCATGCACTCCCCGCCAGGCATGCATGTGCGCTTCCAAGCCCTGCCCACAGCAGTTTGCAGCAACGTGCCCGGTCACTGCAAGACAGCCCCACCGCCAACGGCACCGCCAGCGTTGCAGCGCCCGCTGCCTGCACCTCCTGCAACCCATAGGATCAGACTGAAGGCAAGCTTTGGGACGCGTGTTTGCAGGATGCGCTGCCCATCCATACAGCAATGCACACCACTGCCTGCCTCGTCTGGCATGCACTCCATTGCCTGCCTCGTCTTGCAATGCACCAGCAAGGCAAGAGACTGTTGCTGCTGCAGTCGGGACACTCCAGTAAATGGGCCCTGGAAGGCAAAGCAGTACCTCGTAGCAGGCCTACCTGGGCATGTTGCTGCTCCATGGCGGTGGCCTTGCTTGGGAGCGGCTTCCCAGTAGGCGGTTGCAGGAGGCCCTGCAGCATGTACCTGGGTTCTAGTCAGCTGTGTGTGAGCCTGTGAGGTGTGCAGGAGAGGCTGCTCATCACAAGCCCACTCAGAGGCAGTGCCTGCAGGCAAGTGCGCAGCAAGTGTCTGAGGATACTTCGAAGAATCAGAGAGCCAGGCTGGCCTCTGTTGTTACAGGGTGACAGCTCAGCTCAGCTTTATAAGCGCATTGGCGAGTGGTCTCTCATGCATCTGAAGTCACAGCTGCGCAGGAGCCTGCTCAAGGTGGTCTTTACAGGTAAACCTGCAGGCCCTGCTTGCTGTCTGGGGCTGCTGAGCGCAAATGGACATCGATTTGCACATCGTTGAAGAGAGCAGGAGGAATGAGCCTCAGGGGCGCCTGAGACGCTCCTGAACGTTGTAGACAGCCACAGATTTACAGCCCGCTGTCACACAATGCTTGCATGTCTGCAAGCAGCTGATCAAAGAGTCCAGACAAATGGACAGGGCCTTGTTGGTACAGAGCAGGCAAGAGCTCACCTCAACGCCGTTGTGCTGTCTGGATCATCCTGGACCCTTTGAAAGTCCCGCGTCAGACCAGCCTTGACGCTCAGGTCCGGCCCCCAGGTGGCCCTCCTGCCCAGATCCTGCCTCTTGCAATGCACTGCAGCTGGCAGCCAGAGTGCAGTGCCTGGGGCAGGAGCTATGGCAGAAGGGCAACCTGGGGGCCGGACCTGAGCGTCAAGGCTAGTCCCAGCTGCCGTCTGCCCTGGCAGACCAGCAGCACTGGCCCACCACACCTGGGGGTACACCATGTTGGCCAGGGCAGTCCAATGCGCAGTCTGGGTCTGCTGCAGCCTGCGTGTGCCTGCCGATGATGCTGTGTGCTTCGAGGCGGCCTGCTGGAGCAGTGCACTGCGGTAGTATTTTTACTGGTGCTGGGGGCGCTCTGGATGGAGAACTCTGGGCCAGACACATCGCAGCTGCAGATGTAGCGGCGCTGTGAGGGAGCCAGGTACTCCATCTGGAGCCCTCAGCACCAGTGGGACACCCCTCCCTGCCTCCGGTCTGCTGGCGCACAGCTCTTCCACTCTCTCGATGGCATTGAGGCTGATGATCCCGGCATACATGCCGGGATCAACCTCAACGCTGTGGAGACAATGGAAGAGCTGTGCATGCCGTGGATCTGCAGGTAGAGGGCTGCTCAGGCCCCGGTGCCAGGCGGCAGGCACTGCGCATGCAGCAGGCTGTTCCTGGCTGGGACACCCAGCGCTGCATGCTGGCAGCTGCTGCTGCCCTGACCAAGCCGACGACAGCCTGCAGCAGCTGCTCTGCCTGTTGTGCCTGCCTGTCCACAGTTTGTCTTGTCCTATTGCTGCCGATGCCAGGCAGCTAGCTGCAAACACTCACCTCGTTTGCCCCAGCGCCCCGCAGGCTTGTGAATGTCCTCCTGCCTGTCACTGTCATCCAACCTTGATCTGGCGAGGACAGCAAGTCACCCAACCTATCTCAGCTGCCCAAGAGCTTGCTCCTAGCTGTGCAATGGCCTGTTCAATGGTGGTCTCTACAGCTGGGACCACCTGGGCCCTGCTGGCTGCCTGGGGCTGCTGAATGCAAGTGGACATGCAATCGCACACCATCAACGAGTATGGGAGGCAGCAGCTGCAGGCACTCCCGATGCACGCTTGCCCGCTCTGTACAGCCATAAGTCCGCAGCCCACTGGCACACAATGGCTTGGTTGCACTGTCTGTTGCCCATGGCTGCCCTGTCTGACCAAGACAGCCGTACAATCCTGCTGAAAATGCCCAGCTTCACCAGGCAATGGTCATGCAGCAGATGGGCAGCTGGCCACTGCTCAGGGCTAGTCAAGACACAGTGGCGCCCGGCCCCGCTGCCAGGCTACCTTTATCATGGGACGGCCCCAGCCCTCCTGAATGTGGCTTGACTGTGCACCCAAGAGGGCGGGGCAAGGCGCTAAAGCCTGGGACACCGCACAACGCCCACCTGGGTACCCTGGTGGCCCAGCCCAGCTCCACCACAAGTAGCGTCTGAAAGACCCTCTGTGTCCCAGGCCCCAAGCCCGCCGGCAGCGGCGGCAGGCGCACCCTGTGCTACACGAGCCTTCTTGCCGCCCTGCAGCTTGTGCAGGGCGGTGAGCAGGCTGGCACGGCAGAGGGAGCACATCCTACAGACACCAGCGGTTCTTGGGCTGGAAGGGACGCTTGGGGTCTATGGATGCTACCCATGGCGGGCCATGAAGGACGACATCGGCTGCAGCACAGTCTGCTCGGGGCCATGTCAGCGGCACAGAGGATGCAGGCTCTGCTCCTCTGCTTCTGCAGACCACCCCAGATCCTGATATGTGGCCACACGTCCCCATCCTGCAGCAAACGATGACCATGACAGGCCGCACTGAAGACCAGCCGAGCTGGTGGCACCTGCAGAGAGTCACAGCTGATTATTGACAACTTGCAGGTCGGGTGGTGGTGACCAATGGTCTGCAGCACATGCACGGCAACCCTCTGCAATTAGGCTCCATCTGCACAGACTGCAGACAGGACCAGACCACTGGGTGCCAGAGTAGGTCACATGGCTCTGTATCATGCGCATACCAGCTGGCTGCAGGCCTCTGCAGGAGGACTGCACAAGTGTTTTGAGAAGCTGAGGAAAGCTATGCTGCTGACAGTGGCACAGGTCAGCGTAGCACTTTGGTGCAGTTTCAGAAATACACACTGCTTGTCAGGAAAGGGAGGTGTTCCAGGAGTTGCAATGATGCGTATGGCCACCAGCTGCCTCGTTGTTGTCCACAGACTATGGCAGGCTCTTGTGGGCTTGGTGCTGGTCCTTAGGGCCTGCAAAACCCTTTCAAAACAGCAAGCATGGTCAACTATCATCAGGACCAGGCCCTGCACCAAGTCTTCCACCTGCACAGCCACAGTCTCCAGTGCAGCGCCCTTGGCTCCACATCTTGGCATCTGTAAGGCCCAGCACACTGCTTGTGCTGCTGTGGTGTGGGCCTGCCTGAGGTCAGCCCTGAAGATGCAAGCCTCCTGCCTCAAGGAGCAGACCTAGCCCACACCCAGCAGGTCCTGAAAGCCGCCACTCAAAGTGCCGCGCAGGAGATTACTGCTGGTGGCCGTTGAGGTGGGCCGTACAGGGGCCAACCTCAGGGTTAAGTCGGCCAGAAACGGGCCAACCTCAGGCTGCAGCAGGCCAGACCACTAGCTTCCGATGCAGTGGACATGCCTCGGCTAGCCTGGCCAGCAGATCTGACGCACAGCACACCTTGTCCGGCAAGATGCTGCCAGAGGAGGCGAGACGCAGTCCACCAGTGGACTGCATCTCACCTCTCTGGTAGGATGTTGCCTGACCACTGCGCTGCTTGCGCCAGCAGCAGTGCTGCCAGTGGCTGCCGCAGCCTGCAGCCGAGCAGAGGGCAGCTCCTCAATGCGCTGCCACACATGCATGCAGGCAGTAGGTGCAGCCACCAGCATGAGCACGTGTAGCAGTCTGACTGCCGCTGGTCCTGACCTGACTTTCCTCAGTAGCGTTGCCCGTTTTCAGGAGGGCAGCACAGGGCACCTCGCCCTGCCAGCTGGACAGGTGCATGCTGGTTCCAGCCGCTGCACACCAGCCTCTGGGACTGCAGGTAGACCAAATGCCACCAAAGATTGCAAGCATACAACCTCACAGGCCTCCCTTGGGCTGTTCAGCATCAGGACCTGGCTTTGCAGCAAAACTTACCTGTATGGGTCTCTGATGTGGCCTCTTCCCTGACTGTTGCCAGTCCCGGCTGACTCCTGGAGTTGCACGCGCCAGCTGGCGTGCACAACTCCTGACGTCAGCCAGGACTGGTAACACTCAGGATGCAGGGCCACCTCAATGACCCCACTCCTGCTGCCTCTGCCCGTTTCGGGTCTGCCTGCTGCGCTGCAGCTGGGCCCTCTGGGGCCAGCCGGCAATAGCTTGGGAGCCTGCAGCAAGGCGTCGCATTCTGGCTGCACCTGAACACATGGCAGGCGCAGACAGAATTTAAAAGTCTTTGCAGCTGCAAGCAGCTAGTTGCAGGAGGTGGATTCTGGAGAACACAAGAAATTGGCTAAGCAGCCCGCATGGCTAGGCAACCTCATGCAAGTTAAGCACCTGCAATTGCTGTGGCCTGCTGCTGCATTCCTGGCCAGCAAAGATTGGTGCCTGCACTCAATGTGGGCTGTCTCGTGCCCGAGGAACCCAACAAGTACAGGAGCACCTTGCTGAGGCTGCATTCTGCAGGAACTAAAGCCAGGCTTTGAGCTACACGCAATTTGATGCGCAGTCTGACCATCAACAAGTGCGTACAGAATGCGTCGTGCGCCACATGGTCCGCCATGCAGCAGCAGAACATGACATGTGTAGGACACACAGCCAATCCTGGAAATCAGGCTTTGTGTATGTCAGCTGGCCAGCTCACCTTGTACAAGTGCTGGGACTCTCGGTTCAAGGCCACACCTGGCGCACATGTTGAGGGCTGCAGCAGCCAACTGGAAAATGGGCTGCACATGACAACTGCACACACCCCACACAAGGGTCGACCTCCAGTCCCTCCATGCTTGACATCAAGCGCCCCACAAATCCCACCTGCTGCGCTAGACTTCCGTGCTGATTCGCAGGTGCAGGAGTCTGCCTATCAGCCTTCTTAGCGCCTTCAGCTGCAGCAGGATCCTGGCGACTGTCACAAGAGGCCTTGCCGGAAGGTTCAACTGGAGCGCTGCTGCCCTTGCCAGTTGCTGCAATCTGCATCACACACATAAATTCTGGCCACTGCAGCAGGGCCCACATGCCTTGTCGCCCCAGACTCCAAGCCCACATCGGGCAATGCTCCCCTGCAGCTTGCCCAGGTGAGGTGAGCAGCAGCACTACACAGGTTTTGGCTCTGCTGCTGGGCGTCAGCTGCAGGCACACCCAGATGGCATCAAATCTTGCATGGCAGCTGGAGACGCTGCTGCTGGGCTTGAGCTGCAGGCAAACCCACATGGCGCAGATCCAGAATGCCATCCTGCAGCTTTCACAGGCTGAGCTGCAATGCAGCGCAATGTCTGGCTCTGCTTTGCTTGAGCTGTTTAGGGTGACAAAGACTCTGCAAGCCAGCCTGCGCCCTGCACGAGGCAGATGTGGGCTGCAGCACATGTGGCTGTGTGCCATTGAGGCCTGAGCTGCAGGAGTGACCCATGTGCCATCAGGCCCACCATGCCATTCTGAAACTCGGTCGGCCATGAGGGAGCCGCACGCCAGATCAGGGTCTGGTCCTGCTGCTGGGTATCAGCTGCTGCCAAGTCCATGTGATATTGCAGCATTGCACCTGCAAGCAACTCATGGGGTCCACAATCATCTACAGGTCCCTTGCCACCCCTCTGCACGCTTCAGGCATGACTGGGCTAGGGTCAAGGTGGAGCTGCAGGGAATGCTGCTGCTGCTTGGCCACTTCGACCTTGCATTCAGTGTGATCTGATATTGACGCCAGCATGGCATCCTGTGTGCAGATCAAACACCCTTTGTGAGCCTCCAAGCACATGTCGCAAGAGCCGCCGGCACTCAGCAAGGCCCTCCATCAGCAGAACATAGAGCTGTGTGGCTATCCTGTAAGCCCACCTGGTCAGAGTCAGCAACTAGGCCATATTGCTAGTGGCACAGTGGTATGAGAGCTTGATGAATTTTGGGCCTTGTCAGTGAATTTCCAACTGTAGTGGGTCCCAGACTCTTGGGGAAGGATCCAGATGCCCTTGTATGGAGAGCAAGCACTGTCAGCAGTGCTGACAAGGCACATCTAGGGGGCATGAATGATCGACCTAGATCTAGAATGGCACTAGTGTTGTGTAGCATCGCGAGGTACAGACTGGCTAGGGTCATCACCGCCTGTGTGGACTCCATAGTGTGGAGCCAAAATCATCCTGCCCAAAAGAAGGCAAGTGGCCTGATTGACCAGCTCCGGGAGTCCAAGGTGCTGAGCGAGGGCGTCCTGAATCACGACTTGCCCAAGATCGACCAGCATGATGGCCGTTGCCTGAGTGTGGGAGCTTTTCAGCAATGCTTCCAACAATGTTTGCTCGACGGCCGTACGCCCTGCCACGCAGGCAGCTGGTGAGATGCTGCGCATAGCTATGCATTGTGCCTGCAGCAGCTGTGGACAGCCTGCTGATCTGCCTGTGTGGTGCAGGCTGCACCCTCCCGCCACAACAAGCTTTACGAGGACGATGGTACCGCTTCCGTGACTGGAGAGGCCTCCACAGCAGCAGGGAGGATCAGTGCAGATGTGAGATGGCAGGCCTGGCCAAGGCGGCACAGATGCTCAGCTGTGACAGGCACTGCAGCTGGCCTGCACCTATGAAGCAGGCAGCCTACCTGAGTCAGAGGCCAGTCTGTGTCTTGTGCAGGATCTCTTAGAAGATGAACTTGGGAAGGTATGCACATCTGGCCTGCACCTGCCAGAGTGGGCATCGCTCCGGCTGGTCTCCAAGCAATGGAAGGCACTTGCAGACGGCTGCGCAGACTGTGTCAATGTCAGCCTGACAAATGCAGAGTGGCCAGATCAGCCTCTGAAGACGTCAGAAGAATGGCAAGTGGTCCAACCTTGGGTCGCGGAGGCAGCCTTCTCCAGATTGTGCTATGTGCTGTGAGGGACTCTGCCAGCACCAGTGCACTGCTGTGTGCTGCAAGCAAAGCGCATTTCCCGCCCTCTTGGCCTTGTTAGGCTCAAGCCTGACCACAGCTTTTGCTGTGCTAAACCTGCTTTCCTGCTGTGTGCAGGGAGACCTTCCCTGCTGCTGTGGTGACCGTAGTGCATGCTGCACTTAGGGAGCCCACCTTGAAGCTCTTGGAAGGCAGCACAGGTGTGTTGCTGCAGTGTGTATGGCTGACATCTGGGCAGGGTGTCGATGCCAACTACTTTGCTCCAGGCGAAGTCTTTGCCGGACGCCGCATCGGCATCTACAGCACAGCCGGGGCCTCTCCAGATGAGGTGCCAGCCCTACAGAAGCTTGGAGACTGCTGCAGAGGACTGCTTGCCTCCCGTGGCGTGGAGGTGCAGGTCTCAGTCTGCATGGAGTTTGGGCCTGACCCCGATCATGATGTTGTCACAGTGGTCAAGTGCCTGACGCCTCACCTTTGCGGGCTGTCGTCACATCCTCGTCAAGTTCTTGGGTTCAGGCTGCAGCATTTGCTGCCAGCAGCTGCACAGCTGGAGCAACTGACAGGCATTGAAGATGTGTTCCCCAGCTGCCTGTGGCACTTCCACATGCTCAAGGTACTGCATGTCGATGTGCGGTGGCGGCAGCACGCAGTCTTGCTGGCAGCACCCCTGCCGAGCCTCCACACACTGAGTCTGAGGTTTTTATGGCACTGTTTTTAGGGAAGTGAACTGGCAGTGCCTCCCCTTCCACGCGCCAGTCCTGCGTCAGCTTGTGCTGGACTGCGCGGAGTGGCCAGGCTGGCCTGAGGGATCTCATGCTGGTCTGGACAGATAGGATCTAGAGGCAATGGTGGGTCTGCGGTGTCAGCAACTGGAGCTCCTTACTTTGGAGACCGATGCTATTGATGAGCACACAGTGCAAATGCTGGCACGCCTCCAGTGCCCTCTCAAGCTGAGCATCAATACTTACTACTGGACACGCTCAAGAAGCGCTTCGCTCAATGTGTTGCTGGCACGCCTCCCCAATTTGGTTGCACTGACACTCATGTATCTTGACTGTCATCTCTCAGATGCGCTTTGGGACCAGCATGGTGCATTTCTGCCTGATGTACAGTGCCTTGACATCTGGCGCCTCTGTCTGCGGAACCCTGGCTCCTTTTTGCCCCTCCAACGCATCTTGAGTAGGTGTCCAGCACTAAAGCATCTTTCCCTGCACGTGGATGACCCACCCCTCTCCTGTGCTGAGCGTCTTGAAGCTCATGCGCGCCTGAGTCATGCCTTCAGGAGTGCCAAGCTAGTTTCTCTTATCTGTGAATGAAGGGTGACATGCAAGATCAATTACATATCTGGCCTCACCCAAGACCTTGAGTGCCAATACATTTTACTACAAGGCCGCTCCTGCGGGCAGCATTCCAGATCTCAAAAGCGCTTAAGGATGCCTGCCCTACCCCATTTTGTTGGAATTCATTGCTGTTCAGCCTGTGGCCCCATGATCAGCAAATCCCTGCGAATGTGAAGCCTACCTAGGATCAGGCCAAGAAAGCTGGCACAGCAGCGAAGGTGTAGGTGTGAGACTGATGAGGCAGTGAAAGAGCTACAGATGCTTTTGTGGGTGCTTGCTCCACCATGCTTGCGGCGCAAAACAACTTTTACAGCGGCCATAGCAGGCTATTGAGCCATCTCATTTGGAGCCACAAGGCAGACAGCTCATCTGGAGACAGCCTGCTAGCCCTTCAGGGCTCTGGAAAGTGCTGCAACAATTTGTTGACTCACAGGGCGAGGATGTGCAGCTCTGAGTGCGCCATGGACCACTGTGGCACGGCAAGTGGTTGAGTGCTTGGCGATGAACGTGTGTGGGGAAACCATGGGCAGATTCTGGGGCACATTTGATCTGAGGCTGGGACAGCCAAGGTGCGCAATGCGTTTAGGCAAAGTTGCAAGACACCTGCGACTTTGCAATGATGTTCAATTGAGGGGGTTGACAAAGTCAGTGAGATGGCCCCCAAGCCTGAAGGGGAACTCATCTGAGCAGCAGGTGCAGGGTCCCCATGTAAGCAGGCAGGCCCAGCAGAGAGACTCTCTCTGCTCAGCTGAACACTGTCAGACCATGGGCTTCATAAAGAGCTTTTCCTGCCCATGCTGCAAAGCTGTCATGATCATGCACTCCAGTACTCTAGTGCCTGTGGTACTTTGCGGGTATCAATCAAGCACGGCACGGTATGCTGCCAGCGTGTGCAGGCAACCCCGGGGACTGATTGCTGACTGTTCACCTTCAATTTAGCGCCCAGCACAGAAGTCATCATTTGCCAGGCATCACAGTTGCTCCAATGCGCGACCCCTTTGCAAGGCCACCCAGCAGGCAGCTTCCAACACGCTGGCAGGCTGCCACAGACCACTTGCTGATGCTGCAAGCCATGCAGCCCAACACCAGGCCCTCCCGTCCTCAATCAGCAGGTGTTGTTCAGGCCACCTCAGCTAATCACAGTGCCCAGTGGACAGCGCTGGCCTCCCAGCCACCAGAGGACTCTGCCTGGCAGGCACAATATCGTATACTGAAGTCATGTTGGCTGCACCTTGCTACAGGCAAGCTGAGGACCGGGGGTGCCCCTGTTCGGCCTGGCAGCTCCTGTGGCCACACCAAGCCTCCTCAGGTGCCCACCCAACGATAGTGCCTGTTTGCTGTTGGTCCCACACCAGTCACCTGCTGTTCAAGTTGCGCTGCCAGTCACTATGACGCTGCAGCCAGCATGCAGCTGCACAGGTTCTGCAGCCTGCATCTTCATGTGCTTTGTGGTGCACTGAGACCATGCTGGGTAACTGGATTGAGAACACAGCAGAAGCCTATCTGCTGTGACCATGCAGACCCTGCCTAGGCAACCTGCGGCACATCCTTACCTGGTGCTGTCAATCATCTGAGTCACTGCAGCATCTACGTGTGCAGACCAGTCTGGCAGACAGCTGGAAGGAGCAGATCCACAGGCTGCAGAGCGATCTGGCGCAGGCACAGGGGCAGCTGCAGCAGCAGCGCCTGCTCACAGCTCAGCTCCAGGCTCAGGGCGACGCGGCAGGGGCCAGCTTGGCAGAAGCTGAGGGTCAGCTGCGGGCTGCTCAGGCAGATGCTGCTGCCCAGGCTGCCAAGTTGAGGGACTCTGAGCTGGCCCACGGCGCAGAGATGCTGAAGCTGCAGGCACGGCCCAACAATCATGCCAGTTGCTGGATTCTCAAGGTGCCATTGCTATGTTGCCACCCCCACTTGCTCTCTCCTGATGCCTGCGGCACACAGCAAAGGGTGGGTCCATCTCTGTCAGACCAGGAGAACCACACATCCTGCTGTGGCATTCTGCCTGGCCAGAGACAGCGTTTGCTGCTGTCTTGGTCGCAATCTCCAATTGCCTTTCTTTGCACAGCGAGCGCCTGCAGTGGTTCGGTCTGCCTTCAGCAGTTTGACATAGCCATCTGACACAGCCAGGCAAGCTACTGCAGGGCAGCCTGCAGCAGTGGCAGGAGCAGCATCAGACAGAGGCCCGGCAGCGCGATGCGGCTGCAGCACTGCAGCAACGCTGTGCAAACCTGGAGGAGCGCTGCCTGCGGCAGGAGCAGCAGCAGGCTGGGCTTGTGCAAAGGGTGCAGCAGCTTGAGGCTGAGCAGTCTGCAGCCCAGGCCAGGGAGCAGGGGCAGCGGACAGTCATTGCTGAGCTGCAGGAGCAGGTGGGGCATTGGTTTGCGTCCCTGGGTGTTTGCTGACAGTAAGGCTGCTGGCCAGGCCATGCCCTTTGTTTGGAATGCTGGAGTGGCAAAGCAGTCATTCTCAACTGCCGTGTGCTGTGCATGTCAGAAGCCCACGCCATGGGTGAGGGCAGCAGATAGCATGAGTCTGCATGATGATGCACTGCAGTCTGTCCTGGCAGTGAGTACACATCAGCAGGAGCTTGGGAGCCACACTGCTGTGCGGGCAGAGCTGACAGCCCGGCTGGAGGTGGCCATTGGCAAGCAGGCACGGGCCAAACAGCTGCAAGCGGCTGCTGAGCAACAACTGCAGCACTCCCAGGGTGCGCTGTGCTGGCTGCCGCTTAGTCTGCTAGCTGAGTGCAGCTCTTTTAGGGTAGCTTGCTGGCATCCACCAGGTTTTAGCCGTGCGCAGGTGCTGTGGCAGTGGCCAGGCATGTGGCAGTGGCTTGCATCACTCCCAGACACAGCTGCCTGGCAGGGCCTCAAACCTGCAGCCAGCTGGACTAATATGGCTGCAGGGGGGGGTCAGCTGGCTGCAGCCTGGGATGCTTGCTGAATGCAGGGGCTGAGCATGTGGCAGTGGCATGCATTGGCTTTGTGACGCATGAATGACACGGCTTGTTCACATGTGAATCTTTGGAACATGTTGCGTGTGGACCTTTGAGCTGCATCACTTCTTGACCTTCTGGCTTTGTGAGGACACCCGTGGGTGCCAGCCGTCCTCAATCAGAGCTGTGCAGCAGCCTTGCCTGCATGCTGCCTGCAGATGAGCTGCACAGGCAGGCCGCCGCTGCCTGCCAGCGGGAGGCAGTTCTGGAGGCGCGGCTGCAGCAGCTGGTGCAGCAGCTGGAGCATGAGCAGGTGCAGCATGCAGCTGCCCTACATGCCAAGGGTGTGGAGTGCAGAGCTGCCCTTGGGGAAGCAGCTGGGGTGAAGGCCGATCTGTGGCAGCTCGAGAGGCGGCACCAGGCCCAGGCGGGACAGCTGGAGGAGGCTGAGGCTGCGCGGCATGTGAGGAGGCTGTCTCAAGGCTGCAGGCAGCAGGCTGCAAAATGACCTTTGCAGGCTTCTGTATCATTGACGGTTCCGCGTCTCTCATTTGCCAGTGAGCAAGGCGTGTCTGCCGTGCCACTGCTGCTCCACTGCTTATACTTGGAACCCTCTCCATCTGCGGTGCAGACGCTTTTGATGTCTGAGGATGCGCTCAAAGCCCAGCTCCAGGCACAGGAGGCCGAGGCACTGGCTACTGTGGACCAGCACAACGCTAAAGGCAAACACGCCATGGAGCTGGTAGTGGAGGCACAATCAGCAGCTGACCTCAAGGCAAGGGGGTGTACTGCTTGGCATCGTCAGCCAGCCTGATGAGGGAGGCATGGCTGGGCTGCACACGCATCACATGCAATGAGGTGACAGTTCTGCCAGAGAGCAAATGCTCAGGCGTTGCATTTTCCCCATGCAGGTGCAAGAGCACGTCAACCAGAAGGCCCAGCATGACCAGGAGCTGATTGAGCAGGAGGAGCGCCACAGGTCAGAGCTGCGGGTCCAGGCCCAGCAACACGCAGCAGAGATTGCCCAACTCAGACAGCCAGCCAGCCAGCTGCAGGCAGCCCCTCAGGACGCGGGCCGCCCACGGGCAGCCCCCGCACGCCCCACCAGGTCGCAGTCCGCCCTGGGCTTCACAGAGGCGGCTGGCAGCAGTACAGAGTGGGGGAGCCTGCAAACGCAGCTGGCCCAGGCAGACAGCCTGCAGGCAGCCCTGCACCAGGATGCAGCCACGGTGGAGGCTCTGGGCCTGCTGGTGCGCAGCAGGACGGTGCGCTTCGAATTGGGCGGTGAGTAGCCGTCAGAGCCTGTTGTCTCGCCCACTGTGCGGCCCTGCCAAGGGGCGCTGCTGCATGCTTTTGTACCTGCTGCAGTGCAGCTGCAGCCTGCTGATGTGAGCAGCCAGCATGTATGCAAACTTGGGGGCTGCACTGCACCAGTCATCGCTGCTGCAGGTGTGAGGCCAGGCAGCGCCAGCTCTCCTGCACAAGTGCTGCGGCTGCAGAGACAGGTGCGTGAGCTTCAAGAGAGGTTGCATATGATGCAGCTGCAGCAGCAGACCACCATCTAGTATCCAAGATGCTTTGTTACACATTGACTTGCCAGCACTCAAAGTCAAAGACTGAACATGCACTAGCAAAAGCAGCGTAGTAAAGACCTGAACCCAGCAGACTGCTCCTGCCACCGTATTGCTGACCTTTCGATGTCAAGCCAAGGACAGAGACCAGAACGATGGAAGAATCAGGTCTGCCCTTGAAAAGCCGTGAAACATCCCTCTAGGCCACTGCCCTGCAGCCAGCTTGCAAAAAGCTGAGTGTGACTCCCAGGCATGGAGAAGTTTTGAACTTTTACAAGCTGGAGCCTGGTACGCAACAGGAAAGATGCAGCCAGGGCCTCAAGCTACTCACTCAACAGGAGTTGTCCAGTTTGCCTCAAGCTTCGCGGTACCCTGCCGGATTGGCCCACCGCAAGATGGTGGCACTGCCCACCAATGCCTGCTTGACTAGCCATCAGCTTCCGTTCTATATCACCAGAAAGCGATGCAGGGATGCCTGGCAATCTCTTCCTGTGGCAGCTGCCACTCATGCAGCAGCAGCAGGCGTATGCCAGCCTGCTGCCATGCTGCTAAGGCAGTCTGCAAACCAGCACCTGCAGATCAAGGCCTATACTGGTGACGCTCGCCTATGTGCAGGACATGCGTGCATGGCACATTACATGACAGCCACCTCACATGCAGACCAGTCACTTTGCAGCAGCAAAACCAGCATCCTCACCACCACATGCACAGTCCACCGCGTCTCTTCCCACAAACGCGCTCAGCAGAGCATTGCTGTTGGTCAGCACAGCTCCCTGGGGGGACGACAATGCAAATTTTGTTTGCAGCGGCACAAACTCCCGGTTGGCCAGTCCGCTGCCCCTGCACAGCAGCGGGTGCACAACTAATTGCTCATCTTGTCAGGCCTGGAGCCCAGGGCCGAGCTTGAGATATGGTTGTTCGGAAAGATGCAGCCAGCAAGCCAATGCAAGACTTTGCTTGAGCAGACTGAGACCTGGGGTGCAGTCAACTGAAGCGATGCGGCCTACCGCGCGTCCAGGAACCTGAGGTCAGGCAGCAGCTCCAGGCAGCGCAGTCCCTGTGCGGTGAGCCCTGTGCAGTTGCGCATGCGCAGACGCTGCAGCCTGCTGCAGGGCCAGCCAGCCAGCTCTGGAGGCACCGACTGTCCTGCAAGTGGGGCACCGCAGGTGATGGCTTGAGGTTGTAATGGCTTAAGGACAGTGCATACTCTGGGCACAGCTCGGAAGAGGTGTCAGACCAGTCAGTCTGACATGGACCCACCTGCTGTCAAGGTCCAAGCAGCCAAGCGAAGCCCGTAGGTCAGGTCCTCCAGCAGAGCGTTACCAAACCTTGTGCGAGACACATTCAGAGCCTGCAGCGCATTGCTAAGGTCGCTGACAGCGATCACATCGTGCAACATGCAGCAGCAGGCCCAGCAGACGGTACTCTTGTGAACAGCTGAGCAGCACATCCTCTGCGTGAAGTTGAGCAGTCAGGGTCGCTTAGCTGGCAGGCATCCTGGAGTCACAGGCAGCAGAGCAGCTGATTGTGTGCCGAGCATTTAGCAGGTAGGCTCAGCAGGCTGGTGTTCTGAATGTGCGGACAGCGGGACACCATGTGAACATGCAGCAGGCAGCAGCACATAACCACCATGTGGTTTCCGAGGCGACAGAGTAGCAAGTGCAGGGCAGGCTCAGTGGGCAGGCTCAGCATGATACATGTCAGAGTTGCAGGCAGCCAGCCGGTGCATGGAGCGCACAGCGTGCAGCAGGTTTGCTCTGCGGGCAGTCACAGGCAGCACAGCAACATGTGCTGTGCACAGCATGGCAGGCTCAGCAGGTAGGCTCCAGGACCACCAGGCTTCAGCGTGCTCACCACCAGATGAGGAAGGCGGGCAATGTGCGGGGCGCTGTCTTGACCAAGCTGACTCAAGCCTGCAATGTCGAGGCTGCAAAGCTTTGCCAGCTGGCTCAAGCCCTCCAGGCTGCGCAGCCTGTGGCTGCCTCTGAGGCTGAGGCACTGCATCGCGGTGCACGCTGCAGGCAGCAGAGGCGTCAGCTGTTTGCAGAAATGAAATAATTCACCAGTGGCTCCCATCGTCAATGAGAAAACAGCACTCAGCTCTGGTTGACTGCAGGCTGGCGGGATCCCATTGCAGCAGCTCAGCGCACCTATCAGGGGCTGTAGACTGGTGAGGGCCCTGTCAGCCACCTCCAAGTGCTGCACAAGAAACTGTGAGGTTGAAGTCGTTATGTTAAAATACTGGCAACAGAGACATGCCCGGCCATCAACACACAACACCACGCACCAGCAGTTTCTGACAGATATGTCGAATTGTGGGCAGCTCCGGGGCAATGAAGGGACCCTGCTCCCTGGTGCTGCCATGCAGCTTCAGTGTGGTGGCCGGCCTGCATGAGCACGAGCGGCCTCTCGGGCTCCTGTGCTGGTGCAATATTGCACCAGGGTGCTTCCTCAGAGAGTTGTGGATGCTCACCATAGTGAAGCAAAAGCCTGCAGCACTGACAGCTGCGGGTGCCTGGGCGCCACCAGCCTGCAGCAGGGAGCAGCGTGATAGCATGCAGTGGCTGGATCTGAAATGACCATGCCTTACAACAATCACCTCAGGTAGGAAGAAAAGAGAGCCTCTGCCTGATGCTCTACATGTGGTGCCTGCACTGCTCATGTCTAATTTCTCAGATAGTGGTCTGCACTCGTACATGCCATGCATGAGAGCTATGTACCTAGATTCCAGGCTAGATCAGGCATTGATAACACGAGGCGTGCTAAGGCAGCAATGCAAAGGTCTTGTAAGCTGTCTGGCCCGGACATGCTGCTGGCCTGCTCTGAAACCACAGCTAGTCAAGTACTTTGACTGACATTTTTGACAGGCTGATCATGATGCTGGCATGCTTAAAATGCCTGGGGAAGATGCCCCTCAACTGACCTGCTGAGGCATTGAACTTGGATGGCACCCATGCAAGCTGCACATGGGCACAGAACTGTGCTGTGACTTGAGTGCAGAGCGTTTGTACTGCCCGTGCACTACACAGCCTGGCTCGAATGCAATGGCGGCAGCCAGCAGAAGCCTTTGTTGCAGAGTGCAGAGCTCCCTCAGTTCCAGGAGGCAGGGCCCGGGGTGCTCCACTCATTATCGTTCTGCCTATGCTCCTCCTGCTGCTACATTCAGAGCTCTTAAATGCAGCCATTAGGACAAATGTCACCCACTGTGCATGACCTCTGGGTCTGCATGTGACACCTCAAAGTCAGCCATATGTCTCACAGCATAATCTGCAGAGGTTGGCTGTGGTGCCTTGCATCAGGCACTGCCCCCAGAGCCTGAGTGCCATGGTTTTTGAGCCAAGCTGGTATTTGTGCATTTGTATTGTCAGAGCACTCGTGCCCTCACCCTGCAGATTGTCTGGGGAGCAAGGGACTACACTCCCTCCATTGAGATCTGCCCTCATCAAATTTTGATGCTAGTCAAGGCCAGCAAATCCAAGCAAGCATTTGAGGTTCATGACAGCTCCTGGATGAGTGGTCTTTTTCTGGCCTGACTGGACACCTCTGCGGTTGCCTGAGGGTGTTTGGCTGGAATGAGGCTGGCATTGGCATCACCAGATGCCTGCAATCCCAACACTGGCATTTCAGCAACATCATGAGTGCAGGCTGCCGTGTCAGAGTGGCGACATGCATGTAGTAGGCAGCGCTTTGCAGCTTCACCATGGGCACAGCCGGGGGCGATCTTACCTGCCAGGCAGCGCCAGCGACGTCCAGCCGCAGGTCTGGTCGCTTGTCTGCTACCAGCTGCAGCACTCGCTGCAGCAGCAGGTCAGCAAAGCCGGCTGGGTGCCCTGCCTGCAGCATGCTGAGGACGGAGCTGTGGCACTCCACCTGCAGCTGCATCAGGTCTGATTGCTGGGCGGCCCCGCCTGCAGCCACCCATCACAGCAGCTGTTTAACAAAGGCCCTAAGGGAGAGCATCATCTAGAAATGCTGCAGAACCTGTCCAAACACTCTGCCACTTCTTGATGGGCCAGCTCAATGCAGTGGGGCTTGGATGTGCCGCTTAGCAGGCATCAAGTTGCCAGACGAGGGTACGGGCGGGCAGGCAAAGCCAGGTTCATTGCGTTGACTGCAGGACGCCCTTTGCGCAATGCTCACCATCTAGCAGCGTTCTGGTAGGCTGAGGGAGCAGGCGCAGGGGCACCCGAAGGCCCTCCCAGCTGCACGTGGTGCTGTTCACATCCTTACCACCAGCCACAGACGGCCGCGGCAGGGGAGCAGCTGGGGTGGCCTTCTGCAGGTCAATTCTGAGTGGCACAGCCTCTATGCTGTCGCGGGCCCTGCAGATGGTCAGCTTGCTGAGCAGGCTGCTGGTGCCCGGTTCGAGCTGCTCTCTCCCGCTGCTGCTGGTGCCAGAGAGGTCAGCTCCTCGCCTGCCCTCACCAGCAGGCAGCACCTGAGCTGTTGTCACTATGTGGGGCACCCCTGCTGTGGCTGGGACAGGCGCCACCTTTGCTGGCCTGGGGGCCTGCAGCTTGCCCTCCACAAACAGCTCCTTCTGGCCTGCGCTGCGAGCTGACTGGTTCACCAGCGCCCTGCAAGAAAGTGATCGAGAGTCAGTGTCAGCATGTTCCCTGGTTGATTGATATGCCAGCGCCTGCAGCCCTGCAGCAGGACCCCTGCACAGGAATATCCTGCAAAGCCACCTGGCTAAAAACCTGTGCACTTAGAGAGGCAGGCATGCTGAGCATGGCGAGCATGATCTTGCTGGGACAAACTCTTTGTGGGCCATAGAATTCAGTAGTGTGGCAGCAGTGCCTGTTGCAGGCAGGCCTGACTGATAGGCTTCAGTCCAGGTGAAGGCCAGGCAAAGCAGCAGGCAGCGCACGCAGTCAGACCAATGGTCATGTGCAGCAGGCTCGACTTGACTGCCACCAGCAGGCAGTGCTTGCTCATCGGCCTCTGGGTTATGACCAACACAGCGGTGCAACATGTGATCTAAATCAAGCTCTTGAGTGTCAGCGATAGGAGGCAGTGCTCACTGATAGGCCTCTGGGTCGTGCTCAGCATAGTGATCCAGCATGTGCATCACCTTCCTCATGTCCTGCAGCTCAGCCTGAGACAGGCCACCACCTCCACCCATGCCACCTGCAGGCAGGCAGATGCTCGTCAGCAGCTGGCACTCCACGCCGCTTGCTGCTTGCCCTGCAGTTGGCTCCAGGCCATTGAAGGAAAGGTTTTGCCTGTCGGCGCCTTAATTTCCTGTACTGTGCAGGCCAGCCTAGGACAGGCTGCTGCTTTCACCCATGCCGCCTGCAGGAAACTTGAAGATCATCTGCACAATGCAGCATCCAGCTTGCTGCTCTCCAGATTTGGCAGGATCGTGGGCAGTCTGACCAAACCAAATGCAGTACAGCTAGACAAATTTCAGACTCACATTGTTCAAGCAGGCCGGCCCTGCCAGCCCAGCCAGCAGATGCAGGCAACAGAATACTCATCAAGCATGGTGGTGATCAAGGAACTAGGCTCACCTTGCAACATGTCCTGCAGGCTGGGCAGGCCAGCGGCAGAGGAAGAGGGTGCCATGCTGTTGCTGGAGCTATAGCTTTAGGCCAACGATCTGGCAGGGGGTGGTTGCTCCCGCTGAGGCTGGCTGTCTGCTGAGAGGGCTGGGCCTCAGCAGATTGAGTGCAGCAGGTTGGGCCACTACTGCTCAGAGTCGGGGTTCAGCTCGGGAACTGGCATCTTGAGCCCCTTCTGGCGGGCCTGGGTGCGGATCTCCTCTGCCAGCATGCGCTTGAATGCCTCACGCTCCTCTCGAGTCTCCTCTCTGCGCTCTGCCTCAATGGTGGTCACCCTGAAGCAGCTCTAGGGCACTGCCAGCTGTGAAGGGGTGGAGCATTGACTGTTCATGCAAAGCAGGAAGCAAGATGCAGCCCTCACTTGTCATAGAAGCCTGTGTTGATCATGAATAGCTCCATGCATCCTCCCAGCTGCAGCCACAGGGCGCATTGAGCCAATGGCAGAACATGAAATGTGCTTGAGAGGGTGAAGCTCACCATGAAGCATGGCACCACGATCTTTGCGTAGAACTGCCAAGGGTGATGCATCTCTTACAATGGCATGGCTCCAACGTGGCGCCAAAATACTTTCATTAGGCATGTGCCATTTCTTTTTTCTTAAAATGATTGCATGCATTCAGGAGGCAACAAGCAACAGTTGGCACAGATCCTGCTTCTCACGGCTGTTCAGTTCACAGGTATCCATTTATACATGATGCACGGGGCCACAAGAGCAGCGTCACCCAGCAGTAGCAAAGCAGCCACATCTACACGGGTGGTCCGCCAGTGGAGGACCAGGGCGGCATCTCCCCGGGGGCTGTGACTGAGGTGCTGCACATCTCATCGGTGCAGCCCTTGATGATGTTTTTGGAGTCCTCTGTCAGGCGGTAGAGCGCTTTTGTGTGCATCCAGGACACTGGGCCACCAGAGCGGGCCTCTGTCTCCTGAGGTACACGCTCCAGGATGAGGGGCTGCACCAGGAGCACATGAGGTGAACATATGCATTGGCTTGGTCTCTGCCTTCAGCAGTAAGGGCACTAAGGGGCTTGCCGCCAGCACCTGAGCACACTACGTCATCTCCTCAAGGCTCACCACAATGCCATTTGGTTACAAGGGGAAGCGATGTGAAAATACACCCCACACTCGCCATGCACTGTGAACTGCCAGGCTCAGGCTGTGCCAGCCTACTCTGCCCAGCCGCCACAAAACTATGTGCAGCTGCGCCTGCTGTTGCATGCCTGCAGCAGCGGTGCACGCCCAATCTGGCCCCACTGCAGCCCCACCTCCGCATTGGGGGGGTTGTACACATTCATGAACTGGTCCACGCTCCAGTGGAACCAGCGCATGAGGAAGACGCGCAGGGCGAGGCCGTGCGTAACCAGGACCAGGCTGGTGTTGTTGCTGAAGCGGCCGGCGTTGATGTCGCGGATCACGTGGTCCTCAAAGATGGTCATGCGGTCGTACACATCAGCCCTGCAAGCCCATGGATGGGGTCTGTGAGTGTGGTGCAAGTGAGTGAGTGTGCTGCGTGCAGGAGGTGGCCGCTTGCTCGTCATCAATTGAGAACCTGGCGTTGTGGCGGGCTGCGGGGCACAGCTGCCTCACTGCGATTGCAGACCTGCCTCACATGCTGTTCTCCTAGAGGGCACTCCTATCAGTCAG
The DNA here is from genome assembly GCA_019693375.1 of Asterochloris erici. Taxonomy (NCBI): domain Eukaryota; kingdom Viridiplantae; phylum Chlorophyta; class Trebouxiophyceae; order Trebouxiales; family Trebouxiaceae; genus Asterochloris; species Asterochloris erici. Next base: position 163,716 of record JAAMXJ010000242.1, on the reverse strand, counting down.
TGCACACCCGCCCAGACAGGCAGCGCTCAGAAGTTGAGCAACTGCTATGGCAGAGGTAGGACACACTCGCTCAGCAAAAGATGAAATGGGTGCCAGAGCATGCATGCAGGCTGCTGAACCTTTGCCACCAGGGGACTGGGACCCACCCTGACTCCCCATTGGGGAAGCGGTAAAAGAAACGCCCAAAGCGCAAGCGCTCTGCCTTCTCCCGCTGCTTCCCCTCAGCATCCTGCAGATTGGCGCTCAAGCTCAGCACGGCAGCTGGTGGGTCCTCATAGACGCCCTTGCAGAGGAGTGCAAGCCCTTTGCAGCTTAGCTGCAGGACAAGCAGTAGTCGCCAGATGAAGGCAAGCCCTGCTGATCTGAAAGCCCAGAGCCCCAGTGAGGCTCAAGGCCGACATTGCTGCAGCTTGTCATTCTGCAGCGCACTCCTTTGGTCGGCGTCCCCCTGCCCAGCTGGTGCTGGAAAGCAAACGCTCCCAAGATACTCAAATGTGTGCACCCCCTTGCCGACAAAGGCATGCCAGCAGGGCCCACCTGACCTACACTCCCACAGCTGCACCTCCTGCGGTCATTCGTCCAGCCATCAGGACTTCCCCAAACCATGAATAGCTCCTTCCTGTCATGTCCCACTCACCTGGAAGTTGCCAAAGTCCTGCTCCCTGAGCTGCACCTCCTCCTGCATCCCCCTCAGCTGCTCTGGTTTAAATACTCGAGACAGTGCCTCATGCGTCTGCCTGCTGCGTTTGTACGGGGATGTATAGAAGTAGAGGTTGTAGGGCATGCCGTCACTGTCCATGGCTTCCTTGATCTTGTGGCCAGCTGCTTCTGCCTGCTGAAGACCTCGCAGCGTCTGCAGGCAGCAGCAGTGGCAAGATGATCAGAGCAGCAGTTCATAGACCTCACTCAGCTTTAAGGGCATGCCGTCGCCTGCTGGAGACCTTGCAGTATCTGCAAGGCAACAGCAGGGGCACCGTTCATTAAGAGCACAGGGCTTGCAGCCTCCTTCACTCTCATATCTGTCTTGCACATCTCCTGGGCAGCAGCTAGCCTGGCAGGTTGCGTTCCACACTGGACATCTTCCCAGACTATGTCAATGTCACAGCCAAGGCTCCTTTGAAGCTTTGTGGCCTCCCTGCTTGATGCTTCCGCTGCATTGTCCATCCAAGCATGACTGCAGACGACGATTGCTGTCAGGCAGGCAGCTGGCACTGGTCCCTGAGGCAATGCAGAGCCCCTCACCAATGGGACTTGCGGGTCTGGCACATAAGTGTATGCAAAGTTGTCGATGTTGCCCTCGGACTCGGCGTGGCGCACCAGAACAATGCGCCGGGGCAGGACTCGATAGTCCTGGGGAGTGGCGCCCCTGCACGGAGTGACGGGCGCTGAGTTGGAATTCAGCAGCAGCCCGTGAGCAGCAGCGATCACATGTGCAGCAGCCAAGCAGGTGCCCTTGGGGCAGCGCCCCTGACCTGGGCGACGGGGATGGGTTGCAAGACGAGCCCCAGCAGTGATGGTGCTGGGCTGCCTTGCGCAGAGGCCTCACATTTCAAGCTGCAGAGCCAGCACCATACTGGAGCCCTTGACGAGGCTGACACTCCATCCTGCTCAGCCACAGCCAGCCATTTGGGCTGGACCTGCTTGCAGGTGACAGGCTGGGGTGGCGACAACAGGCTGGGGTTGCATGCAGGTGCGCTTGCCAGCTGGAACTGCCCCACGGAGGCATCTCTCGCTGGCCTGGTTATCACCAGACCACTGCGGTGGCACCAGAAGGCACATCATCAGTCTGTCGCGAAGCCCTGCATCTGGGTCCTCACGTGGTAGTGGAGTGGAAGCGGGCATCATAGCCTCCCAGGTACCTCCTATCCCCGATGGCCACTCGCTGCACCTCAAAGGGCCTGATGTCCTTGTTCCAGGAGCCGGTCGCAGCGCCGTTGCCACTTGTGCTCCCATTTTCAAGAGCCGGCACCTGCGTGCTGGTCCCTGTGTTGCGGCTGCGGCCGCCTGCATGGGCAAAGGTACTCTCAGGCCGCCCTGGGCAGAGCAGGCTGGCGGGAGGCTGTACGTCTCCGATGATACATCGACCCTGGTGTACAGGTTGGTGTGGGGCTGAATGAACGGCGCTCAGCAGGTCCTGCTGTACAACCAGCAGCAATGAACAAGATGCTATGATGCAGCAATCCTCGGTACACATGGAGAAGCATGCACGACGCTGCTTTGCAGCAGCTCATGCGTACTCGTCGGCTGCCCTGGTATGCTTGCTGCCTGGGGCTGCGTGCAGACAAGCAGACATCAGGTGCAAGGCAGCCCGTCCCAGGCTCACCCTGCAGCTCGAGCTGCGCCTTCAGCTGCTGGATGGTGCGCATCTGACTGTGCACCTGCTGCTGCTGGGTGGACACTGCGCTGCTCAGCTGCTGGACTTGCAGGCGCAGGTCCATCAGGTCTTCTGGTGAGGCAGCGCTGTGTGGCATGTCCACGCCGCCTCTTCGGTTTCCTGCAGCAGCAGCAGGGCTGCTGGAGACTTTCTTGCAGCAGAGCTGTGTGAGGCTCTCCTCTGGGCCCCCCACCTCAACAATTCAGGGCGTGTCCTGGGCAGTGCGGGCTGCGGCAGCAGCAGCAGTGCTGAGTGCAAGCTCTCACCTGCACCATTCTGGCCCCCAAATGCAGGACAGGCATGCAGCAGGCCCTGCCAGCCTTTGCAGCAGCTAGGCAGTGTGGGAACTATCTCCCACAAAGTGACCTGCCGCAGCAGCAGGGCTGTCGACCACCAAGCTCTGAACAGCAGACCCTGCAATGATCGGCAGCTGCAGATTGGATGCAATCTAGCCGTTGAGCTGCATGCCTGGGACTGCCCCGTGCGAGGTGCAGGTGCAAAGTTGTGGGCAGGTATGCCAGCTCAAATGGTGGCAGCTGCGGACAATACAGCCAAAAGGGTTTTTGCATGCGGTACTGCCAACGCAACCTGTATGCAGCAGCAGCTTGGAACCACCTCCTCAGTGACCATGAACTGACGATCTGAGCGCCCTGTGTCAAGAGGGCAGCTGACCTGCATTGAGGTCATCAAAGGTGAGGTGGGTCACATCAGCCTCTTGCTTCTCGGGGTTGCTGCCATTGCTGGCCTGCCCAGAGGTCTGCTGTGTCTGGGGCTGGGCATTTGTGGGTGTAGTTGCCTTGCATTGCACTGGGGCAAGCCGGCCCCAGCAGGCTTGACGCAGGCATGTTGGGTGTTGGTGTCTGGGGCGCCTCAGGCTGTTTGCATGCCAGCTCCTATGCGCATGCACCTGCTGGCACTGGTGCTGCAGCATGGCAGTGAGGGGGTTCACTGCCCAGCTGTATACCATTCTGCTGCTATTATCATGCCTTCATGGCACAAGGGCTGAAAAGGGGGATGCGAGCAGGCAAGTCACTTTAAAATTGCCTGTCAAGCCGGACTTGGCAATAGGAGATCAATTGAATGTTCGAAATATGTGAGCCTGAGATTGCAGCCTCGGCGGCAGCTGCGGCCGCGCTTATAGCATGTGGGTCATTGAGAAAGCAGATAACTATACTTTCCCATGAATGTTCGAGTGAGGGTCCTCTGCTGCTAGTTATCATTAAATGTTGGGAAAGAGAGACTGAGGTCGTGTTGCATTGATTCGTGTGTCGTGGACATGAAAGCACAGGTTCTGAAAGGGCATGTCACCGCTTGAAGCGAGCCTTGAAGGCGGCCAGGCGGCCGCCGCCCTTCTTGCGCTTCTTCCGTTTTGCCTTGCGCCTGGGCTTGCGCTGTGTGCCTGCCAAGGGTGAGCTGCTGTCAGGGTCAGAGTCTGCTGCCTGAGAGGCCCCCTGCCCTGCCGGGGCCTTCTTGGCCTTCTGGGCGGCACGGTAGGCCTCAGTGCCCCTCAACTTGCGGCCGCTGGCATTGATGTACACCTGCTTAGGTGGGCATGTCTTTGAGTATGTTTGCAACACACTGAGGATTGGCAAGCATCTCAATGTAGGTCTCGCTGCCCCCAGAGCTCCGGCTGCCGGCATTGCAAGGGCAGGGCACTGTAGTCAACAGGGTCGATGGTGCTGAGCTGAGGCTTGCAGCAGTGGTTCACCACAGCAAGCGCAGAATAGAGCCGTCTGTGTAAACAGCACTGCCCGAGCAGAGCAGAGATGCTGCAAAGTAAGGTCAAACAGCACTACCCAAGCATGTCATCAATGCTGCTGAGCAGGAGCAAGCAGCACTGGCTGAGCACAGCAACGATGTTGCTGACTAAAGCCTAGCAACATTGCCTTGCCGCAGCAGGCAGCAAAGATGAGATGGTGCTTTTTGAAGGCCTCGGGACTGATGGCGCCAGCTCAGAGCTGCTTTGGCATAAGCTAGCTGTGGCCAGCACATTGTGTGAACAGTGAGGCCACCCACCTTTGAACCGCCTTCCGTGATCCAATGGCCCTCTGATGCTGCGCCCGACGGCCGCTTTGACTTGCCCTTGCGGCTGCCTGCAGCACTGCAGCAGCTTGGGCCACAGCCTTTGCAGCTGGCTTGCAGTCACCGGGGAGGACCATGTCTGGGCAGGCAACCAACACAGTGCTGAGGCATCTCTGCCTGCTATTGTCAGCTGCAGACAGACACCGCCTGCCTCCGCCCACTAGTTGGCACAGGTGCTTCAACATGGCAATCAAGGCTGCCGACTCCTACAAGCAACACCTTGATCAGCACTGGGACTGCCTCTCATCTTGCCGCATACAGCAGACAGCAGATACCCACACATGGCATTGCCCAGTGCCTGCATCCCTTGAGACCCAGACCAGAGACAGGTCCCCAACCAGAGACTGCAGCCTGCTTAGCCACCTGTGCAGCATTCACTCCTGTGTCAGCTCCACCAGCAGCCCCAAAGCAGATGCTGTGGCAACAGGCGCTGTGCATCCCCTCCACAGAAGCACTGTAAGTGCTCCTGCAGCCTGCTGAAGACGACCTCTGGTATGGCCGTCTCAGACAGGCGGCACATGTTCTTAGGGGTGTGTGCTGCCCAAGGCCACCCTCCCAAGGTCAGGACAATATGCCGCACCTACAGCCTGCTCCGCCTCCAGGGCAGCATCCAGCTCAGCATCATCTGCACTGGCAGCCTGTGCCTTGCGCTTCCTGCTGGGCTTGGCTTCATCGTTGAACTGTGCCTGGTAGTTTATATACACCGTGCTGCCATCCCTGCAGGCAGCATCAGCCCTTTGGAGAACACTATCAGTAAGAGAGCTCGATGGTGGGCTCTAGACATCTCTGACAAGGGGCAGCAAGGGGGGAGCAGCCACACAAGAGTGCGCCATGCACACTTTCTTCAAGTGTGATTGAGGCAATCGGCAGAGAGCCATCTTCCTTCCCCCGATGGAAGGAAATGCTTTGACAGGCCACTCTTAGCTTTCAAGGGCAAACACCTGGGATTCACTCCGGCCTGCAGCGCTGCCACCGGCACAAAGTCCGGAAAGCGGTGCCACCAGTTGTGTCCAGCAGCCTCTGTGCCAGCTGCAGGTGCTACCCTGCTTGAACCTGCACAGCAACACAGGACACGATGCATGGACTGAGGCGCAAGCCCCTCCAAGGCCCTGCACAGGCCGCTGACAGCCAAGCACAATCTGAACATTGATACTGCTGAGCAAGTGAGCAGCCATGGCAACGGACTCCTGTTCTCGATGGTCTGCAAACCACCTGCAGGCCAGGTCTGGCTGCACATCCTCCAATTTGCACACCACAGACTTGCCAGTTCTCTTATGGGGTGGTTGCTTGACGGCTTGTCACTAACCATATCAATGCTCCTTAGGGCCCGCAGTCTTGTTCAAAAATACTCAGGAGAATGCTCACCTGGCTGGTCATCCACCAGATCAATGACCTCTGCCCCATCATCATCGGCTACAACCTCTGCAGCAGCCGGCGCAGCCTGCCTACAAGCTGAAGGCCCCACTGAGGCTGCCAGAGGCAGCACAGTGCGTTGCTGTGCAGGTGTTTGTGCCCGGCTCAGCTGCAGGACGCTGTGCCGAGGTACGATCACAGCAGACAGCCCCAGCTGGGGCGTAACCTCGCGTGCTGGCTCTGGCGTGCTGTCACGAGGCTTGGCTGCAACACAGCTTGGTGTAGTGAGCTTCTGAGTTGTTGTTCACGCCGGACCTGAGCTGAATCGATCAATGCAGGCCAGTGCAGGCAGCAACATGATCATTTGAAAGCAGCAGGCGGCTTTATAACACTTGGACTGAGGAAAGGGGCATGGTCTTCATGATGGCCCACCTGAAAGCTCGTGCTGATCACCCCTGCGAGGGTTGTGCAGCAGCTTGGCCAGCAGCTCCTGATGCTTAGGAGTGGGGCGTGCCTCCGCTGGCCTCGGAAGCTGCGGGCAAGGGACACATCTGTGAGCAGCTGTGGCTCCCGGCGGTGCAGCAGCCACTATGCCACTGATAGGTGCACTGCGACGCTGTGATGCTTGCATGCAGGCTTTGCGCTCAATCAAGGATGGGGAGCAGCAGGCCATGGTGCTGTTCAAAAGTATCGCTTTTGTGGCAAAGCCGGCTGATGTACTTGAACAGATGCCCCACAGCCGAGCAAGCCACCCCACTCCCCCGCGCCACCCTCTTGCCTCCCTGCCCCTGAGTGGCACCCACACAACATGGGTGTGCCTCCGCGGCCGCTATGCCTGCTGCAGGTCCTGCCAGCCGCCCCACTGCACATGCTCAAGGGGGGTGGCCCCATGCTCCTGCTGTGCCTGCCAGCTGCCCCAGTCAGCACCCTCCCCCACGACTGCATGCAACTGCACACACCTTGAAGTTCCCAGCCCGCACACGCGCAAAGGGGTTGGGCCCCTGCCGTGCCTGCTGGTCCTGCTGCAGACCCCCTCGAGGTGCAGCCGCCTCAAAGTCTCCATCTGAGTCATCGTCTATCACATCCTCCTCCTCCCTCCCGGCAGGCCTGCTGGGTTGCTTTGAGTGAGTGTGCGGCTGCGGCTGGTGAGGTGCCTGGTGGGCTGCCGAGTGACTGTGCGGCTGCGGCACATGGGTGGCCATGGGCTCTGGCGACAGTCCACGCAGCTGCTGTGGCTGGGCCGACCTGGGGCGGCTCAGGGGCGGGCTTGCAGCTGCTGAGGCTGGCACAGGGGACTGCCTCCCAGACTGCAGCATCGGGCTCGGAAGTAGCTGCTGCCTGTCAGGACCAGCACCCTGGGCCTGCCAGACAGCAGGGGCCTGCCTGGCGCGCTTCTGGCGGCCGGCCTGGTCCAGCGCTGGTGCAGGATCCTCCCCTGGTGGGGATGGGCTGACAGGCTGCCTGGCACCAGGGGTGGGCCCACAGCTGCGCTCTGTGCCCCGGCGCAGGCGCTTCAGGGGCCTGCCTGAGCCAGGAGCAGTCTCCTGTAAGCAGGTGCAACTCAGTGTGTCTGGGGGCCAGCTGTGTGTCGACACAACAGCCATCTGAGCCTGTGCCGGTGCGTGGAAGGACGTCACTGCTGCCCTCAGCACTGTACATCTTGCTGTCCCACCTGTCAAGTCAGGCAGCAGCTGCAAAGTTGACCCACCTGCAGGCAGCCTGAGCTGGCGTATGCTGCAGCTCCTCTAGTGGGCAGCCCCTCCCCAGCTGCGGCACTGTGGGAGCCTGCCAGTGCCCCGGGGGCACCTGCGGCCTCAGCAGCATCATGAACTTGGCGTCCTGCTAAGCCATGCTGCCAATGCTGATGCTGGGCAGTGGCAGGTGTCCCAGCGCTAGGCGCCGTCAGGCTGGTGCCGGGCTGATGCAGGGCAGCTGCCTCAGGGCCGCTTGGGCGCGCTGCGGAGCCATGCTGCTTCTGTGGGGTGGCCGCAGGATCGATGACCTCACACACTGCCAGGTTTCCGGCGGGTATCTGAGTCTCTGGGCCGAAGTCTATGTCCAGCTGAAAGGCTGACTCCTCAACATCCCCAGGCAGGGCGCCTGGCAGTTGCGCCGCTGCTCCTGCTGCAAGACTTGCATCGGCGTCTGGCGCACTTGCAGCCCTCAATGCCTGCCCACTCTGGCTGCCCACAGGCGCTGCTGCTGTGGGACCTTGTGCCTTCCTGGCAAGCGCTCCATCTGATGCGCCCTGCTCTGCTTGGCCCCTGCCGTGAGTGGCAAGTGGCGGCTCTGAGGCCAGCGCTGGCCCTGTGCGGCCTGTGCCTCTCTGTTGGAGCCATTCCTGCTGCAGGTGGTGCAGCCCACTGCGCTGGGACACCTTCGAGTCTGCCCTGCCCTGCCCTGCACAGTAGCGTCATTGAGGGGTTGGGCTCAGCACACACGTCTGCAAGGGCACCTCATCAGCCAGCACATGACCGGCTAGCAATGGCATCAGCATGCAGGACTGCTCGGGCTTGCAGCCAGCAGCACAAGCCTCTTGCTGCGTGCCACGTCTGCTGACCTCTGGCAAGCTCCAACTGGCACCCGGCAAAGCGCGAGGGTGGTGGCATGCTGGCCCTCTTGGCTGGCCCCTGCTGGCGCTCGGACTGCAGCCGCAGACTGGAATGCAGAACATTGCAGTCCAGCGGCTGCAGCAGAGCCGCATCCTCCTCATCCTCCTCATCCTGTGCAAGCAGGATTGAGCAGAAGTTGAGAGGCTGCAATTCTACACGAGGCCATGTCCCGCACTGGCCGCAGCACAGCTGCACCCATCTTGGCAGCCTTGTTCTGCAAAGAACACAGTACACTAAGGCTGCACATGCAAAGTCTTTGCCATCCTGCACAAGCATGCCCCAGAAACAGCACAGCTGACCCAAGCACGTCTTTGCCGAGGCTGCATCTGTACACAGGCCATGCAAGAAGCTGATCTGTACTGCCTCCCACTGGCAGCAGGCTACAGTGTTCAGGCTGACGGCATGCAGCTGGATGTGGTGCAATGCGTCACAGCCATGCAATCGTTTGTGCTACATCTGCAAACTCACCTGCAGCTGCTTCTGGGCCTGTTGCACAGGAGTCAGGTAGGCCGAGGACGATGGCTCATCCCCATACAGCCTCAGCAGGTGCTGCCCTGCGCCGCCCCTGCCAGCTGCAGGCGTGTGCTGGGCCCCAGCAGGCTGCTCCAGGGCCACGGCCATGCCAGGCACCGGTCTGTCTGGCTTGGCAGGCATGTGCTGAAGTGACAGGCTGCCTGCATCCAGCGTCCCAGCATGCACTCCGTTGGAGGCTGGTGCAGCCACAGGTGCACACCCCTGGGCATCAGTGCTCTTGTGCTTGCCGCCAGCAGGGAGGCTGCATGCATGGGGCCCTCCTGCAGGGGCACTGCTGGGGGTGGCACCGGCTGCAGGCGCACTGGCCGCAGCGCTCCCACGCTTGCCACTGCGCAGATATTGACGCTTGGGCTTGCGGCTGCCACTGCCGCTGCTGCCACTGCTGTGGGACGGCCCTCCCGCCTCTGCTGGTGGCACCGCAACCACAGCAGGCAGCGGAGCGAGCTGCAAGGGGGGAGCTGCAGCGCCAGAGGCCTGACCCCTCTGCTGGGGCCTGTGGCATCTGCTGAGACCAACAGGCTTGTCAGCAGCAGACCCAGGTGGCTCTGCCTCACCCTGCTCCCTAGCGGGGCTGCCTGCAGGCTGTCGACCCAGTGCAGCCTCTGCTGCAGCAGAAGAAGCACGACTCCCTGCCGGCACACGGCCAGGCAGCAGCTCACCCTCACTGGAGCAGCCACGAGGCTGCTGGGAGCTGCCTGGCTGCCCAAGATGCTCTGCCTGCATCTGCGGCTGCTCCTGCTCAGGGGGCTGCGCCCCTGCAGCAAGATGAAGTGCTGAGCCCTCTGCACAATCTTGCCCGCAAGGCTCCAGCACATGAGCAGCTGCTGCATGCTCAAGCTCACAACAGAACCCATCCACCTGTGCAGCAGGCCATCGCGGAGTCAAGCATGCAAGGCATGCCTGCTGGCCTGTTGAGTCCCCTCAAGACCTGCACGTTCATCTGTGGGCAGATGGACAAACCATCCACTTCGTTGCGGAGCAGACCACCAAACAGGGGCTTGCCTGCCAGCTCATCGTCCTCCAGCTCCACAGCCAGACCCCAGGGGTCATCCCCAGCATCTGCGCCATGGCCAGGAGGCCCTGTCTCCAGATCTGGAGCAGTCCCAGGCTTGAGGCTGCCAGGTGCCACCTGCTGACTGGCAGGAGTGCCTGCATGGGTTTTGTCACCTGATGGCAGCGCCTGCTGAGGCCGTGTGCCGCTGCCCTGGCTGCGCCACACTGGACTGCAGTGTGAGCCTGCTGCTGCTGCAGCTGCGACAGCAGCCTTCAGACCCCCCCGAAGCTGGCCGGCAGAGGGCTCACAGCCTGGCTGGCTGCCACCCTCCGACTCCTCCTGGCCAAGCCATCCTGACCTCAAGGCATCAGGAGGGCTGGCGTGTGTGCTGCCCACGGTGGGCCGTACGGTGCAGGCGCTGGGCGTGGCCCCACTCGTCTGGCTGCCAGGAAAGTCGCCACTGGAGGCGTCGCCACCTGCTGCACTGCTGCCTGTTGGCATGCCAGCCGGGACTACTGCCTCAGCTGAGCAGCGAGGCGCCAGTGCAGCAACAGCCGCAAGAGCAGTCGAGGGCTGGTCTGCCTGAGCAGCAGGAGAGGCGTCCCTGCCAGGGCCTGCTGCCACAGGCCCTGCAGCTTCCACTGCGAGGCCAGACTGGGCAAGCTTCACAGCCTGCATGGCAGGCTCTGGCAGGCTGCTGTGGCCAGCTAGGGCCACATGAGGCTCCTGTGGCTGCTCCGGGATCTGCTGAGGGTCACACTCGGCTGCCTGGTGGCCTGTGAGTCTGCAGAGCTTGGCCAGCAGCCCTCCTGGAGGGGACGATCTGCTGCTTGCCTCAGCAAGCCTGCTGAAGGGAGCGGCCGCCTTGGCCGAGCTTGGGCGCCGGGCTGGCCCTGTGCTGGCAGCAGCACTGGCATCTGCCTGACCAGCAGCAGGGGCTGCTGGCTGCTTCGTGGAACCTACTGGCATGGCTTCCTGCCCTCCCCCTGTCTCATCCTCCTCTGCAAGCCTAGCAGCAGCGCCTGCAGTGCTCGCTGTCGCGGGACCTGGAAGGCTGCCTGTGCCTGCGCCGCCACCGGACTCTGGGCTGGGCGGCCAGGCAGAAGCCGGCAGCCCTGCATCAGCTGGGAGCTGCCTGGCAGCGCTGGGCATGGGCCGCCTGCGCACGCTGAGAGCTGGGGCATCTGGCAGTCGCAGGACTGGATGCTGCGCTGGCGCAGCAGGCTTGGGCAGGCTCTGTAGGGCGGCTGCAGGGATCTTGCGGACCTGCAGGGGCCCTGTGGGCAGCTGGGGCTGCCGTTTGGGCGCTCCTGCAGGCAACCCTTCAAATCAATCTTGGCGCGCCAGGGAGTGTGTGTGTAGGGGCCAGCTGAGGCCCAGCAGTCAGCCAGCCCAGCATCGCCTGACCATGCAGCTGTGCAACTGATGTGCAAGTTGTGTATGTTTTCTATGGCAACAACGCTGCTGAAGGCCTCTGTGCTCTGCGCCATCGCCTGCACCTGAGCCATGCGAGGTTGTTGCACCATGCTGGGATTGGCGACGATCCTCAAGCTGGGATGCCAGCAGGGACCAGTCGCCGCCATCATCCTCAAACAGGGGCAGGGTCAGATCGAACCCTGCTGTCTCCTGGCTACACACGGCCATGGCCTAAGAAGCCATCAGCATTTCACAGGAGGACGTCAATGCCTAAGCTCAGAAAGGCAACATCCTTGCAAATCCGCAGCATGGCACCTATACTGCTTCAGAACACCACGGGATCGTTTTGCTGTGATGTGCGCAGGGCAACATCGCATGGTTTGGCCCAGGCAGGTGCTCATGAAATGCAAGAAAGCAGCTCTATTACGTAAGAGATTCTAGTCATTCATAGAAAGTTGCTAGATTAGGCGAGGACGCAGCCAGACCCACTGCCAGGCGAAGGCAGCTGGTCGTCAAGGAGGCTTTAACTTATCAGGTGCATTTTCATGAAAGTCTGAGATCAAGAATGCTGTGGTCCTGCCTGGAACACGACACGACAAGTGTGCTGAAGCCATCGCAGGCAGAATGGGCCGGAGAAAGCCCGGCTGCAATGCTTGGCAGCTGGCAAGCACCTACAAAGTGCCTTGTCTGGTTGCTCTGGAAAGCTGCCGGGCAGTTGCTTTGACACCTTTGCGCACAGCAAGCTGGCCTTTGCCTGTCTGCACGTGGTGTTGACCACGCTTTGGCTGCCATGCCAGCATGACTTGGCTGTCAAGCTTCCTATGCAACTCGAGTCCCAAGTGCAATGACAGCCCCGCCTCTGTGTGCAGGATGCGGACAGGCCCCTGTGCGGTCCTAACATTTGATGCCGAGAGCGTTCGCATGCTGTGCGGCAGTGGACCCAGCATCGTCTGACCAGCCAGAGTGGTACCAGCTGGTGCTCAAACTCACGCCGCAGGCTCTTGAGGTCTCTGGCGACAGCTCAGAGGTGAGCGGCTTGCAGAGGTGGCACTAGGGCAGCCACATGCACAGGGTGGTCCTACAGGCTGACCGACAGCAACACCTCTGTGCGGTGCTGGCAGCTGCATCGCACGTCTGCTGAGGACCAGAGAAGGCCCCTGTGGTTGCAGTGAGTTGAGGTGCAATGCAGACAACTCAGTGTGCCCACAGCTGCAGGACATCTGTTGCAGCACCGCCTTCCTTGAATGCTGTCAGCCCCAGGACCCTGTGCTGCAGGTCAGCAGCAGGCAGTGACAATCTTCCAGGCAGCATCTCCTTGCAGCAAGCTCACATGCACCTCCTTTGCTGCAGGCCAATGTGCACCAAATCCTACAGCAGGCAGTGACAGTTTCCCAAAGTGACCAGAACTGGCGGGAGAGCACCCTTCCTGAGCGCCTGGCCAAGGCTCTCAAGACTTGTGAGAGTGATTCTGCAGCTGGCGCTCGCCAGGCGGTGGAGTTGCTGGACTTTGCCAACATTGCGAGCCGCAGCCTGAGCAAGGCAGGGTCCCCCAAGGGCACAGAAGGTCAGCTTGGGCAGTGCTGGAGCCTCCTACATGGGTGTGGTATGTGGGTGGTCACGCTGTGTTGGGGGGGCCCTGCCCCTGGAGGATAGGAGGCTGCAGTGACGCTTTCATCTGGCTGTGTCTGGCAGAGTCAAAAGGCAGAAGGCCAGGAGCTACTGTGTTGCTGCTGGATTCTCCTGAGAGGAACCGTGAAGGGGGTGGCTGCCAGCACACACAGGAGCTTTGTTGAATTGGTGAGCAATGTCAGCTAGCACTGACTGAGAACAATTATCACCTTGCTGCAAATCGTGACAGTGGCCGGGGTGCAGCATCGCTTTGGCAAAGTCTGGCTTGGGTGGCAAGGCAGGTTTGCCAGAACAGGATAAAGGCCATAAGGACTCTGGAGGTCAGCGTTGCTGCTCTGCAGCGGCTTGAAAAGTTGCCTGCTGCCTGCTGGCTGCCTCCTCTCACAATCTGGCAGGGTTTCAGGCCATGGGTGGGGGACTGCACAGCGCTGCAAGTGCTAGGCTATGGGGTGGTACTGTTAGACCCTTCTGGGCTTTAGGGAGCCAGCCTTTCAGGTCTGGTCATCTGAGCCCTTCATATACCTTTGAGGAGCATGACTGCACATGACTGCACATCCAAAATTGAAGATTTGCAGCCAACTACAACTGAGTTCAGCAGGTCTGTGTGCACGTCAGCATATACAGCTGCACGCTGCCTGCCCATGACCAGCTGCTGCTTTCATCGGGCTCCGGAAAGCTACATTAGGCATTGTTCTCGCTCCTGATCTGGCGGGAAATTGCTGAGTATTTTGCTTAATGTGATCAGCGAGTCCTACTTGGTAGATGAGCTGCTGGCTTTTGGTATTGTTCTGCTGTACTATCTCATCTGCTTGTTGTCGCAATCTGTTGAACTTGGACATGCTCCAAAATGCACGCGTCTGCTGAGAAGCTTGCATTAGTAGTCACAGCTTCTGCGCAGATGAGCAACTGACTCACTTTGGGAAACTGCTCAATATTCAGATTGCTTCATGGAAGCCTGTCAGGCCCCTGTGCATTGGCCTCCCTGCTGATGGTCTGGTCCCAACATGGCCAGCAGTTCTGTTAAAGGCCTGCAAAAACGCAGATGCCCAGCAATGGCCTGTTTCAGCATGTCAGGCTACGGTGAATGCTGGCCCCCTTTGCACTGCTTCGCACCCCTGCTGCCTGTCTGTGATGCGCCTCTGATGCGACTGCCAGGCAGCTTCAGCAGAGCTGCTCGGCTGGCCCCTGCCCTCAAAAGCGCATGCTGCCAGGCTGGTACACAAGCGCAAGCTAACTGTAGGGCATCTGGCTGTACCAGAACAACCAATCCAGAAAGTGGCCATGCCAACCAGCTGCGGTTTCTCTGTGTGCAGGTCCAACCCTGGCAGCCTCCGAGCAACTGCCTGCCAACACCGCCGCGTTCAACTCCCGGGCAGGCTCCCAGGCCCGGGTTGTGACCTCAGCAGCGGGCCTGCCCACCAGCATGGCGCAGGGGGGGCCGGCGCTGCAGGCCAACCCCTTTGCTGCTGCTGACGAGGCAGACGTGCCCACCTTTGCAGCCAGCAACACACCCACCACCACCATCGTCCTGCGCTCCAGCAACTCCCCGGCAGACCCCCTGCCAGCTGCAGCAGAGGTGGGACCAGGCACTGCCCCCCGCCCTGTGCAGGAGGCTGCCAGGCATCCCATAGTGGCACCCTCCGCAGCCGTGGCGCCAGCAGTGGCCCCTGCAGCCATTGAGACAGCCGCAGCAGCTGCCGTGGGGGCAGCAAGGAATGACAGTGGTGGCTCTCTGGGTGCGCCGCATGGGAGTGGCAGCGTGGCGGCCTCACCGGGCAGCGCCAGCCGGCGTCTGCATGCCACTGACTCAGGTGGGCGCTTGCTCTGGAAAGCTGCAATGTCCTGGTACCTGCCTCGCTGCGGGTTGTACGTGTGCATCTGTTATGTGGGGCAAGTCAGCAACTTCCGCCGGGGCCCTATTGTGTGCAGATGGGTGTGGGACGTGGGCGGCAGTGCTGGCTGGCACCACAGCTGGGGTGCCAATTCTGGCAGGATGCGCTTGAGAGACGCCTGCTGAGTGTGGTTTATTGCTCTCAATAAGAGAGGGCAGGGGCCCCCTCAGGTGTATGAGGCATGCCTGCCGGGTGGCCAGCAGACACTGCTTGAGGGCTCCTGCATTACAGGCAAAGCAAGAGCTGCAGGTAGTGCAAAGGCGTGTGTCCAGGGGCTGCCACCAAGTACAGGCACCTTGTCTTGTTTATTCAGAAGGGGAAGCTCTGCCTGTGTGTGGTGATACCAGAGGCCCTTTACATTCCAGCTCTTGTGCCACCTTGAGAGAACTCTCTGGCAGCCTGCAGGCGGCCGGTCACTCTTGAGACCCCCTGTGCTGCCACCATGCGCCAGCATGGCGCCGGCGAGCAGACCTCCCGACACAGCCAGGCTGTCTGTGCTTGCAGGCGGTGAGAAGAGGACGCGTGGCACCGAGGAGGGCGAGCCTGGCTCCCCCTCCAAGCGCCTGAAGATCGCGCGCCAGATGTCCCTGGGCACGGTGCTGCGGCATGTGGAGAGCCAGGGCCAGGCGCGGGGCAGCCTGGACTCCCACGTTGGCGCCAAGCCCATCACTGTAGAGGACATGACTGGTGAGGAGCCAGGGAGAAGGCCGGAAGAAGGTTCCAGTTGCCAACCCCTCCTCTCTTTCATCGCGGCCAGCCATTGTCAGATGCTTCTCCCCTGCTGTCATGACCCAGCATGAGTGATGCATCTGGGGTCTGGCCACATATGGTGAGCGCCAGCAGCCCTGTCCATGCATCTGCCGCTCTCTCACGCAGCATGAGCAACAAGGGGCATGGCTGCATATGGGGCTGGGTGCTTTCTCTCACAGTGGAGGGTATGGCTGGTCAGGGCAGCCTCCTTTCATCTGCACAGCCAGATGCTCTGCCTGACATGGGCAGTATTCTGGGTAAGGCCACAGAGCGCACTGTGCAAAGTGCGGGAAGTGGCAGGGAAGGGCAGCAGCAGAGGCTGAGGCACTGGTGCAGGTGAGCACATATGCTGCCAGCAATGTCTCTGCCTAGCAAGGGCGACACATGTGGGTGTGGCCGCAGGGGCACACTGTGCAGTGTGTGGGAAGGGACAGGTGCGGGCAGCAGCAAATGCTGGA
Organism: Asterochloris erici; assembly: GCA_019693375.1. Lineage (NCBI taxonomy): Eukaryota > Viridiplantae > Chlorophyta > Trebouxiophyceae > Trebouxiales > Trebouxiaceae > Asterochloris > Asterochloris erici. The sequence goes on along the minus strand of JAAMXJ010000242.1, from coordinate 147,622 downwards.
GCACTGGTGCAGTTGTGAGAGAGCAGAGGCGCTGACCTGGCCGCCCACCTGCTGGCAGTACATTGCACATAATGCGGGCAGTACGGCGAGAGCCTGAGGCGCAGGGTTTTTTTGAACGGCATGCATAGCCGGCAAGCACAGGACAAGCCAAACTTCCAAGGCGATCTGGCTTGCTTGATGCTCTGGCTTGCTCAGTGACTAGACGCCTCCTCTGCCAAGTCCTGGTGTCAGGGCACAGCAACAGGGGCTGAGTCTGCTGCAGGCCTGGGCATGCACCGCACCCACAGCAGCGAGTCCCTGGGGCACACAGCCGCCCAGGCCATCATGACCCACCTGGCGGGCCAGCAGCAGGGCAGGGGGCAGGGCACGCCCCCTGTGATGCACCGCAGCGCCAGCGGGAGCCTCCTGGGGCCAGCAGGTGCGGCCCTGCTTGCACTTGCTCCATGTGTCCATGACAGCAGGTGGCCACCTCAGGTGCAGCTGTACCTGCACCTGCTCCCTGCACAGGACAGCAGGTGGCCACGTTGTCTGGTGTACTGTGCTCCTCTGGACAGGCAGGAGAAAAGATCTGGGTCATGAGATGTCATGGTCTCCGTGCCTGCCATCTCATCCCCTCTGTCCCCTTCTGCAACAGTGTTGGATGTGCCAGCTGCCACTGGTAGGCATGCTGCTCAGTGCCACAGCTTGTTGACCATGTGGGCTGTAAGCTGCCATGGCATGAATGCAGCACCAGCCTGCAGCATGACACCTCCACCATGATGGCAGCAATGTGCGATGCTGCTGCACCTGCAGGGCAGGGAGGCGGTCCTTCCAAGGACTCGTCTCGTGTACCAGCCAGCGGCAGCGTGCTGCCCGTGCCCAGCCCGCGGCCAAGCATGCCCATCCTGCCGCTTAAAGTGTTGCCCACACCCAAGTCAGTGGGGCTGCCAGCGGTGAGCCAGGGGCTATCTCTGCCTTCACATGTGAACTGGGTTGACTCAGGAGCGTGGCGTGCAAAGTGGCTTGAGCGGCAGGTGGCAGACCCGCTCGCTGGGTTTTCGTTTACGCCCAAGTCTGTGGGGCTGCCAGCACTAAAGTATGGGGAAGCGGGGGAAAATCAACTGAGGTCCATTCAGGCTTCCAGCAGCGGAGCGTTTGCCACATTTGCATTTGAACTGAGATGCCGCCCAATCGTGCTGAGCCGCTCGATTGCGCAAAGCCGGTTTGCTGAGTCAGGATTCATCATGTGTAACCACAGTGTGGGAGTGCAGGTTCTCTGCAAGCAGCCAGTCTGTGGCGAACCTGCTTGCTGGATTGCAGTGTAGGGCATGCCTGCCTCAATGGTCCCGTGACACAGTGCACAGGCTCACCTGCTGCAGCTTTATATATGCCTCTGCTCATGGTCCCACCAGCAGCAGCTGCAGGCGCAAGCGCAAGGGGGCCATTACACACGCACTCTCTGACCCCGCCGCACTGGTGTGTGCCCGTCTGCTCACCACCCCGCTTACAGCTGCTGCAGGCGGCCGCGGCTGCCGACAGCAGCTCAGAAGCCCCCAAGCTGGCCCTGTGGAGTGGGCGTGTAAAGCATCGCTTTGGCAGCAGCACCGTGGAGCTCTTCCACATGACGGCCCTGCTGCCCGAGAAGAACCAGGAGCAGTTTCCACCCACGCTGTTCGTGACGGAGCTGGCCACGCAGCGGGACGTCAAGCTGGGCGAGCACTACGTGATGAGGTGCCGCCTGGACGTCCTCAGCGAGAAGCAGGTGGGGGCGGTGCCCAGCTGGGGAGTGCCACTGCCTGGGAGAGAAAGGAGGGTGCGCGCTGCTCGACAGCTGGGGTTGTGCAAGTGGCAGCTTGGACCTGCTTTGCAAGGCGGTGGGCTTGGCGTGTAGCCGGTGGTGCTGTGAAATCTTCGCAGATTGCCAACAGCAGCGTGGACACATGTAGAGGAGGAGGTGGGGTTGGTGTAGAGCTAGTGGTGCTGCTAGCTGCATAAGCACCATTGAGTATGCAGATTGCAGCCAACAGCCTGAACATCCGCAGAAGCAGGTGAGCCCGGTGCTAAGCTGTTCATGTTGCTCCCTGGGGAAACCTTACTGAACTTGCAGCATGCGAAGCAGCTGGGTTTGGTATCAAGCTGTGGGCTTCAAGCAGACCAAATATAGCAGGCAGTTTCATTCTCAGCAAACAGCAGGTAGATATGATGCTGGTATTATAGTGGCAAGTCCTGGTTGATCAGTCGACCCTTGTTTGGGTGCATGACGCTCTTCAAGTTGGCCCAGCAGCTGTCCAAGCTGAAGCAGGGGTGAAGACAGCATGGCAATAGCGCAAGCATGCAGCAGTGTGCAAAATGTGCTCAACAAATCTCTGGCATGCAGATGTCCAGTCTGGAAGATGCCTGCTGGCACCAACCCTGTCTTGACTAAGCTTTGTGCAACACCTGACACACTGCCCCTCCTCCTGCCCTGTAGCTGTCCAAGCTGAAGATGCTGGCCAATGGCAAAATGGTGGCAACCTGCGGCCTGCAGCACTGCACCGTGACCCTGGTGCCCTACTTCGACAAAACCAAAGCGCTGCAGGTCGTGGGCTTCTTGCTGTCAGACGACTGATGAGCAGTGCTGGCAGCACAAAGTGGATCGGTTTTTTGTGCTGTCTGACTGAGCATCCTGTGCCCACAACCAAATGATTAGCAGCGTCACAAGTTCAGGGGAAACAACCCACACCCTATAGTTCAGGAACAAAGTACATCTCCCAATTTGTGCAGCATGAGTTCTATACATAACCTTGTGCCATGACTCCTGTAGTGTGCTTGCACAGAGGGTTTGCACTGCCCCTGCCAACATATGCCATTGCAGCTGACAGTGCCTTGCAGCATGCTACACCAATGACATTTTTTGGCTGCAGCCTCCTCCTGGGGCCACGCTATGGTGCATAAAAAGTTCAAGTTGAATTCAAGTTGAAGTCGAATCATCAAAGCTTGTTAAACTCCCTGCTGTCTGTCATCAGCTGTCAGGAAACAGTGGGCAAGCACGCTAGAACAGTCAGCCGCACTCTTTCAACTGATGTTCTAGCTTGTCGGCAGCGCTACCCAGCAGCAGCTTGCTGTACCACTTGTGGATTGTCACGGGCCAGGACACCACCTGCTGGTTTGGCTCAGCTGTCACCTTGCCAGCTGGGGACACATGCCAGAAGGCCGAGCCAAACATGAGACGAACACTCTTGCTGCCATCCAGCACCTCCTGGCCCTCACTATGGACTGAGCCAGTGCCTGACTCCTGGTCGCTGCGGCCTGTGTCGCCCTGCTGGCCAGCCCCATCTGGAGTGGCCTCGCTACCAAATGCCCAGGACCCCAGGCCAATCCTGTGCAGAGCCCCATTCCAGTAGCTGCTGAGTGTGTCTGTCATCATGGTTGAGGCTGCCTCCTGGCTGGGCTGGGCGTCTGCGGGCGTCTGCTGGCCCCAGTTGAAGTACTTTTTGAAGCTGTCCCAGTAGCTGTCCTGCAGAGAATGAGGAAAACAGCTCAGGGGCTGAAAGTCTGCTGGCATGTGTTGCCCTGAAGTGCTTCACAGTCTAAAGCTGGCCCTACAACTGTCCTCCAGCAGTCATGGCAAGGGCTGGGAACTGCTGGCAGCTGCTGCCCCCAGAAGGACTACCTGACACCGTGAGTGTCCTGCAGCGGACAACAGTGGCCTTTGCAGAGGGCTATCTTCCCACTGGGGAGTCCTGACAGACAGCCTGGTCTTGCAGGAGCCGCTTGGCGTACTGCCCGTGCCTTCTTTGTCGGGGAACAGCGCAAGGCAGAAGAGTTGCGTCTGGCTAGAGGCAGCAAGTGGCCAGTGCTGCTGCCTAGTGGCACACAAAGGAACTGAGGTCCTGTGCTGTGGTATGGCCAGCATGGTGTCCTCAACAGAGGTGAGTACCTCAAGAGGTGTGTGCAACCTCACCTCAGCCAGAGCGGCGCCCTTGGCTGGTGGCGGTGGCTGGGAGGGGGCAATCCCCAGCCAGGTGTACCCCGCAGTCACCTGCCCATTGCGATCCCTTTGCCACTTGAGCAGCAGCTCTTTGTCAGTGCGATCCACCACCTGCGGGACAGATGGGCAGCGGGTGTGAGATGTGGGGGCAGCGCGACCTCACTGGGCAGCAGCTCAAGGTCACCCCACTGATGCTGCCCTCCAGGCGCCGCTTGAGCAGCGGCTCCTTGTCAGGGCATTCCACCACCTTCAGCATCTGCATTTAGCTGGACACTTCGTGTGCATATGCAGCAGACTGCCACTTGAGCAGCAGCTCCTCGTCACTGCAGTCCACCACCTGCACAGAGATGGAGGATTAGAAGGGGAATGTCGGTGTAGGTTCTCAATGAGCAGCAGCTTCTGATCAATGCATTCCACCACCTGCAGCGCAGTTTGCAGCACGTCTGGGTGCTGCAGCGTCTCATTGGGCTGCCAGCCATGCTGTCGGCAGTTTGCTCTGCCTGCTGTGCAGTGATCAGTGCTTTTACAGATGATGGTTGCATCCAGGGACGTCCAGCTTGGAAAAGGTTGCAGACTGGTCCAACTGGGAGCTGTTTGTACTTGCGAGCAACCTCCTCTACTGCAGCACAGACAGCCAGTGACCCCACCTGAAAGCTGTCTAGCTTCAGGCCAGGAGGCAGGTCTGAGCTGTGGATTTCCTGGTCGGACAGGCTGTTTCGTGACCTGAGGACATACTTGAACGCTGCCCGCTCCACCTGAAGCGCGGCACAGGGGCAGGTGAGCCATGCAGGACGTGAGCTGTGCAGCAGGCAGGCAGACTCACAACCAGGTTTATTGTGGTTGTACCACCCACCACCCCCAGGTTGAGCCTGGCAACTTGAAAGAGCATGGTCAGACATGAGTGAGACAGGGGCCTCACTCTGGAGGTGCCCAGGGCTGATCGTGCAGGTGCTGTTTGACCAGGCCGGCCAACATAGCATCACAGCAACCAGGTGTCAGAGGCTCCAGCTCAGCACAAGACAATAGAGACCACGCCAGGCCTGTTGTGGAGAAGGTTGTAGGCCGCCAGAGCACATGGCTGTGCAGAAACACCAATGCCTGCTTGCCTTGAAGACAGGAGAGGTCATGAAGGAGCGTGCGTAGCTCATCATGATGTCCTGAGGGGTCTTGGCAGTCCCGCCGTTCTCAGCGGCTGCCCTGCAGGACTCTGCCAGCACCTGCAGCCAGGCCGGCAGCGGTCGGGGGTGGCAGGGGCAGAGAAGCGTGCCGCCGAATGACTGGCTGCATGCCTGGGGCAGCAGCACGCTGCTCTTTCCATGAGGTGGGTGTCTGCTGTGCAGAGACCGCACAGGCAGCTGGAGACATGCATGTTGTCAAGTGCATGCCTGAATTACAGCCATGCTAGCTGTGCATCACTATGTGAACACACAAATACCGCCTTGCCTGTCAGGGCAAAAGCGGTGCTGCCGCCTGCAGGCTTGCACTGCAGGAGTGCACATAGCCCACCTCCTTGGGGACGGTGACAGCAAAGCAGTCACGGTAGGGGTCTGTGTTGTACACCTTGGCCATCTTCTTGTCGCCTGCACCCAGCATGCTGACACGGTGTCAGCTGCAAAGTAAGGCGGGCTCAGCTGTGTCCGTCCAAAACGCTTGTTGCAAAGGCAGCCATAGACACAGCAGATTTCACTGTGCCAAGCTGTGTGGGCCCCTGGCCCAACAGACACGGCAGTCGCATGCTGCTGAGCTGCCTTTGCTGCACAGGGCAGAAGCAGCTGGGCATGCAGCATGCAGGTGGCGCGCAGGGGCCGCCCAGATCGTGCCAGGCTGTGCCCTCCCTGCCGAAACATATGCGTTGAAACAGTCGCGATGGAAGCCTTCGTCAGGCACCAGCACACCAGCTGAGGAGAGAGCGACAGCTTGTTTGAGCTGCTGCTGCTGCTGGGACCCCTTGTGTGTCCCCGGCCAGGGCCATGCTGCATGCAGCCGCTCACAAGAGCCCCAGACACCCTCACCGATGCCAAACATGGGCGCCGTGGCCAGCAGTGAGCTGGAGGGGACGTGGATCTCCTCCACCCGCAGGCTGGGGGAGATGAAGTAGTAGCCGACAGCCGCCCCTGTGGCGACCAGCCCTGCAGTCTGCGTCCTGCGGACCTGCATGGGGCACGGGGTCCCGGATTCAGGAACCAGGGGCCGCCACACAGGGGCTGGCACATGTTGGCCGCTGCTGCCACCGAAACTGCGTGTGCAGACTGCATCCTGCAGACCTGCACCGGGCAGGCACCAACTGCAAATGAGATTATCAGTGGGCATCCTCCACACGGGTGACAGCGGGCCCTGTGGCGACGACCCGCGCCACCTGCGCCGCAGACCTGCACGGGTCCACACGGGCATGACTGCGTGTTGCATGGGTGCCTTTGGGCGCTGCTGCCTCTCTGGCAGCACCACAAGCCCGCTGGCATGCTTGCAGGTCAAGTGGGCCGCAGAGCTTTGCTGGCGCATTACTGGACATCATAGTGTGCCACCCGCCATTTCACAGACACTGCTGAGTGTGATGTGTGATGCAGGGCTGCGCATTGAGGCGGACCTCCCTGGCACAGAAAACGGCAGACCAGAGCCAGACACAGCAAATACCAGCAAGCTCAGCGCTGGAAGCTGCCGTGAACAGGCTGTCACACCAGGAGATAGAACACACTGAACTCACAAGCCTCCAGAAGGTTGCCATCGACTGTGGTCTGGCCTGGTCACCCAGCGTTTCACTATGGGTTGCACACAGCTCGAAAGCAATCAAGGCATTGCCAGGCTGATCAGGCCTCGGTGATGCAGCATGCAAGAAGAAGAAGAAAAGCCTTTAACCTATATCAGCCTATGGCCTTGATACGAGAGACCATGCAGCACATTTTTTGCAAATTTGCAGCATTAGTCGACAGCAATCATGCATCTTCCTCCTCGGATTCGTTCTACCAGCTCTCGTCAGATGCATGTTGCCTCATTTCAGATGCATCTCCTACTGAAGCTTCACCCCAGCTGCTCACACAATCAGGCTGGGAGGCAACACAGACCAGCCTATGCTATGTAAGTGATACGTCACATATGGGCAGCCTGAATGTTGGGAGTGGCAGGACTGCTTTGTGCATGCAGGCCACAGACACTGCCTTGGCCTGTCACAAGGGTCCTGGTCTGCAACAAAAGATTTACAGACGCTCATGTGCGCACGCATCAGCCTGCATGGGCGGCACCGTGCCTTTCAGTATGCTCCAAAACAGCCATCTGTGGACCCAATAAGCATTGTCATCGACCGCCACAGTGGGGATGGACAGGACCAATGGAGATGGACATGATGAAGAGCGTGTCCTCCAGGACCTTGTATGACGGCCTCTCATTGTGGCAGGCCGCCATGGCGTAGCACGCATGCTGATTGAGGCTCTTCAAGGCAAGCCTTGCTTATGACCACTCAGACAATGGCAGATCAGCCAGGTGCTGCATATCTTTGCTATGGCGCCTTGCTTAGCTGGGCAACTGTGTCTGCAAAGACAACCTGACAGGTGTTTTCCCCAAGCCATTACCAGGTGATGAACTTGTCAGCAATATCATATGCAACCCTGCATATAGTGGAAAGCTGCAAGAGCAAAATAGTGGATACGAGGCGTTTCACTGGTCTAATTTCCAGTGCATGCAAACAGGGCCCGGAAAGAGGGAGGGTTTAGGAGAGGCAGGGCATTTTGTATGAGAGTTGGGGGAATCAAGCTGGCTTAAGCAGCGTCAGGGTGGTGCTCATTAGAGGGCAGAATGGGAAAGGTGTGGGGTTTAAGTGGCCAGCTTTGGCTCTGGCGGCTGCTCAGCTGTCAACTGATCCTCAGCAGGTTTCTTTTCGAAGAAGTTCACTGAGTCCTTGTCATCAAAGTCACCGTAGCCGCCAGGGCTCATGACTGCAGACAAGCATTCAGACATGTCAGCTTGCAAGCTGAGCACAGCTGGCAACGCATGCTGTGGTGAGCACAGAAAGCACACCGCAGCAGTCAGCAGGCAGGCTTACACAGTAGCATGACTGCGGCTGCAGCGTTGAAAGCAGCAAAGGTGTACATGGAGCTGGCATAGCTGCCTGTCCTTTGAGAGAGGCTGCCAATGATGTAAGGTCCTGCAGCATTGCAGCACACTTGAGGCATAGCTGCCTGTCCTTTGAGAGAGGCTGCCAATGATGTAAGGTCCTGCAGCATTGCAGCACACTTGAGTGTTTTGCCACTGCAAGTTGGACTGCAGCGATTCAACATGCCAGCTGCAGTCCCTAGCCATGCAGCCATCAGGACAGCGAGCGCCTCAAGATAGGCTATGGCTCTCACCTGAGAACCCTCCAACAGCGGTAAAGACATTGAGAAAGCTGATGCCCGGTGCCTTAGCCACACCGTGCAGAAAGGTGGGAGGGTAACTCCAGATGGGGCCTGCTGGCACAGCATATCGTTAGTTGCTGCTCTGTGCAAGACAGCAAATTGGAGCCTTGCAGGCAGTGCAGGAACATGTCCAAGGGTTAACTGCCCTTCTCAGGTCTGAAGATGCCTGCTCTGAGACAGCAACCAACAGGGCGAGGGACTGCAAAGCTCACCAATCGTAGACCAGACGCCGCAACTAGCGATGGTGAGACAGACAAAGCCTGGGACTGCGCCGGCCCTTTCGATGGCGTGTGGGACGCACCTGGCAGGCAGGGTGTGACAGGTTGGTACAGCAACCTCTTCAGCTCAGTTGCACGACGAGAGTTTTGGCAACCACCCACAGCTCACTGAGCAGCTCCCCTACTTTGAGCTGCAGAGGCTCTGCAGCCTGAACCCACAAGCTGCTCAGCAGAGGGATACCACAGCCATTCAGCCTGCTCTGGTGGCAGGGGCTGCTTTGGCGACAGCCCCAGGCGAGGCCATGCCGGCCGGCGTGCAGAGAGGACTTGTGACCCAGCATGTTTCTCAAGCCTCCATATGGGGAACATCTCTGAAGCAGTGATCCCTTGCACCATGTAGTGCGCAGAAGAGCTGTTGCTTCCCTCCTATGCAGGCTGGACGCATGCCCCTCATCCGGCGGAGGCAGCCACATCCCAGCACTGCAGCCCACGCAGTGTCAAGCAGGCAGGCGGGGGAAACTCACGCGTAGGCGATGGTGCCGACCAGGGCAGGGATGGCTGCGTGGAGGTTGCGCTCCTTGAAGTGCTGGGATGACCAGGCCACAAACTGCATGGAGAAGGCGGAGGGCACCCACAGGCAGCTGGAGATGAGCGCCAGCTTGGCGGTGTACCAGCTTTTGTCGTGCTGGGTCTGCAGGGCAGGGCAGAGGGCAGTGTCAATAGGTGCTCAGCTTATGGTGGCAGGGAACAACATCAGTGTGTGTCAACTGAGGTGTCAAGCCCTGTCAGGGGCAGTGCTGTTGGCGGCCTGTGCGCATATGGCACAAAGGCACACATCACTCGAACTGGATGCGAGCTGCTGAATGCCTCCTGACTAGGTGGCAAGAGACTCTGTGACATCAGGTCAACAATCTTCAGTGCAGCATGCCCTAGCGCAGAAGGGACGCAGGTACTCAACAGGCCTCTGTCCATTACACAAGGCGCCTATGTGCATTCTGTGAGGTGCAGCACAGCCAGCAAAGTGTGAGGACCACAAGCAGCAGCAGCTGACCTGGGCAGCTGTGGTGCACTGTCAATTGCTTAGAATTACACTGTCCTTCAAGCATAGGGAGGTCAACTTGCAGCGTACCCAGTTCTTGGGTTGTGGGCGAGGAGTGGCGCCGTTGAAGCTGCCGTTGAAAGCAGCGTCCAGCATCAGGGTGGTCCACGTGCTCACGCCAATGACTGGAAACCAGGCAGAGGGCAGATGTCAGGCTGACGGTCTGTGCAGGGCCGAGGATAGGCGCGAAGCTGACAGTCCAAGCAGGCAGTGCAGCCCTGTGCAGGCCGCAGGTCGTGCAGGGTGCTGCCACAGGTGTGTGGGGAGGTGCGACTGGCAGTGCAGCCTGCAGACAACACGCTCGTGCTCAGCTCTGCAGGGGACATGCCACCTAGTCCAAGACTGTGAGCCCTCAGCCCTGCATCCCGGTTCAGGAAGAGGCTGCAGCAGTAGAGCCGGGACACAGCAGGCAGCCCAGTGACTCACATGTGGTGGCCACCAAGAACCAGCAGAGGGAGAGGTAGATCAAGCGCCAATTCAGGAAGGCGCCTGCAGCACACTGAGGAGCTGTCAGCGACGCATTCTGCTCAACCTGTGAGGGGCAGGTAGGTGCAGTTGTTCAGAAAATCTGAACAAGTTCAAGCCACCCGGTCCTGTCAGAGCTTTGAGGCGCTCTGCATGAGCAGCGGCCTGCATGTCAACACGCCGCCAAGGCCCCATGCAGCTGCTGATTCGCGCCCTGTTGGCAGGTGTGTCCCTTCAAACTGCAGCACAACGGCTCAGGCACAGTGTGTGTGCCCTGATTGCCGCCAGTCCAGCAGCAACAGGTCACCACGCCGTCCTCTTTGTGTTGCCACCTGTCCACAAGCCGCTGCCAGCAGGTGTCAGGAGGAAGCAGCGGCAGCGCGACCCACCCCAGATGGTGCCCTGCCACTTGCTGACGTTCTGAGCCGCCGCCTTGTCGGCCTGCTTCCGGTCTGCCAGCCACTGCTTCTCCTCTGGCTGCAGGCCCCGAAGGTCCTTGATGCTCCCAGGGAGCCAGAACTGCAGGCAGCCAGAAATTGCGCTCGAAGCAGCACGGGGAGTTTGAGCCGCAAGCATAGGAATGCAACTGAGGTCAAAACAAATTGGAAACGCCGGCGAAGGGTTGCCCTTGAAACAGGGCATCGATTGTGCTCTCTTAGCAACGGGGTAATTGATGCAGCAAAGGAGTATCGAGCTGCCAGCAGCTCGGCAAGAAGGCACAGCTTGGCAAGAGCCCAGCCTGCCTTGGGTGAGGCATGTCAGAGGCAACAGCAAGCCGTGCATCAGGGCACAGCACAGCAGGGAGCCGCACTGCAGCTTGACTTAAACTATGACCCGCTTGTGAGCAGCAAGGGGCTGCACCTGTGCATTGCTTGACGTAAGGCATGCAGCTGATGGAGGCAAGCAACAAACACAGAGGACAGATGTGCAAACACATCAGGGCAGGCAGCATGGCCGAGGGCAGCATGGGCTGGCCTCACCCTGAAAATGATTCCATATGCCGCAGTGATGATGCCCTCTATCAGAAAGAGCCAGGACCACCCGTGCAGCCCTGCGTGGCACCAGACAGTCAGATGTCCACTGCATCAACTTGGCAAGCAAATATGTGGCGGTAAGGTTGAGCACTTCAGGCTATGAGGTGCCCATGTATATAAGCCAATGCCCACTGATAGGCATGTGCAGAGCAGACGTGAGCTTGTCGAGCAGGGTGAGCTTGCAGGGCTATATTTGAAGGGTTGCATGAGCCGTGTACACCACCTATGAGCATGGTCTCAGTACCATTGCTAGCACACACCTGTTCACAGATGAGTATCAGCACATCATGGGACCCACCTTGGGTGATGCCAGCAGTAAGGATATGCAACAGGGAGAAAGGCTGCCATGAAATGCTCCTTACACAGCCAAGCAAAACCCCACCTCGTGTGCCATCCATGAGCAAAAAACCTGCGGCAATGGGCCCATTGATAATGTAGCTGAAGATGGAGCCCAGGGTGACGGCTGAGTGAGTGAAGCCGACCTCGCGAGCCAGGAAGAAGCGCGTCTGGTGGTGCCATGCGCCTGCAAGGTGCAGCCAACATGAGCGAGCAGGCCTCAGTGATGGTACCGGCAAGTGCATGAGGTAGGTGCTAGTAAGGCACCATGGGCTACGGTGCTCCATGCAAATGATTTCCTGCCATGGAACATCTGGCTGATCTAACGACCGAGGAAGTGGAAGGCTCGCGTGCTGCACCCCTCTGGGCTGCAACCATATGACGCAGTCTGTGCTAGGGTGAGGCCGCAGCATCTGCTCATCTGCACCAAGGGGGCTGCAGCTGTTCAGAGAGCAGGCTGAGGTGTACCTGGAAAGGTTCCTGCCTCGGCACAGCCCAGCAGCACCCGCATGATGAAGAATTGCGTCTTGGTCTTGATGGGGGCTGTGCATGCCAGCACAATGCCCCAGAAGACCATGAGGCCTGAGAGCCATCTGCGTGCACCAAAGTGGGCACACAGCATGGTGGAAGGGATCTGCATGGACGCGTAGCCGGCAAAGAGGAGGCCTGCAGACAGCAGACTGTGCTCAGAGAGCAGGCCTGAGGCTGCAGCAAGAAGGCTTGATGTCGGCAGTACGTGGCAGTGTATGGGTGAGCTCATTTGACAGTCAACAAGCACTTGCCTGCTCCCAGGCCATAGGCTGAATTGCTGAGCTTGAGATCTGACTTCAGAGAGGGGGCAGCAAAGGCTAAGTTGAACCTGGATGCACAGCAATAAGGCTGGCAGCTCTGGAAATAGTGTTCCAGCAGAGACAGCATTGCACAGGTAGCAGCCAATGCCAGCAGTGCAAGCTGCACCACAGTACACCTTTGGCATTGAGTGGCCTGCCCTCACCGGTCAAGGTAGGTGAATAGAGTGACTCCAAACAATGGGGGCACCACATTCCAAAAGGTCTTGCGGAGCACACGCTGCTCGTTCACAGCCTGCAGCAGGGCCAGTCTTTATTGAGCAGCAGCCTCAGGGGGCAGTACGACAACACTGGTTGCAAGACAGCCCATCACAGCATTCTGAAGCAGCCAGCTGAGGAGTTTGGTCCACAGATCTCGCAGCACAGACTCGGCAACCCTCACAGGGACAGTCGCCACAGTCTGCAATTTGACATCCATTACGGGTTCCTCATGTACGGGCCCCATCGCTGGGCAGCCCCTTCGTAAGAGCAGACAATGGCTGCGCTGTCAAGGCTCCTAGGTCAAGCTGCAAGATAGTTTACGCCCATTTCAGACCTTTCGTTCCGTTTGCTGCCCTGCTGCTTGCATGCAGATGATTGAAAGGAACACCCAACCGAGAGCATTGCACAGTAGTTTACTAACACAGCCATTTGACGCCAGCAGGCTTCAACAATACCCGGAGTCAGTCTTACATGTATGCCACATGCAGTTGGGGCCTGCTGCAGAGGCACCAGCGCTCATGCTGGTTGCTGGCCTCTTTGCCAACAGCAGTGCAGCCCTGCAGCCAGCCAGCAGTGCACTGCTGAAAGCATCAGAAGTACTGCAAAATCGCCATCAAAGTTGCCAACAGATAGGCAGAGCTCCTGTCTGGTGGACAGCAGGGCCTGGAGTCAGCTAGCCTCCCATGCACCACAAGGCTGGAGCCCTCAACAAGCTCTGGCCTTGCCAGGGAGACGCGGTTTCTGTGCCAGTGCCTGGCGCATGACGGAATGCCTCAAATTTTGCACTGGAGGAGCAGCGACAGCTGCACAGCAGGACCATAGGCAGCCCTTACGCCTCAAAAGATACAATCCTCCAAAAATAATCAGGTTTCAATCTTCAGCGAGGTCAGTCTGGCGCATTTTTTGAAGGCATGCCACAAGCGTGCATGAACACCAGGTTGCTCAGCCACTTCTAGGTAGCCATGCAGGGAGAGGTGCATCAGTGCGGACACATGCTCAATATGCTCTGGAGCAGCAAGTGTGAGTCATTCATGTACAGGGGAAGGTCCACCATCTCCAGCCTCCAGACATCAGGCAGGCATTCTCCACGCTGGTCCCAAAGTGCATTTGAGGCGCATGGGAGGGAAATGGGTCTCAGTGCAACCAAATTCGGGAGCCTTTGTCATCCAGCAGGCTTTCAGAGCAGCTCAAATTTCTGGCTGAGCAGCGGGCGCGCAAGACAATCGCCACCCTTGTTCTGCAGCGCCACCTAAGAGGGGCGCTCGGCCGCAAGAGGGCAGCTCATGCTCGCCAGGCAGCAGCAGCCAAGGCGGCAGGCGAAGCTGCCGCCCGTGTCATGCAGCAGGCTTTCAGAGCTATGCTGGCACGCCAGCAGCTGGAGGCGCTGGCTGAGCAGCGGACGCGCATGACAGCAGCCGCCCTGGTAGTACAGCGCACCCTACGAGGTGCGCTCCCCCTAAGAGGGAAGCCCATGCTCGCCAGGCAGCAGCAGCCAGGCGGCTGGCTGAAGCTGCCGCTGGCACCATGCAGCGTGCTGGTGGTGCCATGCTCGCACGCCGGCAGCTGAAGCCTTTTGGGAGCAGTTCTGCAGCCCATACACGTTTCATCGAGGTCTCCAGCGCTGCCTCAGGCTCTGGCGCCTTCAGGACCACCCAGGGCCACGCCTCTACTGACCTCCAGCCGGCAGGCAGCAGCGGGGGAACTCCCGCTGTGCCTGCCAGCGCTGCCACAGTCTCTAGCGCCCAGGGCAGTGCCCAGGACAGCGCCTCAGCAGATGCTGTGGCGCCCAGCGCTCCAGTTGGCATGCAGTCACTGGCTGATACCTTCGCAGACAGCACCCAGCCTGGCAGTCCTGCGCCCGGCAACAGCAGCTATGGCACAAGTGGGTGCCTGGGGTCCTCTGCAGCAGGGATGGCTGGTGCCTTTCTGGCAGGCGAGGGGTCAGCTGCAGAGCAGCACAGCCCCCAGGCAGCGGCGCGGGCTGCCCAGAGCAGCATGCTCGAGGCTGGCGGCAGCGCTGAGGCAGCTGACAGCTCCGGCGCAGCTGCTGCAGAGCTGCAGCACAGCGGCCATGGGGTGCGGGGCAGACCAAGCATGGCTCGACCTTTTGCGCAGAGGTGAGCAGGGCTTGCTGAAGAGGGTGGGCATGTCCATGATACACGCTGACCCCAGTCTCCAGCTTGAATTGTGGCTGTCGCAGCAGCCCCTGCCCGGCAAAGACTGGCAGCACACATTGCATTGCACAGCACGTGACAGCGCTGCCCTTGCACTGGCAAGCTGTGGGCGTGGCATCTTCATCAACGCTGTGGGAAGCAGCCCTGTGTTTGTCCACACACCAACATGCCCCAGACAGCTGGAAGCGGTCCTGAGTGTTGTATGCTGCGGGGCATGGATCCCTAGGTCTAATGTGATGCATGAGCTTGTCAACAATGCAGATGCCTGGGCACAGAGAGGCCCCTCTACCTCTCTGCCAGAGCCTATGCTCTGCCTGCAGCTGGTCTGCCACCACACAGATCACCAATGCCAAGACAGCAGACGCCTGAGGTGCCCCTCAAACAAGCTCCAGTGGTCGGTTGCAGGAGGATACCCAGTCAAGTGGCAGAGGATGCATTGTGCAACGCCAGCATGAGCGCAGGGAGCACGGGACCCTTGGCATGGAACACCCTCAGGTGAAGCCCTGCCTGCTGAAGGCCATGCAGCTGTCCAGCCACCATCACATTCAGGTTTGATTGTCACGGACTGGTGCTATGTCTCGCTCTTTGCTGTTGGACCTACCTGGCTCAGCAGCTCAGGTGCAGCAGTGCCGACATGACGACATGCTGGCTGCACCTGACCAGGTTGGGCAGGCTGGAAGTGTCCCCTGAACACAATGCTCACGGCTGTCACCACCATTCTGTGCAGGGAGCCTGGCTTCACCCGTTCCAGGACGCACCCTGCGGCAGCAGCCACTGGCAGCACACCTGTGGACGAGCCTGGCTTGGACCGCTCGTCCACCCAGCAGCCCAGATCTTACAGGTCAGTCAACAGCAAAGGCTCAGCGCCACGCAACAGCAGGGCCTGAGCGTGCCCCACTGTGAGCTGCGAGGTGCCTCTGCGACAGAGAGGCCAGCAGCCCAGGCAGCAGCTTGGAGCAGCACAGCTGTCTGTTGCTGCCTGCTGAGTGCAGAGTGCCCGCCTGTCTGCAGTCGGCAGGTGCAGGCCAGCCGCCATGGACAGGAGGTGTCTGCAGCGCAGGCACTGCTGGAGAGCTGGGACAGCCGATTCTTTGAGAAGCGCAGGTGCGCACTGGATCCTGCATGACTGCAGGCCTGCAGCAACGCCATCATCTGCAGGTTACTGATTACAGCCAGCATCTGCAGCTGGCAGGACATGGCAGTAGCGTCTCATACAAGCCTTCCATTCATGTGCACACAAATTTGGTCTGCGCCTCCCCCAGCGCGCCAGAGGGTGGGGGTGGGCTGTGCTGCCCTTCCTGTGGCAGGCGTCGCCCTGAAGGGTGCCGGATGCTGTCTGCATGCAGGACTGACCCACACAGATTGTCAGCACTGGTGCACTGCACTGCAGAGCCCTGGGGGGCAGGGAGGAGCTGCACAGGGGTCAGGCCGCCAGATGTGGAGCTGCGGCGGAGCACGCTGCCTCACTTGCACCATGGGCGACATGCCCCAAGGGTGCAGCCTCAATCCGCAAGACTGCCTGTTGCCCCCTGCCAGGGGCAGCATGCACAGACAGCAGACCAAGCAAAGCAGCGTGGTGCCAGCTGTCAGTTCCACTGTCACCCAGCTTTTGCAACCACCAGCACGAGACGCATCTGCACGGGGAGGTGCGCTGATGTGTGCAGACTTTGTAAGGGCTCAAGGCGTTTTCACAGCGACTAAGTGGGCTGCTGCCTGGCCACGGCCATTGCCCTGACAAGCTGAGCTTTGCAGTGCCCAGTCCCAGCGTCTTTCTGTGCTGCTGCAGGGCTGGCAACTCTGAGGCTACCAGCAACCCTCAGGCGCCCGCAGGCGGCACCGCTGCTCAGGCTGAGGGCGGCAGGCATCCGCCCAAGTGAGTTATCTCTGTTGTGCAGGCCGTGCATGTGAAGGTGGCGCTTGCGGCATGCGGGCAATGCCTTGGCACAGCCCAAAGAGGATTGGGTGCATGCTGGCAGTGAACAGCTGCCTTGTGCTTTCTTTCCTGTGCGACTGCCATGTCTGACTCAACTGCGCATCCTCTGCTGTGCCTGTCCAGCTGGACCCCATGCGCTTTGGTCAAGCGCTTTCTGGACTGGAGGAAGAGACCACACACGAGGTCACACCCGTGACAGTTTGGTCAATGATATGTGACAGGTGCTGGGTGAGGAGCTTGCAAGGTGCCATAGGGACCACATGGGAACATGTAGGAATACAACATCCTTTGCTGTCAATGCAGCCATGATGAAAGTTCATTCTCTTACTGGCCTTCTTCAACAAAGCTTGGCAAGAGCCTCAACGCTGCAGCACCTTGTATCCACGAAGTGCTTCATGGGCAGGGCCTGGCCAGGCTCTGCCTTGTCCACAGATGCAAGCACAGCTGTCTTGTCTGGCCTCATGATGTGGTGCTCAGCTGCTGCATCAGCCAGGACAGGCCCAGCTCCATTTGCTGGAAACCCCCATGCTGCTGGGTGCCATGCAGCCATTGAGCGATCTGCACAGGTCCTGAAGGCTTGGTCAGCCCTATCCAACTGGCAAAGTGTGGCCCAAGAGCAGTAAGAGTTGGCAAGAGCAGTGAGATGAGGAGATCCTGCAATCATGATACACTGCTGTGGTCAAAGATTTTTGCATACATTCAGTTTCCAAGAAAGACCAAGCGTGTGTTAGCTCCCAATCCGAAGTGACTCGAAGCTCCAGCTGTTGCAGACCTAGACCCTTGTTCGGGGCCCACTACCTGGCCTTGCCCTGCACACCACCAGGTGAGCTCGGTGTACCTCGTCTGGGGACGCATCGTCATGCCGTGATCAGCCTGCCTGCATCTCAGATCCTGTCAGCCTGCCCCAGCCGGAAAGATGGCAGCCACTGCCCTGTATGAGATCTTTTCTGCACTCTTCCCCCTTGCATAAGCACATGGGGGGTGGGGAGCTTGCACTGGTCTGTTGTCTGCAGGAGAAGCAGCTCACCGCTGGCCATTCTTCAGGGCCACAATGGCTCTTGGGGGGCCCTCGTCCTGGCAATTAAGAGCATGTTTGTCCTTGGGGCTCTCCCTTCTGTTGAGCAGAAGCACCACAGAGGCCACGCAGAGCCTCACCCAGAACCTCAGCCCCCTGATGGGCTTTGGCGACGCCCCCACTGGCACCAACACCACCGTGACACTGCGCCTTTACGTCGACAGGGTGCTCCAGATTGCGCAGGAGAACATGCAGTTCCAGGTGGGCCGCTATTGAGTGTCTCAGGTGCTGCCAGAAGACCAGCAGCTGCCGCTGCCGGGGATCAAGTTGTGTTGACAACGACTTTGCAGACGATGACACATGGGGCCCTCACCAAGTGCCACTCTCTGAGCTTGCAGACGGGCAAGCCAGACTACCGAATGCTTGGAGATCAGCACCTTATGGAGCCCAGCTGTGTGTCTCTGGCTCAGAGACCAGCACCTTCTGAGCCCAGCTGTGTGTGTCTTGACTGCAGGCTGCTATCTGGATCGACCTGCAGTGGACCGATGCCCGTCTCAACACATCCAGCACTTCTGCTACTGACAACTGCAGCAACTGGTGTGACAACTCAAATCTGGCCAGATTTGGTTGCTGCGACAACGTCTGGGTGAGCTGTCTGCTCAAGGCTTGCGTCTCTAAGCAGGGCAGGTGGCGCTGCATGCTTACCACGCTTGGCTCTGATGCGCTGGGCGTCAACCTGGAGCTGAGCCCTGCTTCATGTTTGCCATGCTGACACTTGGGATTGCGGTGCTGTGTAGGGTCAGGCATTGCGGACTCTCTGAGCTTTGTAGGCTAGACCACAGTGTGCTGCACTGCATGCAAATGTGGACTGGTATCAACCCAAGGCTATCTACTCAGCAATTTGAATCGTGGCTGATGCAATGCCCTGCAGACCCCTAACCTGAGCATGCCAACCCTCTTGGATGAGGGCTCACAAGCTCAGCCAGCCAGGACAGTGGTCCTTGATGACAATGGCAGCGTGCACAGGTGGCTGCGCCTGGTCGGCACGTTCTTCACGCCCATGGACTTCAGGTGACTTGCGCGCCCACCGCCCTGGGCCACCCCCCACCAGCAGAAGGGTTTTGCGGGGCTGCATCAGGAGCGGCTGTAAAACTGTCCTGCGCACCACACGCAGTCTAGTCTGACCCGGGTGGGACAGCTCTCTAGACATAGTTGTGGTCTGTTAACGCTACAAAGTCATGCGTGGTCACATTGAGCAGGCCAAACACCAGTCCGAACCTGGGTGTGGCTTGCCCCTGTCAAAATCTCAGGGCTTCACCTGAATCTGGGGGGTGGCAACAAGCACCCTGGACCTAACGTGCTGAGGCAGCCAACAGCACTGAGGGACAGGTCTGTCAGATGTGATGGCGACTGCCTGTCGGGGAACAGGGGTCAGTGTTGCAGCAAATTGTAGGTCCGGGCTCACACATTGGTGTAGAGGGCAGGCGCTGTGCACAGACGGGCTGCCTTGGCGCTGCTGATGCTCATGTCAAGCGTCTGCACATGAAGCTGCAATGCATGAGGTTTTGTGCTGCCACCGTCATCCAACCTCCTGCGCACGCCATCCTGAGCCTGCCATTGACTGTGCTGCAGCGCCTACCCCTTTGACCACCAGCATTTGCTGCTGCCACTGGAGCTTGATGAGGGGTCCAGCTCTGATGGGAGCCATGTTGGCATTCAGGTGACACAAAACCTTTTAGTTCATCTTCCAGCCAGGAGTCATTGCAGCCTGGCATGGCTTTGTCTGTCCTGCCGGTGCTTGACAGAATGCGTGCAGCACGTCAGGCCGCAGCATACTTGCAGCTTCTGGCGGTGCAAGAGGCCTGCTGGCAGCAGGCTGGTGGTATGCCCTGCTTGCTGACAGCTCATGCTGGCTGCAGTGGGACCCAGACTACCCAGCAAATGACGGCTACAACTACATACGAATCCTCAAGAACCAGCCATACAATGCAGGTGAGGCACACACTATAATATGGTGCTGCCAGCCTTTGTCTTGGAAGTGGTTCCCGCCATCTTAATTTTTTGCCGTTTATCTGGCAGGGTAGGCTGCTGGGACTGCCAGAGATTGCCGGCAGTCTCTACAACCATCAGGGCAATCAGGTCACACATGGCTGCCTGCAGGCACCAACATGGTTGCCGGCTGGGATCTGACATGGGTCCGACAATATTCCTTCAATTCATTCTACTGCATGCGGGAGGCAGGGGAGCCTGATACACCATACCCATACAGAGAGCCATCAGCAGTGTTTGGGAATGACCTGGTGCAGAGGAGCCTCTTCACTGGGCAGCTGTTTGTGCCACAAGGTACGAAGATGCCAGGAGCATGGGGCGTGAGATGCCTGAGGCGTGCCATGCTGCACTGCCTCCTGCCACCACTGCACAGGCACGGTCAGGCAGTGAATGAGGCCCACTGCCTGTGCCGCTGCTGCGGCCATATCCAGGCCGCACAGTGCCTGCCTCCTGCCACCACCGTATGATGGGTGTTGGGCAACACACACACAGTACTCTGCTGGGATGCACAATGCTCAGCCACATGTGCCGCCTGAACCCATCCAGGCTTCTCAGAGGCATGTGCATGCAGTTGCAATGCCTGCCCGGTGCAGCTCCGACAGGGCGCCATGACCTGCAGGTGGCTACACAACGTACAATGTGGAGCAGATTCACTGCGAGTATGAGGACAACAACACAGCGTCGTTCCTGAACCCCATCACCCTGGCGGCTGCTGTCAAGGTGTGCAGCTCCTGGTTGGCCAGTGCTCACCTCCAGCAAGCCCATGACTTGGTGCTCTGCCTGCCGGCATGCCTGGCAGGCATCCGTCCTGGCAAGTGCTCTGCACAATGCACATTGTGCAGGGCCCCACAAGTGCTCTGCCCTGCTGGCAGCGCTTGGCAAGCACAGGGCGCATCAGGCGCGGAGTCAGGCGACCAGTGACTCCATGCTCCGCCCCCAACTGGCAGCCCAGTGGGCATGCAGCGTGTAGGCAGGGTCTTGACTCCATGCTCTGCTGCAGGTCGGCCGCGTCAGGTCAGCATCGTCTCTGAACGCTTTGCTGCCGCTTCTCCTCATCGCGTACATATCATTCATCCCCTTCTGTTTTGAGGCGTTGGCTATTGAGGCCAGGATTGGTGAGGGCTGGCGGCATGACAAACGTCACGCCTGCATGAGACTGCGGATTGCGTGGGTGGCATGGTCAAAAGGTGGCATGCCGGCCTTTGCACATGGTGCCCACTGCAGTGCCCGCCAGCCTTGCCTGGCCTGTGCTGCCAAGCTGCAGGCTTGTTGCTGTGGCTGCATGGGTCCATGCTGAGTTCTGGGGTGTCGCCTGCAGGTACCGAGGTCACTATGTTTCTCAGCCTGGTTGCCCTCCAATTCACCTTCACCTTCCCCCCAGCCTCCAGGCTGAACGCCATTCAGCAGCTTGTGGTGGCCTGCTACTGTGTGATTGGGGTGAACTCCCTCTCACACCTCTTTGTGTATTTCCTGGCCAGATGGCAGGACCGGCACACAAGGTGCGATCGTGGTCGGGCGCATGGGGCACAGCTGCTGACAATTTCGCACAGTGGCTGCTGTGCAGTCTGACCGTCTGCCACACAGCCGCGCTGCCCAGCATCCTGCATCTGGGAGCCTGCAGACACTTGAGGAGAGCAGCCAGGCCTGCTGCAGTCCGCTGTGCCTGCCTGCCACGCCCGGCCACAGCTCCGCCACAGCTCCCAGTCCTGACTCCTGCCGCCCTCCTGCTCTGCAGTGGAAAGGCCGTTCGTGAGGCCAAGGCGCGCCTCGAGGTTGCCAAGGCCATGAAGGGCCTCCTGAATGCTCAGCAGACCCAGAGGGTGCTGTCACAGCAGAGGTCTAATGTGAGTCTGATTTGGCAGTTGCACAGGTGCCCGGCAGCATGTTGGCTCTGTGTCAGGGGCATTGATGCTGCCTGTCTGCCGGGCTGCATGCGGTGTTGCAGGCTGGCACCACCCCGTTTCTTCTCAGCTCCCCACCCCAACGTGTGCCTGGCTTGGGTTCTGCTTCTCTGCCGGGACATTGTTGCCATGCGGTGCGCTGTCCTTTAACTCCCCCCTCCCTGCCTCGGGCTTGGGGGGCTGCTGCCCAGCTTACAAGCGCCATGCGGCAGGCATGCAGCCTTTCCAGGTGGTTGCATGCTGTCTGCACATCATGTCATGGACCTGGTGTGAAGCAGCACGGCAGCTTCCTTGCACTGTGTTGCCAAAGCAGTGGCTGGTGGCTGCTGGGTGCGCTGCAGTCAGACAACTCCTTGTCCCCATCAGCTGTCTTGCTGAAGGTCTGCAGAGCTCTTTTGGACGTCAGCATGAGAGGTGCCCTACGCTGCTGGCAGCATGCCGGCTGCGGGCTGCCGGCTCGCTGCTGCTGCAGGATGACGTGGAGGCTGTCAGTTCCATCCTCTGAGCCTTTCCAGGTGCCTGCAGACATCTGCCCAGCAGACACCGCCAGACCCAGCTGTGTCTCCTGCCAACGGGCCCATTGCCCAGATACCCAAGTCTGCTTTCTCTTTGGACGATGGCCAGGGACCCGACGACGACCCAGACCTGGAGCAGGGCTCCCCGCACAAGCCTCAGCATCGCCCCTCTCAGTCTCTGAAGCAGCGCCTGTCAGGCATGCACAGGCAGGTGGCATGGCCTTGTGCAATGTGTGGCAGCACCTGGAGTCAGTGCTGAATCAGACCAAACCAGTATGGGGCATGTCCTTGAGAGGTGCAGGTGGGGAGGCGCCTGCTGCAAGCCACAGCCACCGCTGGCTGCTAAGTAGAGGGAGGGTAGTGGATGTGCAGGCACAGCGTTCACAGCCCCTCTCTTGGCAACCTGTGCCTTGCTGGCAGCGCCGACAGCTGTGGCAGGCAGACACAGGCACCTGACACAGCAGTGCCCATCAGTCACTGCAGAGCATTGTACTGAGCCCAATGACACGACTCCTGAAGGCCTGTGCTCTGGTGGTGCGGCTTCAGGAGTGTCCTGCTTGATGGAAAGCATGTTGTACCCTGTGCCGCTCCACTGCTGACAGCGTGCTCGTCTGTGCTGCAGGCCGGCTGCTGGCATCAGGGAGTCACTGCTGCATGCGCGGAGGGACAAGAGCTATGCACAATACATTGCAAACATTGTGGACTGGGTGGTTGCTGTTTGCACCTTCCTGGCGTTTAATGCTGCTGTGATCCTGATTCTGTGCATCAATGCTGCCAAGTATGATGACAAGCTGGTGATCACTGCCACCAACTAATTGACCAGCTTAAGCTGGACTGAGCCTCCATGCCCCTGACGCTGTGCCTGTGAACCATGAAGTATCAATGCGGCTCAAATGTGTTTTCTTGTTATGAAACTTCGTGAGACACTGCCTCACCTCAAGACCTCTATGAGGAAGTAAGCCGGCCATGGGTTCCTTACTAAGCTAGGAGATAGAACGCGAGTTCAAAAGGCAGCTGAGTACTGTTCAAAGCAGAGGCTGGCACCCATAGAGTGCTGCCATGGGCAAGGGCAGAGTCAAGCAGAAAGGCATCACCAAAGAACAGATCCGAGCTGAAGCAAAGGCGGGGGAGATCGCCATTCCGGACAACGCTGACAAGGAGCCAGATGGACCTCGCACGTGTTGCTGGTGCGATGAGGAGATCAAAGCTGAAGATACATACTGGGAAAGTTGGTGTGGTCAAGCTGGCAGCAGCTGCAGAGTGCAGCAGATGCACAACAGGTGAGGCCTGGCTGCTCAGAACAGGGCACTGGCTGGCATTCAATGATTGCTGCTGCGTTGATGGAGCGGTCCAAGCGTTTGCTTGGCTCAGCCACTTATGACTGTGCCAACCTGACTTGCTTGGCAGACTTGCATGCAGTGTGGCACTGCGGCTTTGCACGCGTCGCTTTGAGATGGCTCATACATTGCCTGGCTGGTGGCAATTGTGAGGCGGTTGTGAGGTCTTGTCAAGCACCTGACCAGTTTGGTCAGGCAACATTTGCCAGCTTTATCCCACTGATGCAAGGCCCTCGCTCCGCAGGTGCGGGCCTGAGTATGTCGCAACTGTCAGAACTTTTGTCGTCTGCCACAACAGCCGCCTGGAGAAAAAGAAAGCTGTGAGCTGAAGCCCTGCAGCACAACAGACCTGTTGTTGCAGCAGTGCACATTGGCCTGCAATGCACCTGCGCCTTGCAGCTGCAACGCCTGCCTTAGTGGCAGCCTCATGGCTCCCTGCCTTGGCCTGCAGTGCAAACCTACAAGGGCAGCTCTGCCTGTCTGCACTTTGACTTGCTATACAGAGTGCTGCGGGGGGCTGTGATCATTTATCTGCCTTGCCTTGGTTGGTTGCCGTCTGACGAGATAGGCACCTCTATGGCAGGACCACCGCTTGGGCTGTCCTGCTGCTTCCATGCAGCTGCTCCATGCTTCTGCCGCGGCTTGTACAGGCAGTGCTGGGTGGACACCCGTGAGATGCACCCCCTTCGCAGCCTGCCTCACCCTGCAGGCACCCCTCTGCTGTGCCTTCATCTGGGCTGCTCTGCAGCTATAGAGCGGTAACGGCCATGCACTCCTATGTACAAGCTGCTGTACGTCTGTTGAATCTGGTTGTGGGCCCTTCTGTTACAGAGGCAAGCCTGCGCCCCTCTGCTGGAGGTGTCATTGGGCTCTTCTGCTGCAGGACAAATTCAACAAGCATCCCCACCAGGAGCTGTATGCAAAGCCGTGCCCTTGGGGGGCCTGCCGGAGGACTGAGGGCCAAGTCTTTGGTGATTGCTCAGGTGGGCAACCTCAAGGTCTTTGTGCTGGGGAAGCAATGCCACCTCTTTGTGCAGTGGGCTCTCTGGCCATGTGTGCGGGCTTGTGCACTTGTGAGCCTCAGCTCAGCAGATAGCCTGCATCAGACCTCTGGGGCACGTCCTGGAGTTTGGCATTGGCCCGCCGTCTCAAGTTCTGCTGTCGGCATGCTGCTGTTGAGGTCCCTGCTTGCCAACCCACCAGCAAGATTGTAGACGTGGTGCCTGACGGCATGTGGGCGTCATGCCTGGCGGCCAAGGGAAGCGGGCACAGCATTGGTTTTACCTGCCAGCAGGAAGCAGGGCATCCGTCAACTGATTACCCTGTGCTTGTGCAGCTACTGTGCAAAGAGTGGAGGTAGTGAAGCCACATCTGCAGCCCAAGGAGCCTGTTGCTCAGCCACCAGTCCGGCAGGGCCCCAAACCCAAGGTGGGCCCTCTGTCCAGTGCAGCCCCCATCATTGACAGTGCCTGACCCGCAAGTGTAGGCCAAGGTGTCCCTCTGTCACGCTGCAGCCTGCCTATTGCTAGGTAGGCCAGCCTGTGCCTGCAGCTGCAATTGCAATCTCAAAGTGGGCCAGTGCAGTCCCCAGCATGGCATACAACGGCAGACAGTCATTGCAGCCCAATTCCTGTGCTGGTGGGTTGGTTTCTGGGTCCTGCTTGAAAGGGCAGCAAGCACCTGTACAACACTGCACCTGTGCTGTGCGGCTAGCAGGCCCCTGCCATGGTGGTCGGCATCAATGTCATGTGATTGAGGTGGGCTTCGTGCTGTGTGCAGGCCCAGGGACCTGCAAAGCAGGCTCATCATGAACGCGCTCCAGCACCAAAAGCCCAGCGTCCACCAGGTGACACAATGCTGCACCCCATTTCGCCATGGCAGCTGCCTGGTGCACACCGCACCACGACGTCAGCTCTGTCTGGCTGCTCTTGGTGTTCCTGCCGGTATTTGCTATACCTGAGCATTGTCGCAAGCACCTACAGATCTGACATCGCGTGGCTGCTGCTGATGGCTTCATGCGTGCACCTGCTGCTGCAACTGCCTTGCCTCTGCCCACGAGCCTGTCTGCACCAGACCATGCGCATTTTTCTGCAGCCCACAACGCCGAACCTCAGGCAGCATCACGGCGGAGGAGCGTGCCCCCTTCTTCTTCTGCGCTGGGTGCTCACGATGCTGCTCACAGTTTCAGGGGCCCATCTTTCAACTCGTGAGATACTGCCCACAAATGTAGCGGGAGAGCACCAGTCGGCTCCTCCATCAGCCTGGCATGTGCAACGGCCAAGATCCAGTCATGCTGTGGCAGCTATTTGTCTGCCTGGCATGCCTGTTCTGGCTTCTGGTGTCTGTGAGGTCTTCAAGGCAGCAGGGGTCGTTTCATTCACCATAGGGACCCATGTCGCAGCGGCATGCCTCCTACTCGACTTTGCCTGTATGCACACCCCAGACTGGCCACTCAAATCTCTGTGTTCAGGACATGCCCCATCCTCTGCAGATTTGGCGACCTTGCTCTGGATGCTGTGGAAGAAGGGGATGAAGAGGAATGTGAGGAGGGCAGCAACAGCGAGCAGCGCCACGACCCCTCCAGCCCTGCCTTGGTTGCAGACTCAGACGGGGGTGCTGCGGGCCTGAGCTCCCCAGAGGAGGTGGATGCAGCCGTAAAACAAGTAGGTCTAAGAATCACCTGAGACCCACCATAGGCTCACTGCTTGAGATTGTACTAGGTCGTCAATAGTGTGGCAGGCAGCTGATCTGCAGCAGCACGAATGCATGTATTTCCAGTCCTGTGCACGATGCAGTTGACCTAGTGCATCAGCATGTACATGCCGGTATGATCAGCTGTGCTCGGACCCACTGGGCCTCAAGTGGCTGCACAGGTTCGGGGTGTGCTTGCCCATCATGCTGCTCAGCACACAGGGTCTTGGCCTTGCTCAATCAATGTGTACCAGGTCAAATGGGTGTACTTCTGCTGAGCTGCCCTTGCCCTCACGGCAGGGCTGGCTGCCTGAGGACTACAGGACAGAGATGTGCCCGGCCCTGATCAAGGCGGGTGCGTGCTCAGCGCGCAGCAGCTGTGTGCACGCACACAGCCTGGAGGAGCTGCGGATTGAGGCAGCTGTGCAGGCTGGGAAGCTGCCCAAGGACTTCAGGACGTCCTTCTGTGAGGAGGCAATGGCTGGAGGTGAGGTGCCAACATGCTGCAGCTACCAGAAGGCACGTGCTAGTAGGAATGCATGTCTGACACTGGGCGTGGTCGTGCCAGACTAGTAGGAGCCGCATGCCGTTGCTGCTACATCTAGATAACAGCCTCAGAGGAGCGCTTGTACCTGATGCAGGGACCTGTCCCCAGGGCCTGCTGTGTCACAGGCCACACAACAGTGTGATTCGCAGACTGAACTGAGCACTTGTTCCTGCTGCAGAGAGCTGTGCTAAGGGTCTGCTGTGCCATGGGGCACACACAGTCAGAGCATTGCGTGTGGTGGCCGCCATCGAGCAGGGCAAGCTGGCGCAGGAGTACAAGACGGAGCTGTGCCCTGACTGGCCAGAGTGCCATGCAGGTGGGTTGGGGACAGCGTGCACAGCAGACTTGGGATGCCCTCACTTGTTAAAGGGCGTGGGCTGGTCAGGGCCCAGATTGAAGCAAGGGGTCAGCCTCATACCTGGTTTGCAGTGTGTGATTCTGGTCTGTGCTGCTGAGCTCAGTTGTTCCAGTGTTGGAAGCCCCAGACCTTTTGATGGATCTGGCCATCCAGGCTTGACCTGGGGAGGCACTTGTGCGTACACGCAGGATGCCAGCAATACCTGAGCGCCTTGGTCTGACCTCTGTCTGTACTGGGCTAAAAGTCCTGAGATAAGGGCACAGTCGCAGCTTGAATCTAAGAAGCTGCCTCTGACCCTGAGGGGCAGTGACTGCACCGCCCTGGCAGACTAGGCAGCCAAGTTGCCCTTGCTCTTGGTTGCTGACCCCTATGCGGGGCTGGACTGCCAATGTCACCCCTGATCAGCCCCCCCTTTTGGCGAGGAGTGAAATGTCATCCCGGCGCTGATCATCTGTGCAACCCTTTATATGTTGTCGATATAGATAACGCCAAACGGTCTCTGAGTCGAGGGCAGGGGCCTCACTCCCACTCCCACCTCCCCCTGCAGACCTGGACTGCCACATGGCACACGGGTTTGAGGAGGTCCGACGCGAGGCAGCCGTCATGACCGGCAAGCATGACGACAACTACAAGACCCGACTCTGCACAGGCTTCACATTCAAGCACCGGTGCACCAGAGGGGCCAGGTGCAAGGACGCACACGGTGCAGCAGACCTCAGGTGGGCTCCCCAGGGCCTGCATGTGCTCTGTCATGCTTTCTGCAGGTTGGGGGTGCGACCTTGCCTACATGGCAGGTTGGGTTGGCCTTGCCTGTTGACGGCCCACCCAGTATGGGAGAACAGGAGACTGCCTGCCACAACGCCCCACTGTGCCTGACACTTTCCACTGTTCTGTGCAGGCAGCGGGCAGCTGTGTGGCTTGGGGGCTGCCTGCCACAGCATGTCACCTGCAGCCATCCCACACCCCACTGTGCCTTGCAGGCGAGAGGCGGCTGTACGGCTGAGGATCCTGAACGAGAAGACTAAAACAGACCCATGTCCCAATGGCGAGCACTGCACAGATCAGGCCGCCTGCAAATACTACCACACCAAACTGGACCAAATGCTTAAGATCTTCCTCAAGGAGCGCTACTGCCGCATCTGGCAGGTAAGGGGGCAGCTGGACGAGCACCTGCAGAGCTTGCAAGCAGCACATGAGCACATTCTTGAGTGTAGCTTGTAATGTTGGGATTGGCGACTGCCTCAAAAGCTTGGCAACAGGCCTGTGAATCGGTCACCACCTCTGTCATGACCCTCTAGCAGGTAGGACATCCTGCTGTCCAGCATTGTGTGGAGAGACTGACACAACCATGCGTTCAAGGCATGCTTTGTCCATTGCTGCAGGAGACAGGATATTGTGCAATGGGGCCACAGTGTTTCTGGGCTCATGGCATCGAGGAGCTCTCAATGGATGTGTCGCAGAAGATGTCTTGCCAGGTCAGTTTCTGGGCTGGGTTGAGCAACCTGGCCACCATGCTGTGCCTGTCCAAGCCATTTGAGCCCACCTGAACTGCTGGTCCATTGCTGACTGCGTGTCTCAGAAGACCTCACATCAGGGGCTGAGCTGGGCTGCGCGGCCTCCTGTCTCTACCACTGGTGCTGCTCTCCCTGGGCAACCATGCTGCACTGGTTGCATGCCGACGCTATCTGGAGCCAGTGTCCCTGTGATGTAAAGCATGTTGGGCTATGGCGTCAGCCTGCAGCTCTGGCATTGTGGCCAGTTGATTGGCATCATTCTCTGAAATGGCAGCTCAACCCATTGTTGTCAGGCTGGGCTATGTGTCTGGCTTTGAAGCAGAGCCCCGCACAAGGGCTCAGCTTATAGTCATCTGGCTTGAGAGGGGTTCCGTCTGCTTTGAGTGCTAGAGCACTTTGCAGGTCATTTGGCTGCTGTGAGGCTGCTAAAGGCTGCAAGGACCTCAAGGTGCACAGATGTTAAGCCAGGGTGCAGCTCTGGCAGCTGCTGGCTGCGCTGACCTCAGCTCAGCTTGCCACGAGAACTGCAGTAGGGGGGTTGTGTGACCTGTCCCAGAGGCGGCGCAGTCGCCGTCAATGCCAGCTTGCTTGTTGTGCAGGGGCCAGCTGGGTGGCCCACTGCAGAGCAAGGGCAGGGACACTGGAGTTCCAGCTACAAATGGCTCGTCTGTGCTGCAGGTGCGGCAAGGACGGGCAGATGACCAGGCAGAGAGGGCCTCCCTGGGCTCCATGGCTGACACGCAGAGCTTGGAGTCGTTCCAGAGTGCCAAGGGGACGGTGAAGGCGGCCAGGCGGAACAGCTTGCGGGCACCGCGCCTGGAGAACCTCAGGTGCGGGGATGCACGCTGCCGCCCTGCAAAGGCAAGAGCGGCACAAGGGGACAAGGCGCTGCCCAGCCTTGGGGGTTCCAGGTGCCGTGCAACCTCCATGTGAGCTGCCCCTGCTGCCGTGCAACAGACAGGTCAGAACGCGCAGATGTCGGCCACCCTGCAGAGCCTCAAGCTTGGTGCAGCCTGCATATGGTCAGCGCATCACGGCTCACAAGAGCCCGGCATCGCTCTGCCTAGGGGACTGCCTGGACACACTGCGGTCACTGAGAGGGCAAGCCTTACAAGGGGCACCAGGCGCGGGCGCTTCCCCAGCCAGGGGAGCATCAGATGCAGTGCAGCACCCACAAGGCATGGTGCCGCTGAGCATGTGGCTGGTGTGTGCAGGCGCCTGACACTGTTGCCTTGCAGGAGCAATCCCCATTCATGACGGCCCGCAGATGCTGATCAGTCAGCTTGAGTCAAATGAATCTGGGCTGAGGTCTCTGCGATGGGATGCCCTTCTCATTATGCCGCAATTGGCAGCTGCAGCAGACCTTGCCAGCGCATTTCAAGTCGACAGGGCGTCCACCCTGCACTCGCTGAGTCTTGCCCCCATCAAGCCCCTGCCGAGCGCTCCTGCCGATCTCTTACGCGGGCCTGGCCTGCAGGCACAGCGGGCATGGCCCCCTGGCCGTCCAGGCGGGGCTGATGCCAGCCAAAGTCCAGGCTGACAAGGGGAAGGGCAAAAAGTCCCACAAGGGTAGGGGGATGGGCGACCCCAGCCACCTGCAGCTCTGCCCCGTGTACGCTGTGAAGGGCCTGGCCAGCTGCGGGGACCCCCGGTGCCCCCACGCGCATAGCAATGAGGAGCTGCGTGCCAGAAGGGCCGAGGCGGAGGGGTGAGCACTGCAGTGTGGTGCCTCTGGTTCTGTGGGGGCCGTGCAGGGGACACAGGCGGCCATTATAGCAGGAAGGAAAGGCAGAGGAGAATACCCGCCATGCACTGCCTTTGGTCTGTGGAATGGGTGGGCTGACTGGGAGAGGTGGGTTGGCTGCCTGGTCTGTGGGGAAGGCGGGTTGGCTGCGTGGTCTCTGGGGAAGGTGGGCTGACTGCGTAATTTGTGGGAAAGCCTGCAATTTACTGCCTATGGCCTGTGGGGAAGGTGGGTTGACTGTGGGAAGGGTAGAGTCAAGGTGGGTTGACTGCAACACTTCCAGTGCACCAGGACAGAGAGGTGGGTCTGCATGGCCCAGGATCATCCAGGCGGCCATCTGGCTGTGGGGTGAGCACTCGTGCGCACAAGGAACGCTAAGACGTGCCAGGAACCACTTTGACAGGGTGGACCAGGGTTGAAGGTGGCGGATCGTGTGTTGGCATGGTCAGGGGGCAGTAGCATCACCATGCATTCTTGGCAGCACTAGCAGCAGCAGCCTCCTTGCTCACTGCCAATGCTCCGCTTGGCTGCTGCTCGGCTGCATGAACCTGATGTGTCTACGCCACCTTGGTCGTGCCTGCCTCAGACATGTTTGACCCGTGTGCAGCTAAACAAGCGCACCGGCTTGCCCTACTGCCGCATGACACAACCTAGCATTCAGCATTCAGCAGCACCTGGCCTCCCGTGTGCAGCAGACCAGCACAATCAAGCTGCCATCTGGTACAGTACACCATCTCAGGGCGCCTCTCGTGTAGTTGAGCAACATGACCAAGGTGTTCCTGTGCTGCCCAAGCTCTGGCGGCAGCAAGGCAGCAGCAGGTTGCGCCCCTGATGCAGCTGAGCAGCTGCACCAGCCTGCACTTCCCTCCTGGCCAAAGCTTTTGAGTATGCTGCCTGGGTTCCCTGTCCACAGGCAGCAGGAAGTGGCGTCACTGATGCAGCTGAGCAGCCAGACCAAGAGGCTGATGCGCAAGCACAAGCTGGAGGCAGCGGTGTCCCGGTTTCTGGAGGTGGCTGGGGCCATGGACTGGGACGTGGCCAGGCAGATCTGTCAAGCGTGTGACTGCAACTTCGAGAGGGCAGTGCAGGCCTTCTACTCAGGTGAGGCTCCCTGGCCCCCTTGCTGCTGCTGCAAGGCCTGCTGTGGCCTGACAGAGGGGTGTCTGGTGGCGTACTCTTCGAATCAAATGATGAGGGATCGCTGCACGGTGTCTGTCTGGCCAGACCTGTCTGTCAATGCCCTAGGCTTGTGACATGAGAGGTGCTGCAGGCCTGTTTGCAGGAATGGGCTCAAGCTGCAGCTTCTGCAGCTGCAAGGCCTGTCAGGGCCTGGCACAGTGGTTTGTGATGGCATGCCTTGCCATAGATGGTCCTGTTCTCTGGGAAGGGTGGTGACCGTTCTGAAGTGGCCCCACCTACCAAGCACACACTGTCAGCGCCAGTGACCCTGACTGCAAGTGGGCAGTGAAGGCCTTGCCATGTGAGCGACCATGCTCCTGCTGCTGGATTTGAGCCACCTGCATGCAGGGGCGGTGCCCTGGCACTGTGCAGGACGACACAGCAGCTGTCTGCCTCATCCTGCAACACACCTTCCTGTGTGTCTGCAGAAGCAGTGCCCTGGGACCGCGTGGACGCGCAGGTTGACCTGCAGGAGGACCTGGCGCTGGTGAGGGTTGCTGCGGAAGCCCTAGGGGTGCCCCTGGACGACGTGGATGCAGCCATCTGTGCCACAGGCGGGAACTGGCAGGCGGCCATGCAGGTGGGCCTGCAAGCAGGACCTGTGCGCCATCTGCCCACCCAGAGCCCGGCGCAGCTGGCAACGGCGCTGCTGCACTTTCGTTGCTCGGCTGAAAAGGGCGCGTCTGGCAGCTAGGGTTGTGCTGACATGACCCACTGGATGCGTCGAGCGTGCAGTCCATGAACTTAGCGGGTGCTGGCAAGCGGCCATGCAGGAGCCTCGCCTGGCACAGCTGAAA
This sequence comes from Asterochloris erici, assembly GCA_019693375.1. Lineage (NCBI taxonomy): Eukaryota > Viridiplantae > Chlorophyta > Trebouxiophyceae > Trebouxiales > Trebouxiaceae > Asterochloris > Asterochloris erici. Next base: position 115,333 of record JAAMXJ010000242.1, on the reverse strand, counting down.
GGGGCGCTGCTAATCTGCTGCTTGGCAGAAGGCAGCCTCGCCTGGCACAGCTGAAAGGGGCGCTGCTAATCTGCTGCTTGGCAGAAGGCAGCGTTGCATCACCAGGCCAGGGCCAGGATGCACAGCTAAGCTCCCTTACACAAGGGAACTCCCCCAGCCTCACGCTACTGCAAGACGCGCTCTTTGGGGCGTTCACAGAATGTGGTGCTCGGCCAAACCCCCTTCCCAGGGGATGTCACGCGCCTGCAGGAGAAGGAGGGCAGGATCTGCACCACAGCACGTGCACTGCCGCTTGCATGCTGCAGATGTGTTGTACATCAGCCCAAAGCCTCTCAGGTCGGCACAACTCCGCAGCTGCCTGCAGGGATCTGCGGCGACGGCCTTCCCCTCCCTCTCAGCAAGCCTCTGCAGCTCACGTGCATGCAGGCATCTTGGACAAAGGTGCTGCCATCCCTGCAGGAGTTCGAGGACAGGGCCTCCCTTCCAGCAGGTGCTCGCGCTTTGTCGCCTGCGCAGCTCAAGCCCCAGACCACAGGTCTTGAGGAGTACGACCCAGCAGCCTTTGGGCAGGACGTGTCTTCTGGCAGCGGCCATCAGCCGCAGCCAGCAACTGCAGAGGACGTGCCTGCGTGGGCTGCTGGTGGTAGCGGAGACGCTGCGGTCGAGCAGCAGAGGCTGGCGCTGGAGCAGTACCAGAAATTGGCCATGGAGAGGAACCAGGTGAGTGGGGTGTGCGGCAGGCTTGAAAGGGGCTGCTGAGGGCGGCAAGCAGGCCCTGCATCCCTGTATCATGATGCTTCTGGCAGCTCAAGGACTGGCACTGGAGCACGCTCATAGGCTGGCCCGGGAGGGGGATCAGGTGGCAAGGCAGGCTGGACTGGGTGCGTTGCCTGGAGCTGTTCCAGGGGCTTGGCCAGGGAGAGGGGACATGTGTGGATCTGGTGTGGGGTGCTTGGGAAGGCTTGACAGGGTTTGCTGCAGCTGCTGGGACATGACAGACAGGCAGTGATGGCAAGTCCTGGAGCAGTACCAGACAATTGCAAGGGAAGATGTGCGGTGCAGGTTACATGGCAGGCTGCTGCAGTCGGGTCCACACCTCGCTGAGAAGTGACACACAGCCAGCGCTGTGTGTCTTGTGGAGATCAATGGGACAGGTTGCCAGCATCCAGACTCGCCTGCATCTGAGGCCAGAAACGATGAACGTCAGTCCCCGTACACTTGACACGCTGATCCCATCTTCAAAAACCAGCTGCGCCATTTTGCTAGCTGCCCCTCGTGCCAGCTGCCCATAAAACTGGCTACGCTTATCGCAAGCTGTGCCCACGCCCAGTCACACCCAACATGAGCTGCACCCTTCACAAGCTGCGCTTGCCCTGTGCAGGCCAAGGCACGAGAGATGGAGGGTAACAGCTACCACGCCCCAGTGCAGTCCATGCCCCCACCCTCAACCCCGCCGCCGCTGTCGCCCGCTCCGCAGCAGCCCCAGCACAACCACTTGGCCCAGTATGAGCCAGAGCCACAGTACCATGAGCAGCAGCAGGACTACAGTGGTCAGCAGGAGGCAAGGTACGGTTGTGCTGCCCTGGCCGCGTTGCAGCAGCAGCAGCGCTACGCCGGGCAGCAGCAGGCGGCAAGCCATGGCAAGGCTGACCTGGCGGCGTCCCCAGATGAAGAACGCAGCCAGCCAGCCAATGGCTATGTGGCCAACGGCTGCGTGGTCTATGGCTCTGGGCTGGGGTATGCTGCACCAGCCTTGGCCAACCAGCAGCTGGCCGCGGAGTGGGGGCAGCCTCAGTCACAGCAGGATACGTTTGCTGCTGAGGCACCACACCACCCCCAACAGCAGGGCTTTGGTCATGAGCCTGGATACCAGCAGCTCACTGATGCCGTTGCAGACATGCACACAGCCAGGCCCAGCAAAGAGTCAGTCTCGCACATGTTCCTGCCCTATGGCGTCCTTACCAGCCTCCAGAAGTAGGCAGTTGTGCATGGACATCCGATAACTTGCCTTGTACCTGTGCCTGTAGCTTTGTTGCTGCACTCTTGTGCCTGGAGTTCAATTGCTCAAAGGGCGGGTGGGTTCATTTGGCAAGTCAGTTCCTGGAGTTGAGCACAAGGCAGAACAGAACCAGGCAACCTGAGCTGTGCTGGGGTTGCTAGGGGGACCAGGCGGGGGCCGAGACAAATGAAATTGCTTGAATTAGACAGTGGGCAGACAGTGCAGTATCACAAATGCTGTCAGCAGGAGGGCTGGACTTGCAATATTGCACTGTCAGCCTGAGGGCGAGGGTGAAGGCGCCAGGGCTCCTGGCTGAAACCACTGCATCCCGGCCTGAGCCACGGTAGGGGGGACAGTGTGGTTCCAAGGCCCGCTGTTGACTGTCACATCCAGGCCAAAACCATTCTCTAAAAGAGGGACAATACCCTTGATGATGTATTCACTCTTGAAGAGCGAGTCTTGTGTGCCTGCAGGCAGGCAACAAGACTGATATGAGCCAATGAGCTTACTGCTTTGCAGTTGCAAAGACAAGTGGGCCACACCTTGTCAAGCACACCAGATTTGGCATGCATGCAGCCAAGGCAGCGCAGGACTGCCTGATGCCTCCCACATGCTCACTTCCAGTGAACAAGGCCATCTCCTCTCAGACGTCATCATCATCTCAGATGGAACTAAGCGCCAGCGACTCTCACTTGGTGCCCACTCACCTGCTGAGAGGTACGCAAACGGCCTGCCTGGGTTGGATGTCGCTGCCACGCCACCAGGTGTGAACGCCATGATCTGCTGGAACATGTCGCCATTGATGATGCCTGCAGGGCCGAGGAACTCACACTGCGCAAGGCTGCAGGCATGCGGCCAGCTCCCGCTGGGCATGCACCAGCCTGTCTGCCAGGCAGTGATTCAGTTTTCTTGGGCAGAGCCATGCCAGTAGTGAGGTCACACAACTGCGTAAGGCATGGGGCTGACATCTGGGTTGGCAGCTGAGGGGATCAAGCCGCAGTCTGACGCTGGCAGCTGGGGTTCTGCTTCTTCACAGGGGGGTCTTGCAGCACCAGGCCTGCATCATTGGGCTGTGGACACGGCTGCTGACACACGGCCGCAGCTACATGCTGCTGTGGTCTGTGATGCAGGGAGGTGCACCCCTCACCAATTGAGAGTGCATACGTGGCCCCATCTGAGAAGCCCTCCACTCCCAAATGGAATATGTCAATGTTATAAAGGCCATACGTGAGATTGAGGGCTCGATCAATGAAATCAATATCCGGGCCAAAGTACTGCACCGCATGAGACAACCTCCTTAGATGGTGCTTAGGCGATTTGCCAAGGTAACTGACAGGAAGGGATTGTCACGCGGTGAACACGCTGGCATGTCATGTAGGACAGCCATGCTGGGCAGGGGTGCGGCACAACAGCGAAACCAGCAGCCATGCTGAGACAAGGGGAAAGACAGTCAACATGCAGGGAAGCATGAAAGCTGCGCTGAGGGCAGCAGCAGCAACGTGCGCTGCCAGGTGTCAAGGCTTGCCTGCACATCTGTCAAGTCCCAGGTGTCCCCTCGCGAGTCAGGGGCCAGGATAATGGTTCCTGCAGGCAGCAATCAGCACAGGGCCGTTGAAGCTCAGGCTTGCCAGCAGTGCATATGCGTCTCATCCCCCTGCAATCCCCCAACACGGCACGTGTCTGCAAAGAGAACACGTCAGCAGCACAGCCGTCGGTGCCGCAGCAGTCACAGCAGCTCAGCAAGCTATTTGTTTCAGGCCTCTGGCTGCCCCACCTGACATGTTGGCATAGGCAGCCAGCAGTTCCAGCGGCTGCGACGAGTTGCCCCCCGCGTCGTGCAGCGCCAACAGGAAGGCTGCCGGCTTGTTGGACTGGTAGGACTGGGGCACAAAGATGTAGCCATCCCTGTCGCAGGTGACATTGTCCCCACCTGGGGGGCCCCCACCTGGCGGGCCCCCACCTGGCGGGCCCCCATTTGACGGGGCTGTGTCGTTGTCGCCGATGCCCAGACGTATTGAGGCCCTTGGGCGCGTACGGCTTGCCAGGTCCTTTCTGCACAGCATCACCCAAAACTGGTCAGTGCTTAACTTGGTCAGCAGTGAGGTTAGTCAGCGGCAAAGTTTGGTCACTGGTCAGTGATGAGCGCTTGCCCCTAGCAGCTTGGCAGCCAGGCCACAGCATGTGCGCCTGGGGTCAACTCGCTTGCCAGGCCCCCTTCAGCAGGGCAGCAGGTTAGTACCACACACGGGGTCTGTGCTGCTCTGCAGTGCAGCCTGGGTGCAGGCCCTTGAGCATGGCCAGAAATTATCTGTACGGCATCAACAATGGCCACTCAAGACAGACTGGCGCGCAGTCTGCAGCCCGCAGCGCTCGTGATAGTGGCAGCCCAGGGACACTTTGGTGCGTCTGGCGGGGCCAGAACCCTCCTGCACAGCAGCACTGGTGGCTCTCTCCGCACCTACAAAGGGACAATGCACAGTGTGAGCATGTGCCTGCCCCTGATCCAGGGGATCACCAGGGGCAGTCAGCCTGGGGCAAGCCTGGTCCTGTGTCAGGGTGGCAGCATGCTGACGGCCTCGCATCCCCCCACCCTGCACTGAGCTCAGGATCTGGGGCTGGGACGTGAGTGTGCAAAGTAAGCTGCAGCTGTGTGCCGCCGGCCCCTGTCTGCTTGCAGCCCTCCCTCGAGTGGAGCCACTGCAGGCCTCCGTTGGGCATGGCTGCCCATGTCATGGTTTGAGAGCGGATGATGCATGCTGCAGGTAACCACATTGGTAGACCAATGACTGAGCTGCCCAGCACAGGATGACTACAGCATCACAGCCCGCCACTGGCTGCCATGTCAGGTCTGCGCCTGCTCTCCGTGCAGATCATATCCGTTGGATGCTCCGATCCTGGGCTGGAGCTGCCTGGCCCCCACACCATGAGGCTGGTGGGCGGCCCCGAGCTGCTTGCTGGGTGCAGCTGCATGAGTGGGAGGCCAGCCACCCCAACGAGAGAGATGCTCCCGGAGGTGAACTTGCACATGAGTCGCTTGCGACTAGTGGGTGATGGCCAGGCACAGTCAATTCATGCACCATGGCAGCAGCTGCTCTGCACGCTGCTGCATGCACAAAGCTCAAGGAGCAGGCACTTCACAGCCACGACCAACTGAAGAGGTTGTTTGAGCAGAGTGCCAAGTTTCACCTGGGGGCCAGCGCCGAAGTAGCCACTGGCATCATACTTTGCGTTGGAGCCATGCTTGGGGACAGGGCCTTTGCTGGCAAGAGTGAAGTTTGCCACTGGGAAGCCTGCTATGGAGCTTGGGAGCTGAGCGTCAGCAACGCCTGGCCAGAGGCATGACAAGGCCAGCACTGCTGCGAGCCTCACGAGGCTGGCCGTGAGCATCGCCGCAGCGGGTAGGACATTCAGTACCAAGGTCTGAGGCTGGCCGTTGCTGCGCGATAAGCAGGCTGCCAGCAGCACATGACCTGTGCACAGCTTGAACTCGGGGCGACAGAGGCTTGTGGGCAAGAAGGACAGTCAGTTCTCTTTACTAATCCCTTTACTGATCCACGAGAAAATGTTTTATCCTTTTTGTGGGGCAATTCTCGATGGGCAAAAGCAAGCACAAGAAAGGAGCTGACGAAGATGAAGGGTGGGCTATCCTGGCATGCACCCATGCATCCCAATTTTATATACCGTGTGCTCACTCCCCACACCCGCAGCTGACACCGTTTACCTGACTGCAGGGCAACAGACAAGAAGCTCAAGCCAGCCAACTTTGTAAAGGTCAGACACATTCTGTGTGAGAAACAGAGCAAGGTGAGGGCCTTGCAGATGGCCTGCGCATCTGTGTGTGCAGCTGCCTCTGGCAGCTTGATGATGCTCTGTGGGACCTCTCCCTTCGCTGCCCCCAAGGTGCTGGAGGCACAGGAGCGCATCAGGAACGGCGAGCAGTTTGCCACGGTTGCGGCTGAGCTGAGCGAGGATAAGGCACGCCAAGGAGGAGACCTGGGCTGGAAGGGTCGGCAGGACGTGGTTGGAGCCTTTGCAGAGGCAGCCTTCAAGCTGGATGTGCGTCCTGGGAGCTGCGTGGGGCCACTCTGCATGTCTGCTCAGACATAGAATGAGCCTTGGCAGCAGCAGGCCTCAAACTGAACATGGGTCCTGGGAGCTGCTGCGTGGACCTTGTCTGTCGATACCAGACATGTCGCTTGCAGAGGCAGCATGTGGAGGTTGCATCCCTCCCTGGCTGCCTGGGCAGGCAATGGGCCTGTGGCCGCTTGCTGTTCAAAGGCTTGCTGAGGCAGCTTGCCAGCGAGATGGTGGGTCTCTTGCCCAAGCACTCCTGCTCCTGGCGTTAGCTCACTGCGGCACGGCCATTCCAGGGCCTGACTCTGCAACCCTGTTGCCTTATGTATCAGCGACCGCCCAGCTCCAGTGCCTTTGAGCCTTTGCAGTAGCAAACATTCAAGCAGGTGTGGGTCTCCCAGGAGCTGCTCATGGGCAGCCAGACCACCTGCAGCTCATCTGCTGCTGATGTGCTTGACACTGCATGCAGTGTTCTGGCCTGTTTGCTTCCAGGCTGAGTGTCTTCCTGCCCTGCTTGCTGATGGGATTTCTTGCTTCATCTTCCCACAAAGCCAACCATGGGGCCTGGCAGCTGCCCATGCCCACTTTGTGCGTCTGCAGCACACTCAATGTCCAACAGAAGTGTCCTACACTGCTTGACGCCCCGTGCAGGTAGGCGAGATGACTGCTGCCCCGATAAAGACCCAGTTTGGGCACCATCTGATCCTGTGCGAGGGTCGCAAGCAAAAGCTCTAAACCAAGGCCGTGCAGAGGGACTCTGAAGCAGCATAGGAGGCAGGTGCCCAGCTCATGTCCCGCATCGCAGATCGAGGTGCATCTGGGCAGGTGGACGACCAACAGCTGCGCATGAAGCTGAGGGCCTCAGCTGAACTTGGGCATCACGAGCGTGGTTGACACCTCGGCAGTCATGACAGCAGATGCAGCATGGCAGGCTGTTTGGGGAGCCCCACCTCTTACCTGCTCCCAGTGTGGCCGATCCTGCACCGGCCTGAGGCCGTAACAGCGCCACAGCACCTCAGCGTCTGAGTGTTATGCCGTCATTGTACTTGTGCACAAGCTGTTGCTTTGCCTCCTTTCATCAAAATGGGCTTCAGTGTCAACGACATTAGGAGGTGTCAGGAACAGTGCTTCAGTGCTTGATGAAATATGCAGATGCTTCGACGAGGTCTAAATTGCAGTGCTTGCAGCAGGCGCTTGCAGCGGGGTATTGGCACACAAAGAGTCTGCTGCACATGACTGGTATGACCTATGCAACTTCCAAAAATGCCTCTGTTGAAGCCGATAGGGGCTGTGACGCAGTTGTCACCCTGTATGCAAGTCCTCTTCCACCTGCTGGATCAGAGTGGCTGCCTCATGCTGCATGAGCAGCACTGCCTTATTGAGCTTGCTGTGCAGCTTGCACTGCACTTCCAGCTTTTGAGAGGAGGCTTGAATGACGTCATGGGCCTCATGCAGGAAGTCGTCGTAAGTGCAGCGCAGGACAGCTGCCCTGACAGGTGCAGCCCCACTGTGCCGTTGCCGCTGCTTCAGAATCTTCGTCCACTCCCTGCACACAGAAAGGCATGAGAGCTCTGCATTACAGATGAGGGCTCAGAGTTTGGTGGGAAGCAGCCTGGCTTTGTGATGCTCAGCCATTCCCCCAAAGGTTGAAGGCATGTGGTGCAGCACCTGTACCAGATGTCCAGCGCTCAGATGCTCCCTGCCGGGACAAGGACTGGGCGGTGTCCGTGGCTGTACATGCACCACAGTTGAAAGCATGCACAAATCTGGCTGACAGCAACGCTGGCTTGACTGACGGCAGCATAGCCTACCTCCGGGTGACCCTCTGCAGCCTGCGGCGCGCCTCCGGCACACCGGCGATGACGCCCTCTGGGTGGACAGCGGCTGGGCTAGGGTGCCGGCTGCCGCTGGCCAGCTGCCCATCCGGCTGAGGCCCCTCTGCCTGCTGTTGCAGCTGCGTGGCCTCCATGCCGGCATTCAGCGCCTGCAGCGCTGTGCTGCTGACGCGGTACAGGAAGGAGAAGATGCCCTTGCTGACGCTTTCATCCGGCGGGGGGCCCTCTGCAGCCGCTGCAGCAGTGCTGGGCAGCCCTCCTGTGTCCTGGCCAGGCACCAAACCCTGCTCAGCATTGGCTGCCCAGATGGCTTCTGCAGGGCAGCAACATGCAGTGTCCAGCAAGTGCATAGTGGAGGGGATGCACTGTGTGCAGGGCCTAAGAGCTGAGCTCACAGCAGTGAACTAGCTGGGCCGGGATGTGCGTGTACAGGCAGTTACTGTTCTGAGCTGAGTCGCACACGCTGCTCAACTGCCAGCCATATGGCCTGCCCAGCGCATGCGGCTGAGAGCACAGTGGGCAGAGGCAAGTGAAGAACACCTGTGAGTTAGGGGCAAACCCCTCCCTCTCCTCCCTNCCCTCCACCAACTGCAGCCGGCTGGGGGCACACTGGCTGGCATCCACAGTGATGCAGTGGCTGGGGCAGCCTGCCCGGCCTGGGCATCAGCTGGCCCGGGGGATGCGCCAATGCTGGCACCGTGAGACCTGCTTTGAAAGGTGCCCTACCAGCATGTGGCGTCAGGCACCCCGTTTCATGGGCCGCTTACCCGTCAGCTCTGGCACGGCCACCGAGCGCAGCCGGCTGGGGGCATACCGGCTGGTTGCCAGCGCCATGGCTGTCCCCTCATCGTCTGCAGCCGGGGCATCCTCCATGTCCCTCAGGAAGTCTGCCCAGTTGCTGATGGTCCGGGCCGGGGGGTGGGAGCTGTTGGCCCTGCCTCCCGGGGTCCCCAGCGCTCCACTGAAGCGCTCCCTGAGGGTGCCAGCCTGCTCTGTGCGCTGCCGTGCGAGCCGGTTGTAAGCCTCAATAGCGTCAGACACCCTGCAGATGCAGGGATGCAGCTGCTTGGGCAGACACAATCATGGATTGTGTGGGGCTTTGTCCCTGCTGTACCAGCTTGTTGCATGCCTGGATGGCTCCACACACCCTGCAATTGCAGGAGTGCAGCTGCTCAGTCTCTGGGGGCTGCCAAACCTGGCCTGTTGCACGCCTCAGATGTGTCAGACGACAGAGCCCGCTCTTATTGTGTGCTGTTGCACCAGCCTGTCGCATGCGTCAATGGCATCAGACGACTGACTCCATGCCAGGAGCTCTTGTGCAATCCAAAGGCCTGCTCTGTGTGCTGCCGCACCATGCTGTCCAATGCATCAGATCAACACAGGGGTGGGATCCAGCTCCAGAGCACTTCATGTGCTGCCTTTCGCGTGCTGCTTAGTACCTCATGGATCGTTACCAGTGACTGCAGCATGACCATTCAGAGAAGCTCAGCAGAACCCTCGAGGGTGAACGGCACAGACAGCCCCGCAGTGGTGCCAGGGGGCCACTGCCAGCCTTGGCGCGACCATGCCTCGCACAGGGGCCTCACTCCAAGCCTTGGTTCTCACCTGGTAGTGCCTGGGGTCTGCAGCTGCACCTGGACGTCCCCCGACAGGCGCGAGGTGCCGGTGTACTGCTGGGTGGCGGCCGCAATGTAGGCCTGGACCGCGCTTGTCAGGGAGGCGCGGGTGCCCAGGGCAGGGGTGACAGGCGGCGGCCCCGGCACTGGGGCAGGCGTGGCCCGAATGGGTGTGGACCTGCAGCAGCGTGAGGGCTGACAGGCGGCGGCCCTGGCACCGGGGCAGGCGTGGCCTGGAGGGGTGTGGACCTGCAACAGCTGGTACCGGGCCTCAGGGGAGCGTGGTGGTGGTGCACTGCTCAGGCCCTGCAGGCCAGGGAGGGTGCCATGGGCAAGACCAACTGATGGTGACCCCCCAGGCCGGTGCAGGTGTGGCCTGCATCAGTGTGAGGCAAGGCACACTGCAGAGGTTGCGAAACCTGAGGACCTGGGCTGTTGACTGCTGAGTTCCAGCAGGGACCTGTTCCGAAAGGAGCAAGCGGTGTCCAAAGCAGCTGAGCCTGGGCACCACTGTGCCTCCCCGGAGAGCCACCTTCATTGTAATCAGCGGTCCATAGAGCAGCAGAGTGGCTGGAAGCTTAAGTAGAGGAAGAGTCTGCCAGACGCACACCTGCACCTGGTGCGCTGGACATGACTGCACGTCCTTGCCAGACAGCACAAGGGTCCTGAGATGTTGCCATGCGCCCACCCACGCTTGGTGCGCGCTTGACATCAACGTCTGGCAGCTGTTGCTGCTCCTGCTGGGGAGCCACCCACGAGGCTTGCTACACATCAAGGGTTACCTGCCAGGTAGCTGGCGAGAATGCCAGACAGCAACAGCTGCTCCTTCTCTTGCACCCACACACGAGGGATGCCTTAAAGGCGAGGGACAGTGACACAGCAGCTGGGCTGCCAGGTGCCGGCCAGCCTTTGCTGTAGCTGACACCGAGCCACATTTAAGCCCAGAGGGCACAGGTCTGTTGTGCTCACCTGCGCCTGGTGCGCCTGACATCAATGCCCGCCAGCTCCTGCTGCTCCTGCTGCGGAGCCAGCTGTTGGCGCCCGGTAGCCGTCCTGATGACCTCCTCCAGCAGCGCGTCGTTCTGCGCCTGGGAAGCCATGCCGGCGGCCATCACGCTGCCGTGGCGGGAGAGGCTGCTTGGGGGCGCACTGCGCGGGCGGGCGCGTGAGGTCGTCCGCTGCAGCCACCTGCAGGGGGACGCTGCAGGTGGAGCTGGCAGGGCTGACATTTGGGGCAGTTTGGCAGACGCCAGGCAGGCCCTTGTGCATGTGCAACCTGCAGGGGTGCAGCCCAGCAGGAGTCGAGCATCCAGCTGTCCGGCCCACTCAGCAAATTACTGGCCCCTAGGAGACAATTGTCATCACTTCTGAGACTTCAGAATCAGGGCTCAAAAGATACCTTAAGGCAGCATGCAGCCTGCTCTGCAAGCGACCAGCTGCAGGCCCTGTTGTACAGCGAGACGGCTGTCAGCAGCCGCAGTAAGCAAAACCCTCACCTGCAAGCAGTGCTCTGGGCGTCCAGCTGCAGACGTTGCTCCAAATGTGCAGTCACTTGCCAGCAGTGATGTTGCGGGCACAAAGGGATGATGCCCTGGCCACCTGCCAGCACCTGATGCCCACCAGTTGCCCATCCCCTGTGCCCTGTGCTGCAGGCCTTGCTCCCGCAGCACGCCAACATGGCAGTGCAGCAGCCCCCTGCAGCCACCTGATGCCCACCTGGGGCCAGCGCCCTGCGCCTCCAGCTGCAGCCCCTGGTCCAGCGCATCGTTGACAGCGGACCACTGCGCAGAGTCCGCTCGGCTGGGCTGTCGCAGAAGGGCGCCTGCCACGCCGCTGCGACCGCGAGTCAAGCCGTGGCTGGCAGGCGCCCCGCTGCTGTCGTAGCGCTGCAGCGCCTCGCTAACCCCGCTGCCCACGCTGGAGCTCCCCTCGGACCCCGCGTCGCTGCCAGCCAGCGGCAGCGCAGCTTGCAGGGCGGCCACGGCTGCACTGTCTGCCCGCTGCAGCCCTTGGCCGCGGGAGGGAGCTCGCCGCAGACCTCGCAGGCCCCGCCCACTGTGGCCGGCGCCCACCGTGTCCTGGCCCGCCCTGCTGGGGTCAGTGGAGGGGCTGGGTTGAGGGGGTTCCTGGTCATCGTCTGACTGGGAGGGGGGGGATGAGCCGGGGGAGATGAGCTGGCGGCTGCGGTCAAGTGCCCGCACCACTGCCTCAGGGCTGCACCAGTCAAGGCTGCAGGCTCAAAAGGGGCACCTCCGCTCGCAGACAGGGACTGTGTTCAGGCAGCACAGCAGGGGTCGCTGCGGTGCAGTCCCTGCGCCACTGCTTGAGGGCTGCCATCTTGACTGGCGCCCCCAGGCCGCTCAAGCAATCACCACCAATAGACGCTGAGCAGTGACAGATATTCAGTGCACCTGTGGGGGTGTGCTCTGCTGGGGCAGTGAGCTGCAGGCTGCCCAGGGACATCCACAAGCCCACCGGACAGAGCGCAGCAGCACCTGCTAGCTCGACCAAGGCGCGGCACGTCTCAGGCAGCAGCTGGGGACACACCAGAGCCATACCTCTGTCCAGTCCCGCTGCGCTGCAGGGTCGTCTGCAGCGCGACCGAGGCCGTGCGCCGCAACTGGAAGGAGGCTGTCTGCCGCCAGCTCCGCGCAGTGCTGCTGAGCGATGCAGGTCGGGAGAATTCCCCGGTCAGCCGCTGACCCGCCGCCGCCCTGCACAGTGGACAGCAGTGGTGCTCTGCCCACTGCCTGCTCAGGCAGACTGGATGAATTCAAAAGTTCAACCCGCCTCCTGCTCTTGTGTTCATGTGTGCAAGCAGCCCCACTCAGCTGGCGCCGTTCAGTACAGCAGCCAGCAGTGCACTGCTTCCCGTGCTGTGAGCGGCAGTCGCGGTGTTGCATGCCTGGGAGCAAGATGCTGCCGCAGCCAAGGTGAACCAGTCTGTGCAGGGTTTGGGCCGTGTCCTCCAGCTCCAGCCCAGGCAAATCGTTCTGTGCAGGGTCTAGGCCGCCTCCTCACCATGCAGCCTCGGTCTCTGTCAGGAGGCCAAGGGTCCGCTCCCCACTGCGTTGCAGCTGCAGGCTGTGCTGCTGCACACACCCCTGCAGGGTGGCCAGGGCTGCCTGGTGCCCGCAGCAGGCCACTCTGTGCAGGGTGTGCCTCCTCCACCGGGCTGCCACATCGTCCACCCCAGCGCTGCAGTGGAAGGCGTCCCCCTGCAGCCAGCAAGCAGCGCAGTGGCATGCAGGTCCAGGTCCTTGGCATGCAGTCAGGTTGAATGCATTCCATGCAGCCTGCAGGCAGTGCAGCGCCTGCCACCATGCCAGCAACCGTTGCGGTAGGATGCCACCACCCTGCAACCAGCGAGCAGTGCAGTGAGTAGGCAACCTCCTGCAGGCAGTGATGCGCATGCCTGTCTGGCCGCGATGATTGTGTGCAAGCCAGCTCGGCCTGGGGGTAAAGGGCACCTTCCACTTGACAATAGGCGCGACAGTGTGAGGGATGACCCAGGAGACAACAGGCACAGCAGTGAGAGACGACCCTCCAGAGCTGACAGGCACAGCAGTGAGAGCCATTCCCGCACGGCTAAGAGGCACAGAATTTTAGGCTGGCTGGGGCCTGTGCATGAGATGTGTGCCATGAGGACCAAGCCAGGGGCTTATGCCTTCTTGTGTTACTAGTGAGACAGCACCATCTGCTGCTGTTGCTGCTGAGCACTTGCCAGGGGCCACATGAGACACTGTGAGAGCATACACACAGTGCCACACCTTTCTATGCACGTCTTGCAGCAGCTGAACTACCCTGTGTTGATCGGCAGGGTTGCAGATGTTGTTCTGATTTGGATGATGGCCATTCTGCAGTGGTGTGAGAGGGGCTGGCGTGCCAGATGCCGCATGCCTGCGTTTAAACAGGCGTCCTGTTCAGTGATGCCGTCAAAAATTGAAAGAGCTCAGACGAAGCGACCTGTGCCAGAAGCACGGATGTGGGCAGCGCTGCTCTCGCGCGCAGCGCTGCTGTTGCAGGCAGCAGCAAGGTAGTGGTGGAAGCTATGATGCCAACCTGTATTGCCCATCCTGATGCAGTTGGGCACCCCCGTCCGGCTGCCCATTCTGCTGGGGGTGCCCATTCTGCTGCAGCTCTCCATTCTGCTGCGGCTGAGGCTTCCCCTTGGCAGCAGCAAGCTTCTGGAGCTGCAGCGTCCTGGCTGCATGCCCCTCCAGCAGCACCATGGCGCCACCAACATCTTCTGGCGGCCACTGTGCAGCTGCCTGCGGCCCGGGCTGATGCCGTGCAACCCAGCTGGCCCTGAGCTGCCTCAGCCGAGGGCTCAGGCGGGCACATGGGTGCCTGAGCCTGCACACGGCAGCTGTGGGTTCAGGAGGGCACAATGCTGTCTGTGCCTGCACACGGCAGCTGTGGGCTCAGGAGGGCAGAATGGTGCCTGTGCCTGCACATGGCGCCATGGGCAGGACAGCAAAGCAGTGTGTGCTTCAGCTGACTGGACACAAGGCAACAGGACACACAAGCTGCCCTCAACACTGGCAGTGAGGGGCCAGCAGGGACACTGTGAAGCAATGTGTGCGTCAAGAGTGACCTGCTCTTCATCCCCTGGTAGACTGCTTGCTGCCACAGGACAGGAGGGATGTGCGCCAGGTGGGTGGTGGCACTCTGGGCCTGGGGCACCGCTGCTGCCCTGCAGAACCACAACGTGCTGTCGGGCTGCAGGACCATGCTGGCAGGCAGGCATCAAATTCGACGCCACAGACAATCAATGTAGGGCTGTGCTGGCAGGCAGAGCAAAGCGTGGTGGCAGCCACAGACGGAGATGCACGGCATCTCACAACTGGTAACCCTTCGTGTCATCTGCTGGTGCTCAAGCACAGACACACGGCCAGCAGCAGCTGCCCCCTCCTGACTTGAGAAAGTCGCTGAGCAGCAGGGGCTCTGCGCTTGCCTGCAAATTGCGGCAGCTTCCTCTGAGTCCCGGGCTTGAGCCCACTGACGCCAGATGTACACTGAGGCCAGCGGCATCAGCGGCTGACTGCAGGGTGCATGACGTGCTGCGTGCAGCTCTGGGTGGAAAGACGACCAAACAATGCCCAACACTGCCCCCTTGACCAGGTAGCGCAGAGCGATCAGCACCACAAGAATCAGTGCCGCCTGCAACAGCACAGGCCTGCCTGTCGCAGCAGCTCTGGCAATAAGTTGCACAATCTCTTGACAGCCTGCCCAGCAAAGTAGCTCTGGCATTCATTGAACGGCTGGGAACACCCCAGCAGGTGCAGGCAGCAGTTGAGACAGACAGACAGTCAGGCTGCGCTGGCAGTCATGTGGCAGAGGTGCTGTTGCTGCTGTGAGGCTGTCAGGCAAAGGCAGGGAATCCTCAAACAATGGTCAAAACAGTCCAAACCAAGGGCCCAGGCAGTCCCACCTGGGCCAATCTGCGGGCAAAGTCCACAATCTCTGCAAACAGCTGACGCTGTAGCACTGTCACGCTGTGGTGGTTGTTGGTGGCCACCCAGGCGATGACATGGGCTTGCAGAGCCCCTGCAGCAGCAGCGCGGCACAGCAGTCGGCTACTGCCAGGTGCAGAACGCCCAGCAGGCTGCTGGCAGCACAACACACCCAGCCGGCTGCTGGCAGCACAACAAAGCAGCCTAGTTGCTAGCAGCCCTGCTGGCTGGCAGAAACGCTGAGCAGTGGCGTCAGCCCCTGATTCTGGTGCTTTCTGTCAGTGACCATTCCAAGGCAAGGACAGCAAGCAAAACCGCATGTCCCTGTGGCACCTAGCCCCACCTGCATAAGTGCTGAGCGCCTGGATGCTGTTGCCTGTGGTGATGACGCAGAAGGCGCCCAGCAGCAGCGTGACTGTTGACAAGCAGAGCAGCAGGTGGACCAGCGCACTCCTGTTGCGGCGGAGAGTGCGCCAGGCAGCCGCAAGGTGGGGCAGTACCCTCCTGCAGTGCAACAAGGTCCATCCTCATGTGACAGAGGGCAGGCTGGACAACCCAAGAAAAATGAAAACATTAAGTCGCAGCAATGCAGCCAGGACTGTGCCGGGAAGGCACAGCGTTGCTGCTGCAGAGTTGAGGCTGCATGATGCAGGCTGCTGATGTTCAGGGCCCTGGACATCGTGTTTGGGGGAGGGGACAGACTGCTAGAGAGCGCTCACCATCCGTGGGCAAGTCTGCAGACCAGGACCCCCGCAGTCAGGCCTTGCAGAACTCCACTGCAGATGTTGAGCGACCTGAAGTACGCCATCTGCTCGAAGAAGCCCACAAATGCCATCATGCCTGCATCCAGTAAGGACAGAGGCCTTGCAGTGTGAAGTGCAGAGAGGCATCAGTGGCATGGTCCCCCAAGGCCTGGGGCCAATGAATGCCTGTCCTGCTGCAAGGGGAACCAGCACAGGCTGCTTCATCTCAGTGGAACATGTGTCAGTGCTTGTGCTGATTCAGATGGCAGCACACATACATCCAAAGCAGCGCCTCAGGTCTCCCCAGTGCACATGCTGCCTGTGCCCGCAGGGAGCAAGCAGCTCTGGTGCAGGTGAGGGTTGCGGCAGTACCTGTGGTGTCCACGGGAAGGGTCCACCTGAACGGCTGCCCTGGGCCCCCAACTATCACGGTGCCGTCGTCCACTGTGCTGGCACGCTGCATCAGCTGAAACCTGGCTGGGCTGCCATTGTTGCTGTCCAGCACTCGGTAGTACCCCTGGGGGTGCAGAACCTGCACCTGCCAGGCGAGCTGGCCAAAGTACAGCAGCAGCACTGCAGCGGCACACAGGGAATCTCTGTTGGATCAGGGCACAGCTCAAGTGGATGCGCAGCTGCCCACACGCTATCAGCCACACTGCAGCAACATGCAGGCAGCCCCTGTGAAGCCTGACACACAGCTTGTGTGTGTGAGTTCCTTTGTTCGACTGCCAGCTACGCTGCAACAGCATGCAGGAAGCACTCTTGGATCAATACACATGTTGCAAGAAAGCAGCAGAGTGCATCACTTGCTTCAGCGCACAGAGGACAACATGCGATGGACATCAGCGCATGCAAAGCAGACGACAGCAGCACTTGTGCCACACTCACCAAGCGCCTGCAATACACAGATGGTAGCATCCACCAGCAGTCCTGCTGCAGGCTTGCACACTTCCCTCCAACTGCGGGCCTCCCCCCAGCTCTTCACCACCAGTGCCAGGTGCCACAGCAGCCACAACAGGAAGGCGACATGCAGGCAGGCCATCGCCAGGTCCAGCACAGCCTGACGAAGCCTGCAGCGCACCGGCAGCATCACTTCAGGCTGCAGCAGCAGCTGGAGCAGGCTGTGGGCACCCCAGCTTCAGGACCTGCACACAGGCAGTATCACCTCAGGCTGCACCAGCAGCCGGAGCAGGCAGGCCCCTGTGAGGCCCGCAGCCTCAAAGCCAGCTCCACCCAAGAGGTGGTAGGCGAGATGCTGGACAGGGAAGTTTGACATGCTGCTGAAGACGTGCTGCTGACATGGCCTGGCCTTCTCTCCAGGCCACTGTGGCAGGGCGCTGGCTATGCTGTGCGGCAGTCAGCCGCAACTGGACGGCAAGGAGCAGCAAGCAAGCAGGGGAGGCACTGAGACAACCCTGCTGCCGGCCCACAGTGCGCTTGCCTGTTGTGCGCAGTCAGGTAGGGCGAGACTGCCAGGGAGTGCACCCTCATGGTGCTGGTGATGTCGCCAGTGCCTGTCCAGGCAATGGTGATGCGCACGATGCCAAAGGCACCATTTTTGGCATTGTAGGTGGCCAGGCGCAGGAGTAGCAGGCTGGTGCTGTTGCTCAGGAATTGTCCATCCTGCAGGCAGCAAGCAGGTGATCTCAGAGGTCGGAGCACATGCATGCCCTGAGACGGCTTGCCTCCCCTCCTGTCCTGCAACTGCCAGGCTGGCGGCGCTTGTTTGGGCATAGGTGGAGGGGCACAGACTGTGCATTACAAAGGTGCTGGGCCCAACAGCAGATGTGACCTCAGGGGCCAGGCCCCTGCTACAATGAGCGGCTCACCACAAGCTCCTGCAGCTGCTCACGGGACCTGTTTTGGGTCATCTGGGTGCTGAAGAGCACCGAAGTGGCGGGGACATGCAGGTCTGTGGTCGGTGCTGGAAAGCCATACGGATCCCCTGCTGCATCCACCTCTGACGAGCCCTGCACATGACCCTCACAGGTCACCTTGAATGTCAGGCGGGCCCTACCTTCAGTGCCTGGATGGCATCAGAGGAGGCCTTTCACATGTCTCTTTGGAAAGCATGCATTGACAGGGCAGTCAAACAAAATCAAAGAAGCAGCCTGGTCTGCCTGACTGGCCCCTGCACATGTGCCTGAAAGCTCACGCAGCGACAGGCCTCTGCACGCAAAGATAGGTGCAGCGGTGGCAGACAGGACAGTCAGACATGATTTCGACCCAGGCTGCAGCTTCTGGCCCTTCCTTCTGGAGAAAGCAAGACCCTGAAATATGTGGCGTGCATGTCCAATGACCTCTGAGGTGTTGTAGTACTCGTACTGAGTTGCGACCATGTCCCTGCGCCAGAGCCTTGAGAAAGGCTTGTAAACAGCATCATAGCCAAATGGACCATCCGCAAGTGACTCGCGGCCTCCTGCAGGCAGCAGAGTTGCACAAGGTGGCAGCTCTGCATTTGCACTTGCCAGAGCCATGCATGCGCCCACCGTTCGACGTCTGGGCAGTGTACCCGTCCTGCTGACAAGCCCCACTCAGCTTCAGATCAACTGTGCTGCACCTGTGATCCTGCCGGATCTGCAGCAGCACAGCATGAGCTGCAGTGGCTGCCATTCTTGCAGGTAGAGTCAGGCTGACAGCAGTTGTTGTGCTTGCCTGTGAGATGAAGAGGCCCCCAACCACCTTGTTGGTGTATTGCAGCCCCACATATCTGAGAGGAGCAGTCTCGTTCTCAAAGATCGGGTCACAGCCAGATTGTGCGTCTTGGACGTCATAACCATACCAGAGCCCAAGGCTTTGCTTGGCAAGTTTGTTGTTGGCCTGACAGCTCTGCTGAATGACAGCGGTGCCGTTACCCACCTGCAGCAAGTGAGGGACCACTGTGATATTGCCTGGGTTCGTCACTGCAAACAGGTCATACTGTAGCCTCACCGCAAATGTGAAGGCGGCTGTTTCGGATCTGCTGCAGAGGGTCCCGTTGCAGGCCTGGAGTTGCTGCGTACGCAGCTGCACAATGTTCTGCTCGATGGCAGTCATGTCCTCATACAGCATAACCTGGGCAGCCTGCGTGTCAGGGTGGCTACATTGTGAAGCACTGCTAGAACATGCAGCTGTGCTGTTCACATGAAGGGGCTCTTGTGCAAAGAACAGGCACCTGCCTGTTGGTGCTGCTGCATAGTCTGCTGAGTCTGCCGGAGCGCCATGACCTGCTCCTTCTCCAAAGCAGGGTAAGGTATGTCTGGCTCAACGGACAGCACCTCTGAGAATTCAGGGGCCAGGGTGTCATTGACGTAGCCGTCAAAGGTGGCCAGCAAGGTCTGAAGAGCAGTCTGGCGCGACAGCTCCTGCTGAGCAGAGATGTTGCCACAAGCCATCAGGCTCAGAGTGAGGGTGCTGGCCTCCAGTGTGTCCGTCAGTGACTGCAGCTCAGCCTCCAGGGCACCTTCAAGTGCATCTGTGACGTTCAGGGCTGGGGTGATTTGGGTGATGGTGGGCACTGCCCCCATCTTGAGCGTTTGAAGGAGGGGCTGCCCGGAGGAAGAGGTTACCTGGCAACGCACGTACTGTGAGATAGCTGCTGGAGGATGTCGATTACTCAGGAGGCAGGTGCAGAGCAAAGCAGTGCTGCTGAGCGCTGCTGTACAGCACTGGTGCACAAGCTGACGCAAAGCACGGTGGGACCAAGGCTGGGCATCGTGCGAGATGGGGAGCTGTTGCGCCAGACAGGGGGCCTTCTCCAGCTGTGAGTGAGCCTGAAGAGCTCACCTCCTGGAGGTAAGTGTCCAGGGCGTAGGAGGAGTCTGTGGCAGCCTCCGTGATGGATGTGCTGCAATTGCTGGACAGGCCCTGTGGCAAGTCTCCAGTGGCAAAGAAGTTGTCCATCATGGCCGACCTGTTGCACTGCACAATTGCGGGGAAGGCCTCTGCCACCAGTTGCAGCTTAGTCAGCAGGAGGTCCTGAAAGTCCGAGGTGGCTGCAAGCAAGCTGCGGCGCTGCCAGCGTGGGTGGCTGAGCTGCCTGGCAGGCACCGCCACGGCAGCATCCTGCCTGGCATCCTGTGCAGCTGCCGTCATGGCAGTCCTCAGGCTGGCAGGCTGTGGGCGCCTTGTGGGCGCAATTGCTCTGAGCGCGCCTGGGCTAGCGTCAGCCATCAGGCGCCGCCTTGCAGTGGTCTGGGCCAGGCTGGCAGCGTAGGAGTCTGAGTAAAGGGTGACTCTGAACAGTGCATTGGCTGCATACACTGCATTGCCGTTGCTGCTGTTGTCTGAAGTAAAGGTGGCGGGGATGCTCAGGTTCGTGATGTCGACCTGCACAACTCCATTGCAGGGTTTCAGGTGCCTCCTGCCCGAGGAGCACTGCAGGGTTTGCATGAGACAGACATCACCTGGCTGGCGTTGAGAGTGGGAAAGGGGAAGTCATCGTTCAGCAGCTGAGCAAGGCCGCTGCTGGTGAGAACGTCTGCCACGTAAGCGCTGAGCGCTGAAGTGGTGGCGTTGAGAAGCCCTGTGTTGAGGCTGCTGCCTCTGACTGCCAGCCACATGGCATAGTCTGCTGCCGTCTGCGTTCCATTCCTTGCCCCCACCAGCAGCACCTGAACGCAGATGGCATCACACTGTCAGCACATGCTGTTACCAGCACTGTACGTACAGAAGGCATGGCAAGACAGCGTCCCTGCGCCTCGCTGCTTTACAGGGCATATGCATTGTGGTGGACTGGCCACCTCAAAGTCCTCCAGTCATGCACCAGATGTCATGCTGCAGCACAGGCAGCACCCACCTGCCCCTCCACAATTCCCATCTCATACACAACGATGGGCACATCTACAGGGGTGGCCACCAACTTGTTGGCATCTGTCACGGAATACCTGATGTTGTACCTACAGACACATCCTCAAACTTGCAGAGCCCTGCCATTGTGTCAAGATCTAGCTGCTGATCGGGAAAGCGCACGGGACGAAGGCAGGCTGACCTAAAGAAAGCGGTGTTGGGGTCTCAGGCACGGATGCCTCAACTAGATTGCTGGCCAGCACCAGTGCACAAGGAGTGGCAGGCAGGCTCCCCCACCTTCCGGGGAGGCACTGGCCCTGCTGCAGCCGGGGGATCGTGCAGGGCAGGCAGGTGGTCAGGTTGTTAGCACAGGTCCCTGTCAGCACAGCCTTGGTGCGGGGTGAGTCATCAACATAGCCTGTTGCAGACGTGACGGAGCAGTTTGTCTTGGAGCCTGCACAGAAACAGAGGCAGGCTGGTGGGAGGTGCCCCCTGTCTCAGCAGTGCTGCTGGCAGGGCTGCTGGAGCTGGATGGCAGATGGGGGCAGGGAAGCGCATGGGTGTTGCTGGCAGACATGCACTCATATTTGAATGTTTCAGCCAGACTTCACCCAGCTCACCGGTGGAGCACGGAGCCAGCTGGACTGGCATAGGGCTGCCATACATCACCACCATACCACCATCTTGGAGGGCTCTGGTGAGCAATGCAGTGGGAGTAATGACAGGTCTTGACTGTGAGGACACCTGGTTCACAGTGAAGCATGCAGCCTTCTGGCAGGTGCCATTGCAGTTGTACTGCCCTGCAGCACACATAAATGCTCAGTGTGTGACCCTGCATCTGAGTGGAGCTCTGCGCAGGATGCACTTGACGTGAAGCATATCAAGTCTGCTGCATGCGGCGTTGAGCTCGCCTGTTGGACAGGTGAGCAGGATGTAGCGAGTCACAGTGGCATTCAGGTCTGGGCGGCCGGGCTCCATGACGAAGAAGGTAATGTTCAGCACAGTGCCTGCGGGCTGGCTGGTGTTGAGGTTGCAGTTCGACAAGCCCTTCTGGTAGAAGGCCTGGCCTGCAGCATTGCGGCAGGCTTACTTGGTGGTCAAGCCCTTGCAAGTGACCTCTGCAGCGACACTTTACTTTCGCAGCGGTGCAGGCCAGAGCTGTGTGACTCACCATTGCAGCCTGCGGTTGAGCAGGTGGCTGGCTTGCAGGCGACGACATACTGTGTCAAGTTGAGGCCTGTTGCACTCGCAGCGGTTGCCCCCAGCTCGCAGGGTGCAGCGCGCGTCGGCAGCGTTCTCGAGCCACACACTGCATAGGGGTGTCCTTGCACCACAGGGATGTTCGAAGCCGAAAAGCCTGTGTGCCTCAGCTGGATGGTGGGTGGCTCAGCGCTGTCTGTGGTCACCACGGAGCAGAAGCAGACCCCGTAGCGACAGTAGGTCTCTGCAGCACCCACAATGTGCGTATTGTCTCAGCACTTGTACACTGAAGGTACCACAGTGAGAACAAGGACAAGCGCCTTGCGCACAGGAGGCGCACTCGCACCTGCTGTGTTGCTGCACAACGTGGAGGCCGCCGGTTGTGCTACTGGAGCCTGGGTGGTTGGGGCCGCTGTCGTGTTCACTCGCCCATGCCGCGTGACCCTCGGTGTCGTCAGTGGCGGCAGAGTGAGCGTGGGAAGCGTCAAGGCAGGCAGTGTCAGGACAGGCAGGCTGAGACTAGGAGGCAGCGTGAACGGGAGCGTGACAGGCGGCAGCAGAGTCCCCGGCGGCAGCGTGACAGCCGGCAGCAGAGTCCCCGGCGGCAGCGTGACTGCCGGCAGCAAGGCAGGCTGCCTGCTGCTTGTGACCACAGGTGGCAGCGAGATTGGCAAGACCCCGGGGGGCACCAGAGGAGGCGCCTCTGAGGGCGCCGCGGGCGCAGGGGCGCTGGGCTGCGGGAGAAGGGCTGACAGGACAGGCGGCAGTGTGATGGGCCCACTGCTCGTGAACACAGGTGGCAGCGGGATTGGTGTGAACCCAGAGGGCGGCGGAGGGGGCGCCTCTGAGGGCGCCGCGGGCGCAGCTGTGCTGGGCTGCGGCAGAAGCCCTGACAGGACTGGCGGCAGCGTGATGGGCGGCAGCTGTGGGACAGGTGTGCTGGGCACAGCTGCCTGCACCACACAACACAGAGCGTGCGGTCACAGGTCTGGTGCATGCATGCTGTCCTCCAAAATGCCACCCAGAGCTGCCTCGTCGAGTGCAGACCCACATACTTGCCTGTGTCTGCGGAGGGAGAGACGGCGCCGTCGAGCTGACCAGGCCGCCAATGAGGTCCAAGATGGTGGTGGCGCCAGGCGACGTTGAGGGGGGCCCTGTCGTCTCTGCCAGGCTGGTGGGCGGCGTGGCAATTGGCTCCAGGGTGGGGGAGTTTGTGATGGGTGGTGTGATGGGAGACAGCGACAGCGCAAGGGGGGTCAGGGTGGCACTTGGAGTTGCCGTCTCCGGCAGCGTTGCGGGTGGCAGCGTTGTCTCCGGCAGATTGGTGCTGGGCAGGGTGGATGAAGGTGTGGCCGGAGGCACCAGGACTGGAATAATGCCGCCTGCAGCCGCAAGCAAGACAACAGAATGGCTGTGGGTAGGCAGACACCCCACCTACAACAACATTGCTGACATCCAGCCTCTCAGTCGAGGGCCCAGCCAGCACACACAAGGATGAGCTCCTCCTCTGGGCAGCAGCCGCGCCGCAGGAGAGGCGTGCAGGCACACAGGGGTACACTGCCACTCACCCACAAGGCTTATGGGTGGCAATGTCACGCCTGCACAAGACAGTGGGGAGTGAGTGAACATGGCGGCTCAGCAGCAACTTGGCAGCAATGCTTGAGAGCTGCCTGTGCTCACCGAGGAGGCCCCCGGTCGCTGCCGGGGTGGCGGGTGGTGGTTCAGCCGTGCCAGGCGGAGGCATGGCACCTCCAGGTGGTGAGGGCACGGGAGTCGGAGTTGAAATCAAGCTGCCTGCATGTGACAATCTCTTGGAACTCAGAGTTCTGGGCTGAGAGCAGTGTAAGCCTATGCACTTGACCTCTGAGGCGCAACAGATGACGCTCACCTAAAAGGTCCAAGACTGTGGTGGCTTCCGGTGCTGGTGTGGCCCCTGCTGGCGTCGGTGCTGGGGTCAGAGCACCCAGCAGGCCTGCCAAGAGGCCAGGGGCTGGTGTGGACCCCACTGCTGTGGGCTCTGGGGTCAGAGCGCCCAGCAGGCCTGCCAAGAGTCCAGGGGCTGGTGTGGTTGCCACTGCTGTAGGCTCTGGTGTGAGAGGTGTCAGGGCCCCGGACGACGCTGGCACTGGTGTGGTCAACGCTGTGGTCGGCACTGGTGTGAGAGTCCCCGGCAGCCCCTGTGAAAGCCCTGGAGCTGGTGTGGTCGACGCTGTGGTTGGCACTGGTGTCAAAGTCCCTGGCAGCCCCTGTGAAAGCCCTGGAGCTGGTGTGGCCCCTTCTGTGATTGGCGCTGGGGTCAGAGCACCCACGAGGCCCCCCAACAGCCCGGGTGCTGGTGTGGCCCCTTCTGCAGTTGGTGCTGGTGTGAGAGCACCCACCAGGCCTCCCAGGAGTGCAGGGGCTGGTGTGGCCCCCTGTGCTGTTGGTGCTGGGGTCAGGGCACCCACCAGGCCTCCCAAGAGATTGGGAGGAGCAGCTGTTGTGGCTCCTGTGGTTATGCTGGTGGTTGTGGGCGCTGGCGTGAAAGCACCCACCAGGCCTCCCAACAGTCCAGGGGCTGGTGTGGCCCCTTCTGCGGTCGGCGCAGGGGTGAGTGCACCCACCAGGCCTCCCAGGAGATTGGGAGGAGCAGCTGTCGTGGCTCCTGTGGTCATGCTGGTGGTTGTGGGTGCTGGCGTGAGAGCGCCCACCAGGCCTCCCAAGAGTCCAGGGGCTGGTGTGGCCCCTTCTGCGGTTGGCGCAGGGGTGAGTGCACCCACCAGGCCTCCCAAGAGATTGGGAGGAGCAGCTGTCGTGGCTCCTGTGCTCATGCTGGTGGTTGTGGGTGCTGGCGTGAGAGCGCCCACCAGGCCTCCCAACAGTCCAGGGGCTGGTGTGGCTCCTTCTGCGGTTGGCGCAGGGGTCAGGGCCCCCACCAGGCCTCCCAAGAGATTGGGAGGAGCAGCTGTCGTGGCTCCTGTGGTTATGCTGGTTGTTGTGGGTGCTGGCGTGAAAGCACCCACCAGGCCTCCCAACAATCCAGGGGCTGGTGTAGCACCTTCTGCGGTTGGCGCAGGGGTCAGGGCACCCACCAGGCCTCCCAAAAGATTGGGAGGAGCAGGTGTTGTGGCTCCTGTGCTTATGCTGGTGGTTGTGGGTGCTGGCGTGAGAGCACCAACAAGGCCTCCCAGCAGCCCAGCAGGGGCTGCTGTGGTGGCAGCACCTGCAGCCAGCATGCAGCTGGGCTTTAGAGATCCTGAAGTACATCATCACAGATGGAGACAGAGCCTGCAGCTCACGGCACATCATGCAAATGGACGCGAAACACACCTGAGCTGGTGGGGCTTGCACTTGTGGTTGGTGCAGGGGTCAGCGCACCGACCAGGCCTCCCAAGAGATTGGGAGGAGCAGCTGTGGTAGCAGGCACAGCGGTGTTTGAAGCGCCTGCAGCTCACACACAGCTGGGCATTCTGAGACTTAGGTAACTTATTACCAAATGGCAGGATGCCTGCTGTTCTCAGTCAGTGATGTAGATAAAACACAACCAAATTGAGCTGGTGGGGGTTGCAGTCCTGTTAGGTGCTGTGCCTGAAGCACTTGATATGTGGCACGAAACTGCATCTGAAGTGCTTGAACATGACACAAGGCAGTGGCTGCCGCTCACAGCCAATCATGCAAATGGCAAACCCAGACCTGAGCTGGTGGGGCTGCCAGTGGTGGTAGGTGCAGGGGTGAGGGCACCCACCAGGCCCCCCAACAGGCCAGCAGGGGCTGCTGTGGTACCCGGGACTGCTGTGGTAGCAGGGGCTGCTGTGCTTGAGGTGCCTGCAAGCGGCATGCAGCAGGGCTGCGAAGGACTGTATTGAATCAGCACAGTAGAACCTGGTTTCTGCCGCTCTCAATCATTGAGGTAGATGGAAGCAACCAAACCTGAGCTGGTGAGGCTTGCGGTTGCGGTTGGTGCAGGGGTCAGCGCACCCACCAAGCCACCCAGCAGCCCAGCAGGGGCTGCTGTGGTTGCAGGGGCTGCTGTGGTAGCAGGGGTTGCTGTGGTGGCAGGGGCTGCTGTGGTTGAGGCACCTGCAACCGGCACGCATCTGGGCTATCAAAGACTGTGTTGAATCAACCCACAATGAACCGTGCCTGCCGCTCTCTGTCAATGATGCAAATGGAAAAGAAACAAACCTGAGCTGGTGGGGCTTGCACTTGTGGTTGGTGCAGGGGTTAGCGCACCCACCAGGCCCCCCAACAGGCCAGCAGGGGCTGCTGTGGTAGCAGGTGCAGCAGTGCTTGAAGCACCTGCAGCCAGCAGGCAGCTTGTATCCGTTGCAGTGACTCAAGATCATATGAGACAGCAGCTGCTGCTCTCAGGCAATGATGTAATTGGCTGAAGAGCATACCTGAGCTGGTGGTGCTTGCAGTCGTGGTGGGTGCTATGGTAGCGGGCACAGCTGTGCTTGAAGCAACTGCAGCCAGCATGCACCTGGGCTTTAGAAGACTGAAGCAGCCCGACAAAAGGAGAAAGTGGCTTCGCTCTTAGCCAAAAGGCAAACAACCTGAGCTGGTGGGGCTCGCAGTTGTGGTTGGTGCGGGGGTCAGCGCACCCACCAAGCCGCCCAACAGTCCACCAGGGGCTGCTGTGGTAGCAGGCACAGCTGTGCTTGCAGCACCTGCAGCCAGCACGCAGCTGGTCTTCAAGGGACTGGAGTGAATCAGGTACGGCACAAGACAGTGAGTGCTGCTTCAAGCCAATGACATCAATGGAAGAGAGACCAACCTGAGCTGGTGGGGCTTGCAGTTGTGGCCGGTGCAGTGGTAGCAGGCACAGCTGTGCTTGAAACACCTGCAGCTGGCACGCAGCTGGCTTCCAGAGACTTCAAAGAATCCACGCAATACAAGACAGTCGCTGCCACTCTCCCTCAATGATGTAAGTGGAAGGCAAATACACCTGAAGTGGTGGGGCTGGCAGTGGTGGTTGGAGCCGCGGTCAGCGCACCCACCAAGCCGCCCAACAGGCCACCAGGGGCTGCTGTGGTAGCAGGTGCAGCAGTGCTTGAAGCACCTGCAGCCGGCATGCATCTGGGCTTCAAGAGACTGGAGTAAGTCAGGTGCGAGACAGTGGCTGCTCCTGGAGCCAACGATATCGACGGAGGAGAGACCAACCTGAGCTGGTGGGGCTTGCCGTTGTGGCTGGTGCTGTGGTAGCAGGCACAGCACCTGCAGTCGGCACTCAGCTGGGTTCTGGTGAACGACTGAAGCAAATCAATGCACCACAATACAGTGGCTGCCACTTTTAGCCAATGATGTCCTTGGAAGATAAACAAACCTGAGCTGGTGGGGCTGGCAGTGGTGGCTGGTGCTGTGGTTGCCGGCACAGCTGTGCTTGACACACCTGCAGCCAGCACGCAGTTGGGATGCCAGAGACTTCAACAACTCCACGCGATACAAATAGTGGCAGCCGCTAGATGTAGATGGAATCTAAACAAACCTGAGCTGGTGGGGCTGGCAGTGGTGGTTGGTGCAGGGGTCAGCGCACCCACCAAGCCGCCCAACAGCCCACCAGGGGCTGCTGTGGTAGCAGGCAGAGCCGTGCTTGAAGGACCTGCAGCCGGTACGCTGGGCCTCGAGAGACTGAAGTGAATCAGATGCGGCACAAGACAGTTGCTGGTACTGTGGTAGCAGGCACAGCGGTGCTTGAAGCACCTGCAGGTGGCATGCAGCTGGGCTTTGAGAGACTGAAGCACTCAGGCTGTCTTGGGTAGGTCATTGTGAAGCGCTGGGGAAGCACAGCCACATGACAGGCCATGCAACGGCATGCATGCCAACAGCAGACCTAATGTGCTGGAGGCAGGCGCAGCTGTGGTGGTGGCTGGCGCTTTCGTGGTGATGGGTGGTGCTGCAGTGGTGATCGCCGTTGTGGCAGGCGCAGCTGTGGTGGTTGCTGGTGCCCTTGTGGTGGTTGTGGGGGCTGCGGTGGTCTGCAACATCAACGCAGCGCTTTAGAAACGCTGACCTGTTTCAGACACTGTGCAGGACCAAGACGCATGGGGCCACAGGAGTCGGGCTTGATGCTGGCCAGTGTCGCGCCCCAAGTCAGGCAGATCTGCACACTGAGGTGCGTGGAGCAGCAGCAGCAGGACTTCCAGACTCACGCCGAAGAGGTTCAGCTGCTGCAGCCTGCGCCCAGACGCCGCGGCTGATCCTGGATCCTCCCGTCGCACGCTGCACTTGCAGCAGGCAGGGAGTGTCTCATGCCCCCGGCCCAGCCAATGCAGAGCATGCAGGGTGCTGCAGGCGCTCTCAGTTAGCTAGCACCCTGGAGCAAGTATCACGCGCTGCATTTGTTCCCAGGAGGCTTTCAGATGCTCTCACTTACAATCTGCACTGTGGCATGCAGTCTGCTAGACCGCAAATGACGCAGGGCTTGCCTTGTCTCGCAGGCTGTGCCAAGCCGTGTGCCAGCGGCATCCACCCTCACTTCCTGCTGCCACTGCGGCAAGGGACCGCACAGCCCTGGGTTTCCACTCACATTCCTGTATGGCAAGAAGTCTGGGGTGTGTTGTGGCACCTGCTGCTGAAGCAGCCGAGACACACAGGCTTCTGTTCTGCAAACAGTGTCCGCAGGGGTCCCTTTCAAGCCATGCTGTCAGCAGGTCTGCTGCCTCGAGATCACCGTCTCACTGCTGCCCCCAAGCAGGAGAGGCCACAGGGCTTGGTCTGGACACTGGGCTGTGGCAAGACCACAGCCAGCTGTGCTTGGAACCAGTCGGCTTGGTGCAGCACTGCATGCAGAGCCTGGCTGTCTCCACTCACAATTCAGCCAGGGCTGTGCACTGGGACAGTTCAGATGGCAGCTGTCCGTCCAGATTCGCGCCCGCCAGATGACTGCAGTAGCAAGAAAGCCACCTGAGGCCACAAGCATGACTGATGCAGAAGCAGGCCTGCTCTTTCAGGCTGAGCCTGGAAGAGCGAGGCGTCAGACTTGGCGGGCGTGTGCTCTTCTGGCTGCAAGCTCAGGATTCAGCAAAGCAGCCTGGGTCAGACTGATGCCCACATTGCAGTGACCCTGCCGCTGCCGCCGCACTGCACCCCCCGCATCCCGCTGGTGAAGTCCTGCCGGCATGAATGGCCGCCTGAGCTTCTGCATGAGCAGATCCTGTCTTGCGTCCAGCCCTGCTGCGCCGCCGTCCAGCTTTGGGCCCAGGCTGGGGAGGTCTGAAGCACTGACACGAGGCTGCGCAAGCAGTCCCCTGCATCTCAGGCGTGATGCAGGCTATGTTGGGACGTGCTGCATACTTGCTGTCAGACCATGGCTGTGCTCATTGCGCTGCATTCAGTGTGACCTAGGTTAAGGCGCGGCACCATGCATCAGAGAGAAGGACGCACCATCTGAGCCAGGCGCCGATGCTGGCGCTGCCTGCGCAATCTGCCAAAGAGCCAAAACAAGGCCGGCAGCGCGACACCACATGTCCTCAGCCTTGACAGACTTGCCGCTCGAGCTAGATGCAGACTGAGGTTGTGATGTCACATGGCACTGCACACTATAAAAACGTGTGTGTGCCTGAGCTGTCTTGCCCCATTCCGAAAACTTACTGGCAGACCGTGGCTGTGTTGTCAAGGCGTGCACGCGATCTGCACAGTCATCTAAGCACATATGATGACGCAGCATGAGCTCAGCACAGTCGGTTGCTCAACGAAAGATTTCTCCTGAGGTGACGGCATTTGCTGGTCAACAAAGCGTTCAACAGGCGTTCATGGAGGCGTTCACCCATCATCGCCAGGGTGTGACATAGGTGAGGGCCACTGAGGCTGGCTCGCAGAAGTTCTGCTTGGGGTTCGCATTGAAAGCACATGCAACGGGGCTTAGTTCAAGCGTGCATTCAATTGAGGGTCTGACTACACTCCAAAGGCTAGCTGAGACCCCAGGGCTCCCAGGGCCCCGCCCCTGCGGCCTCCCATGCCCATGGAAGCCATGCTGGGTGCTGCTGCACTGTTGGGCGCCCTCTGCACAAGGTCATGCCGCATGACATTGGCCCGCAGCAGCAGGGCGTTGGTCTCCCGAATGAAGTTCTCTCCTGCAGACAGTCACAGCTTGCGTTGGCAATGACAGAGCAGTCTAAGTCATGCCCCCAAGCTGACTCCACAGCTGGGAAGCAGTCGATGCTGGGCAGAAGCTGCAGATCAGCAGGTACCTGCTGCAGCAGAGACTCAGCCTGGCCCCAAGGGCAGCCTTGCAGCATGCAACGTTTGTCATTTAGAGCCTCATCAGTGCTGCCACATCACAGGGGCCCAATCAGCAACCAGTTCGGGGGAGGAGACCGGAACTAGAGCCTCAGGTTTTGAATTCTTGGGGATTATCCAGTTGATCATGCAGCATGGTATGCCTCCTTCATTGTGTAGTGTTCGTGCAGCGCACAGCGGCTGGAACATGCAGCCCCAAGTTCTGCTGTGGCGGGACTGCCTGGCCAGTGCTGTCACTCGCTCAGCGTTCTGCAGCAAATCCGGGCAGAAGGCTGACTAACTGTCAAGGTGGCTGCATACAGCTTTGTTCCTGTATCAACAGCAGCCCTGGACCACACAGACATTAAGGGAATGCATGACCGCCCTGTGCCGCCACCCCAATTGAAAAATGCGCCAGAACACCCTCCAAGTACCCTGAGTTGAGGCCAGCTGGCGTGGGGCTCTGCCGTACCTATCTGCAGGGCTTCCTGGAAGGTGGCCGTTCGCCTGTCAGCGTGCCGCGCATACAGGACCTTGTTGTGGCTGTCGATGCGCGCCTGAATGGGGCCGTCCTGGATGAGGACGGCCAGCTCCTTTTCCAGGGCACTGCAAGGTCGCACTCTTGATCGGTGAACTCATGAATCAGAAACTCTGCTGTGATGAACGTTTATACCGGTTACCTTTTCCGCCAGGACACTACAGGGGCAAGGGGGCAGCTGCGGGAGACACTTTGATGACAGCTTTATGACAGCCAGTGTCTGGGCTTGCCTTTGCCTGAACCTGTGCCTATGCACAATTAATACGCCCCCAGCTCTCTCAGGACGCTGCAAGGGCCAGGACATGGTGCTCCTCCAGCATGCAGGGGCATGGCCAAGCCCATGTGCCACCACATCTGCAGAGGTGGTCTCAGAGCTCCTGGAGGGGCTCCTCCAGATTGATACAAGGGGGCAGACTATGGTGTAGCCAAGCCCATGCAGGTGTTGCCGCGGCCACCTGGCACGAGCCCCTGGAGCTGCGCTCAGCGTGTGGCCCCTGGCATTCTGAGAGATGCTGCGCATGACGTGGTCGCTGCTCAGGCTGCAGCCCACCAGCCGGTGCTGGGTGCGACAGCGCCTGGGCTTGCAGCAGAGAGGTGCTGCGACTTCCTCAAGCAAAGCCCTTGAGCACACACAGGCAGCAGCCACACCTAGCACTGTGACACCAGGCAGCCATTGCACAGCTGCAACCCACCTCTCATCGGTGTTGAATGCCTCAGCCATGCTGGTCAGGCGCACAGAGGTGAAGGGCATTGTATACTGGATCAGCGCCCGGTTGCGGATCTGCAGTCAGGTGCACCCTGTTCACTTTCAAAGTCAGCACATCCCTGAACTGCAGCAGTCACAACCTGCGCCACAAGAGCATAGCCAACAGATGGGCCCGGCCTGATTTGCCTTGCAATCAACACTGCTGACAGACTGCAGCCCAGCCCAACATATTCCAAGAAGGCCCCATGCCAAAGCTGGGCGATCTTCGCGAGCCAGGTGCAGGCTGCGTTTCACAAAGCAGGTTGCCATCCAACAAAGGCAGCTCCACAGTAGCAGCCCTCCTTGGTGTAGAGCGCTTGCGTGGACAGCATGCCACAACCAGGACTGAGCTTGACCTACAAGGCTGGCCATGACACAAGGTGCCTGCCTCCCTGCCATGCGGCATGTGACAACAGAGTGCAGCGCACCTCACTCAGGCTGCCCCGCGCATGTTGCACACAACACCCAACCCCTTGCAAAGTGCATCCGTGTGCGGGGGTTCAGCAAAACCCACATCGGCTGCCACCCCTGGTGCTGGGGCAAAAGCGCACCTCCTTCTGAACCGCTTTGCTGCGAATTGCTTCAGTGCCACCCACACAGGCTGCCACCCCTGGTGCTGCAGCCAAAACCCACCTCCTTGTACAGCATGGGCAGTCTGCCGTGTCAACATCTAGGATCCAGCCCAGCCCACGGAGGCTGCATCCTTGCTTTTGCATGCAACTCCAATGTCTTGTGGAGCGCATCCTGTGTGCAGACCATGCCAAGAGAAGGGCTCAGCATGACCAACAAACGCTGCCATCCCACCAGGGCCGGTGTCAAAGCAGCGCACGCCGCCAAAAATGCTGACGATGCAGCCAGAGGCCCACCTCCTTGTACAGCGTGTCCACATGGGGCGCCAGGTGTATGTCCAGCCGCATTGCGGGGAGCATGCGCTGCAGCATCTCCAGGCAGGTTGCATATTTGTTGTCATGGAAGGCGTACACAGCCTCACGCATCTGCAGGCAGGCAGCGCTTTTGATTGTTAGAATGTGCATTCGCAGGGGCTGCTGGTGCTGTCCTAGCCAGCCACAGTGTGATAAATCCCTGATTGGTGCTGGGCTGCTCCCCACCTGCGAGTGGGACTCAAGGAATTCGCGAAAGGAGATGCGGTCGATGACGCAGCTGCGCAGCTCAGAGCGCTCCAGCGTGGCCAAGGCGGTCAGCCCCCCAAACAGGGCCAGGTCCTGGGCCGACAGGACGTCATTGTAGCTGTTGCCAAGCTCATTGTGCACCTGCACCACGGCAGCAGCCAGATCGAGAATGCACAACAGAAGGGAGTCAGCCTGGCATGTTGTGCTGTTGTGCATCTGAGGAAGCACTTGGCAGCCGGGGTTCTGGGCAGGACTGCACTCTGCAGCCCTGCAGGCCCTGGGAGTGGCGCTGAAGCAACCCTGCCAAGGCCAGCATGCTGAGCGTTCGCTGATCAGAGCAGGAAGGGCCAAACATGCTCAGTGGGTGCGCATTTGCTGAAGCGCCAGTGCACGACAGGCAGCAGAGGGGAGGTTCAATTTTGTGAAGCTGCACAGATCTCTGGACTGGGCAGTCCATGCCCACACGCTGCAGAGGGGGGCAAGCAGCGCCCACCTCTGTGAAGCGCTTGGCCGCCATCTTGTACTTCTTGTTGTGCAGCTGCGCCAGGCCCAGCGCAGCCTTCAACTTGGAGGTGACCACCACATCACTCTGCAGGTCAAGTGAAGGCTGTGCCGCTCGGCAGTCTCAGACAGGCAGCAGCACTTTGCAGGAAGGGCAAAGCACCACACTGGGGAGCCATCGTTGACATGCAGACCCCAAATTGCCAATCAGGATGGCGCTCTCTTTTTTATGCAGGCAACGATACAGAATGGGCTATGGCATGGCTGAGGGTGCCAGGAGGACTCCGCAGGCCCACAGGCTGAGAACGGACGGCTTGCACGCGTGATGATCACGCAGCGCCACAGTGTCAGCACCAGCCAGCAGGGGCTGCTAGGGTCTGCCCCAGAGACACAGAAGGCTGCTGAAGTCAGCCTCCAAACCAACACAGGCCAGTTCCTGCCGCTGCACATGACTGATGTGGGTAGACGTGCGTGTTGGACCTCGCTTTCCCTCTGCCCCTGAACCTTAGTAGGTTGAGTGCATACCACTTGCACAAGGCGGCCTCACTAACCCTGCGCCTAGACAGGCCCTCCCCACCCCCTCTTCTCTGAACAGACTGACCTGCACATCGGGAGTGGACTCTGCCTTCTGCACATAGTTGTTGACGTGCACGTAGTTGTTCATCTCCACGCTGGCGCGGATGACGTTGAGGCACATCTGGATGAGGTGCTTGCCTGTGGTGCAGTAGTCGCGGGCACGGACATAACTCTTGAATGCGCCCTGCAGGAGGGGAACGAGCCCTCAGCAATGCAACAGGTGCCCAGCAGAACTGAGACAGCCCATATGCTGGCTGATTGAAGGCAGATGTGGGCTTTGATGCCGACCCTGCTCAATGCTGCAGGCACCCTGCAGGGAGAGTGCTGATGACACGCATCAGAAACGCTACATGAGATTGGGCGGACAAGCCAGCAGTTGGCTAGGAGATGGGTGCACTGCAGAGAGTGGTGCACACAGCCTTAGCCAGGCAGCACTGCATTTCTTCACATCATGCTGCCCAGGATGTGGGCTTACTTGCTGCAAGAAAGCACCGCTTGCTGCCCCTCGTGCAGGCCCCACTGTACAGGTCTTCGCACCATGCTGCCAGGCAGATGAGCTCAAGCGCTGACAGGGTGCACTGCAGGCCCCTGCCCCCTACTGCTCGGCTGGTGGCCTCCAATGCAGCCAAGCACCACTGCAGGTCCCTGCTGCCCCATGCTGCTTTAGCGGAGGGCCTGCAAAGCAGCCAGGCAGCACTGCAGGTCCTGGACTGCGATGCCCAACACGTGGCTGGTAAGTCTGAAGGTCCTTGCCCAGCGCCTAGCAGCCCCACTTGCAGCAGCGGTGCACCACACGGACGGAGCATGTGTCAAGACGCAAGCCGCCGGCGGGTCTCCCTCCTCACAGCAGTGCTGCCCACCGTTCTGGAAGGAGGCAGCACCGTAGGCACCTGCGCCTACCACCTGGGCTCCTTCTGCAATCCCTGCACCTCTGCACATGCGCTCTGCCTGCAGGTCGCTGTGCCTGAGTTTCCCCAGGAAATTTGGTGCCTTTCACGACGAGAGTTCTCACTCCAGTGCCCACCTGCAGGTCCCCCCTCTCGTAGCAGTGCTCCCCAATGGCGTTGTGCCCCATGCGGATGCTCTCCTGCACCAGGTTGGTCTTGTACCCGTTCAGCTCGCTGTCCAGTTTTGCCAGGCGAGCCTCCCCCCGCCGCTCCACCTGCTCTGCGTGATCCCTGCAGGTCACCGCCAGCAGGCTCGGCATGTCGCCCCAGTCAGCCCAACAGGCGCCCATGCTCACCACGTCTCCTGCAAAACAGCACCAGCAGACTTGGCACCTTGCCCCAGGCAAGGGGCTCTGTTGCCCATCAGGCATCGACTGCTGTGCATAACCCCTGCATGGCACCGCACACTTGCTTGCGCCTCTTTGGGCTGCGATGTCCTGTCTGCTCGGGCACGCTTCCTCCCTGCGCTGCACCCGCTCTGCAAACCCTTGTGAGACCACTCTCCAGCATACAGGCGCAGCATGTGGGATGCACAGGGCTTCCTGCTGCGCACTGCTGCCCACTGGACTGGGTGTGAGGTTCTGTTGGGTGCCCAGGCTGTGGAGGCACCTGGAGCCAGGGGTGCACGCTGCGCTGTGCACACCTGCTCAGCGGCCACACAGTCTGCCCTCACCTTTGGCCGCTTCGCAGCCCATTAGGGCACTGCCTGGACCTGGAAAGCTAAGCACATCGCACAACACAAAGGTGTGATGACCAATGCTTCAGCACATTGCATGGCAACAGAAGGCACACCAGTCCCCAGAGTGGATAGCAGCACCCGCAGCTTCAAACGCAGTGGTGCACAGCAGAGCAGGCCCGCTGCAGGTGGCCCCCAATCACTGCACTGAGGGCCCAGGCGCACACTGAACCTGAGCAGGCATGCTATCTGATGATGTGAGCCAGTTCTTCTGTGCCCTTTCCCAGGGCAGCAGGCAGCCAACAAGCATACAGACTCACATTTTGTACTGGTACCGGGGGCCCAATCGTCCATTGATTTTGTCGCAGATCAGGCGGTATCTGCTCATGTCCTGGCCCTGCATCACTTTCAAGAAGTGTTATTAGCAGCCTGCAGATGATCGAAGCTTGTGAACAGTGGCCCAGCATCATTGTTAGGGACATCCGGCAGCCTGTGGTGAGGTGGCAAAGAGACAGGAGACCTTGCCAGAAGACAACGCCTGTGACGTGCCGTCAGCAGACAAGTCTGGGGCTGATCAAAGTGTGCTTGCTGTGCCTCATTGCAGGTGTGAGCAGGAAGAGGACGGCAGGAGACATGCAGAAAGCCATCTTCACGGCCAGACACCAGACCCGCAGGTCAGATGGAGTCGAGTGCCAGGTACATCAGCAGAAGGATTCAACAGAGTTTCTCAAACCAGCAATGTGACGCACCTGCTTTGCCTCATCATGTGCCAGCTTGTAGGCCTCCAGAGCCAGCTGGGAATTCTTAGTCTTGTCGGCAATGAAGAGCAGCCTGTCCAACTTGGCGTGACCCCTGTAAGCCCCGGCGTAAGCCTGCAGGCAGTGCAGTGTGCTTCTCCGTGACACCGGCCTGGGGCACAAGGCACTGTCATGGCCTGCATCTAGGAAAATCAGATCAGACCACAACCAGTGCAGACAGTGCTGGCAGGCCCACAGTCTGGTGGCAGACCTCGAGATCAAGTTCCTCCTGCTGTGCTGTGGACTCCTCCTGCTGTCCTGGAGCTACCTCCATGGCAGCAGCAAAAGGCACAGTCTCAACCATCCTGAGATGCCCTGGACGTCTGCTTTGCTCAAGGTGCAGCTTTGTTTTCTTGGCTAAGCCCTTTCTCAGCCCCGACAAATCCCTGCGCCAAGCAGAGCCGGCCCGCATCAGGTTGGCGGGGCCTGTCAGGGATAGGAAGCAGGCAAGGCCTCATTTGAGGCATCCGGTCCATGCAGACAACGCGAAGCACTGAGGCCTCGCTGAATGTGCTGCAGGTCTGTAGAGCAGAGCCGGCATGGCAGAGGAAGGAGAAAATCCCAAGATTGGAATTGAGGAGGCATGCAAGCCCCAGTGCATCAAGCCACTCCTAGCTTACCAGGTGAGCCATGTCTGCCTGTGAGTAGCAGCACTTGGTCATGGTCTGTGCCATTGCCGAGTTGCTGAGGCTTCTGCAATGACACTGCGACTGCATTCACCATGATGTGGCTGTCGGGGCAGCAGCCAGCTACAAGAGCTGCTTGTGCAGACTGACTGCTGTTGCACTGAGTATATCATGATTGGCAATGACACAAGCCTGTTGCCCTGCAGGCATGCTGCAAACGCATCAAGGGCAAAGAGGGTGCACACTGCACGGGGCAGTTCTTCGACTACTGGGGCTGCGTGGACAAGTGTGCAGCGCCCCGGCTATTCTCGGTCCTTAAGTGACACTGGTGAGCATGGAGTCCGGCGTCACTGCTCCCCTATACATTCTGTAGCCACCTTGGGGGATCACCAGTCTGCCCGTCCCATGGTCAGGCTGACTCACTTCCCATTGAAGTGCACAGCAGGGGCGGCCCTGCATTGAGGAGGCGCAGTGCTTGGCGAAACTTGTGGCCACCCTCAATGTCACACACATTCTGTTTGGCCATGGGGTGGCACTCTAGCTCCTGTCTGCCGTGCCGTCTGGCACAGCCTGCTGCAAGGCATACTGTGCAGTGCCCTTGCTGACAAGCGGCCTGCCTACAGGTGTGGCCTGTCGGGGAGTGCAGTTCCCATCCTGTAGCCGCAGGGCACAGCAATTGCCGAGAGATGCCGGAGACTCTGCAGCAACAGCCGCCCCGGCATGTGCCTGGCTGCAGAACACTGTCACAGTTCCTGTAGTGTTGTCCCAGCATGCAGCTTAAAGCTGAACAGTGATTGTCAGGACTCATGCCCTGAATGCAGTGTAGCTGTAAGAATCACATTTGCCTCGCTTCGCTGCATGCACAACCTTAGATTGTGGTACCGCTTTTACAGGAGAGCAGCCTGCACTGAGTGCCTTGTGGCGAAGCAATGACGATGGCTATCATTATTTCACCAGACCTCTCAGGGGCAGAGCATTGCCTCAAATGAAATGCAAGCATGATTGGCCACGCAATGGCCACACCTAATCAACAAATGGCAATGCACAGTTGCTGAAGTCCGAGGGAAGAAGCAGGGTGGAGGGAAGAAAAGAGGCGACGCAATAGGCAGAGGCCGCCCCACCTATGCTGCACACTATCAAAAACACGACAAGCTGAGAAATCTTGGGACTGGAGGCTAACGCTAAAGGCTGCTGATGGGTCAGCCATGCCGGCCGGGGCGGCATGCACCTGGCCTCTGCCAGAAATGCTTGACTTCACATGAGGCATAGGGGAAAGAGTTGGCACAAGAGGAAGGGGTCCACTGAATTTGGTGGCTGCATTTGCTCAATAGGGCAGAGGGCTGGGTAGTGGCCTGGCCCCCTTCCGCAGCCTGGGATACTGTTACAGCACATTCGATTGGTTGCTGACAGATGGCCTGTGCTTGCACATGGGCAGAGCAATGGCCAGACTGTAGAGGATTGAGGGCTTGGGGTCTTGGGTTCTGTCATTCGCTATGCTGCTGCAGCTCCTCGCAATGAGGATCGGCTGTCCAGGCCACCGCCTTGTTGCAGCACCTGCACAGCACAGCAAGGCATGTCAGCATGATTCAAGGGTACAGGCTTTGCAGTCTGCGGCCGCTGATTTGAGCTGCATCAGTGCGCTCAACCGGGGCTGCCGGCTCCCCACTGAAAACAGCAGCACAGCCGCTAAGCATGAGCTGCTGAGCAGCAGGTGTTGCAAGTACAGCCATGATGTCTGCAGATCGGCAAGTGCTATAAGTGCGCCTGAGCAAAGCATGTGAACTCCTCCGCGCACAGATACCAGCAGCACCAATTGCTGGTGCTGCTGTTTGACCAGGGCAAGTTTGACCAGCGCAGCAAGGTATGTGCCAGGCAGGTGCCTGCCCTTCCTGCTCACCTGTTGCTGCTGCTGCTCCTTGACAACAGCCTCGGACTGGGCCTGCAGGGACTTGAAGGCCTGGATGGCGCTGGGCGTGCTGGCGGCCCAGGCGTCAAAGGCATCCGCCAGGTCTGCCATGAGGGAAGCCTGCCGCTGCAGGGCGTCAGGGCCCTGGGCTGAAGCTGCAGCTGCGCTTGCATGGGTGGACACCATGTGATTGATTGTGTCCTGCAGGCAGAGGCAGCACTGTGAGACACCACAGGTGCTGAGGAGGGCAGACACTCACTCCGCTGGAAGACTGCAGCTGAGCTTGTGCAGTGAGACACTATGTGATGCACTGTAAACCTCACAGAGTTCTGCAGGGCAAGGGTCAGCAGTGCCAGTCTGTAGTGTGGCACAGTGTTCGCTGGAGGTGCTGCTGCATCTGGGAGTGTATGCTGCCGTTTCTTGGGAGTCCAGGCCTCAAGAGCCAGTGAGCAAGGTTGACACCATCACCGGGGCAAACTCGCATCACTCAGGGTGCTGCCGCATCTGATGGAATCCCTGTCGTTGAGTTGCGCAGCCTGCTCAGCAGGTCCCAGCAAACTACATGACCTGTGTGCCTACTAAGCATCACCTCGCCTCTCATGGCAGCCAGGCCCTCATGACACCCCCACTATTTTCCTGTTGTCGCCAGACTATCGAGCTCTCTTGAGCATTTGACAGGCACCCTCACCACGCAAGCGCTGCCGCAGGTGCTCCCAGAGTCCATTCAGCTGGTGCAGAGACCCGCAACACAACCGGAGCTGTGCATAGTCAGCCTCAACCCTGCCCCCAACAGCAGCCAGGCCCCCAGCTCCATGACTCTGCTAAACGGCCTGCTTTATGATTTCAACTGGCAGCCTCACCACGCAAGTGCTGCCGCAGGTGGTGAAGTCCTTTCTGTTTAGCTGCCCGAGCCCGCTCAGCAGGTCAGCACCGGCCTCTGCTCCAGGGTCAAAGGCCTGCACCTCCGGGTGGTAGAAGCTGTAGCCTGGGTCTGTGAAGGCATAGCCGGCACGCCAAAGGCACACGCTGAGGGAAGCGTCGCCCCCTACACCAAGCCAAAAGTGAAAATCTGAATATGCAAGATGCAGTGGATGCCAGACAAAAGGCATGACACCGCTAAGCACGCGCAGGCCAGCCTGGGACCCACAGCAGGCCCTGGTACAGTGGTGATGCTGTGGACCAGGGTGTGCAGGCAGCCCTCCTCAGGCTTCCCCACTGTGCGTGAATTTTCCAGCATGCAAAAGCAGCCCTCAGACCTCCCCGTGAAGCGCAGGCAGTATAATACTGCGGGTCGGCCTGTCCAACAAAGTAGGGGTCTGCCTGTGTGCACAGCCATGCAAAGCATGCACCAGGGGCAGCCTGCAGGTTCACCCACCTGCTGACTCCTTGAGCGACTGCAAGCACAGCTGAAGGAAGCCCAGGTCCACAGACTTCAGCAGCCCGATGCTGATGAGAGCTCCAGCGCTGCCGTGCAGCCTGCAGGTGGCAGCAGCAGTTCAAACGTACCCTGTTCTCGTTGCTCATGCTCAAGGAATCCTGCTGCAGCTTGCAGCAGCCACAGCAGGAAGGCAAGCCACACACAGCTGACAAGGATGCGGCTTGGGAGCTTGCCACGTCCAGGAGCACACTCATGTGGCAGGGCATGCATGGAGCCTTGCCCCACTGCATCTATAGACACAGCCCGGCCAGCCTGCGCTGACCTGTATGGGTGCTCAGAGGGCTTGGGCAGCGCACAGGTCTTGGTGTCGAACAGGCCCCTCGCATCATACTTGCACACCAGCTCAGCGATGCAGGGGCAGCCCATGTAGGGCTGGAAAGCCCTCTGCCCCCCCCCCTGCAAGGCCAGCTCCTCATCTGCAGGACAGGGAAACTGCATTTGTGGGCTGCTGTCAGCGCATATGAGCACAACAGCAGCACAGGGGCGCCCAGTGTGGCCTCGAGTGCCCCTTTATACAGGACACCCTTCTTTCTCATAAGTGCACCACACATACGATGCTGACAGCTCACCTGCTGGGCTCCAGTGACACGGCAGGCAGCGCGGCGCTCCATGGTGGGGGTGGTACTCTGTGCCGGCCTGCCCAGCCTCACTGCTCCACACAAAGTGGTCTACAAGGTACACCAGAGCAACGTCAGCAGGACAGCCTTTTGCAAGCCGGTGCACCTGCTCCACACACTGTGATGCACATGCCAGAGGGAGCTCGACCGGACAGGCGTGCGCAGAGAGGCAAAGGGGAGTGGTGGAGGTGGGCTGGGCAGCACAAGTCCGTCGTGACAACAGGATGTGACCTGAATGTGGAAGCCACCTCTGCCTGTGAGTCAGAGTGCCCTTAGACAGCAGTAGAGCAGGCCCTAGCGCCAGACATGGCGGGTTTCGGGGGCAGGTGCATCGTGTGCAGCATGACTGGGAGTGGTCCGGCAACTCCACCGGCAGGGTCGCCACACAGACACTGCGCTGGCTCCAGCAGACCTGTCGTCCACACAAGGTGTGACTCTTCCAAGGACAGAGGTGGAGGGGCCAGGCTGCGCTGCATGCTCTGACGGTGCTGCTGCCTCTGCTGCCTTGTGCATCAGTCTGGCAGCGCAGCAGAGCATTGTGACAGGCAAGGCCCTTCCCAGCAGGTAAATCTGGATTCGAGTCTGAGAGAACACTGGGACACTCTCCTGCGACAGGCAGCACCGCACCTGTGATGATGTAGGGCATGCTGGGGTCGAAGTCTTGCAGCAGCTCCAGCGCGTTGTCCACAAAGAACACTGTGTCCTCGTCGCCAAAGAGCAGCCACTTGAAACTGTTGCCGAAGGCCTGCACAGGAGCAGCTGCTGCTTACAGTGCCGCTGCATCTGTCTGCCTGAGCCACACTGATGCAAGGTGCTCACGCCTGCTGCCTGTCACAGCCGCCCAGCACATAGCTGGGGCGCCCAGCTTGACGCTGTATCTGAGCAGGAGCCCGCAATCTACCTCGTACCAGGCGCAGCAGCAGTGAAGAAAAGCAGTGCTGGCGGCCACTGCTGTGCACTCAGCTGGGACATGCAGCCCAAGCTTGCGCCTGCGCCTGAGCAGTGTGAGAGCTTGCAACGCCCTGGCCCCCAAGGGAGGACTGCATTGATGAGCTGTTTCAAAGCCAGACGCTCTTGCCTGACGCAAGCAGGCAGCGTTGCACCTGCGCCTGTGGCGCCAAGGTGTGGCTGGAAGGGTGTGACCAGCGCCATGCAACCGCAGTGTGGGCCATGCAGCACGTCTGCGCAGACCTGGTGGGCCAGGAAGGGTGTGACCGCAGCCCGGGAGTCCCCGGCGTCGCGGCTGCGGGGTGGCGAGTCGTTCAGATAGTGCTGCCAGATCTCGTTGTGCTCCTGGCTGATGTCTCTGTCGTCTTGCTGGGCTGCCACCTCGGCACTCTCCAGCACCACTAGAGTGCGCAGATCCTGCGCGGCAGCGTTGCGGGGCAGTTTGATCCAGGCTGCTCACTTCCTGTCCAGTGGCGTCTGCAGGTGAGGTGAGGCCAGCCAGCCGGTCTCACAAGCTAGGCTGCCACCTCTGCACCTGCCAACGCCAGCTGGAGGCAGAGGTCCCGCAGGCAACGTGAAGCCCTTGTGCAGCAGAGCGCTTCGGCAGCAGGCAGCTGGCAGCTGTGTGTGTTGTCCAGCACATCCAGGGTGTTGAACAGGGCAGTGGTGCCAGATGGACCATGCTGCTGAGAAGCCTCTCGGGCAGGTCACACAGCCCCGCTGGAAGCTTGTTGAGGGCAACAGCTGCTGTGAAGCAGTTGCAGACAGCAAAAGCAGCGTCATCCTTGGAGCATCAACAAATGTGTGCCCCTCAGTGACGCCTCAGAGGGGCCAGCCCAGCCTTCGCGCATGTAAGACACAGCGCATGGGTCTCCACCAGATTGCCAGGGTCCATTGAGTGTGTGTTCACCCCTGAAGCCCCTTCTGAGCATTCTACCTGGCTCCCACAGTGTGAAGCATGCTGGAGAGACCAGGCTGAGAGTCATTATGATGCTGCGGTCAATGGTACCCCCCAATGCCTCCAAGGCATCCTCCACCGAGGCTTGACTGGCTTCCATGCTGAGGCAACAGTGCTGCAGAGTGATGCAGATGTAGCCAGCGTGGGGTGCCGCACTTTTGAGACACAGCCTCCTGGTGCAGAAGCAGCCACGACACATGCCTGGCCCGCGAGATCCCTCAGAACAGCTCACAATGTGCCAGGCTCAGCTGGCGGCCCGTGTATACGCACGTGCCTGGAGTGGTGCTGCTGGGGACAAGCATAGGGTGTGGCAGATCTCCCCTCAGGCCCCTGACAGGCTTCTAACTTGCATCAGTCACAGCCGTCATAACTGGCCCCAGGATGCGCACCTGGGAGCTCTGCTGTCGGCTGCAATTTGAGGACAGCGTGACCACAGAGTCCCAGGCCCAGATGATGAGACCCTGGGAAGTGCCTGCAAGCCGCCAACTTGCGTGCTGACACACACACCGGCTCGCAGTGCACCAGGCATGGCTGGCCTCCAAAGTTGGCACTTGGGCAGCTGTCTGCATGCACGACCGCTGTTACCTCTGCTCGCAGCAGAGGGAAACCTCCCCAGCCGCTGGGCCTTCAGTGCGATGCACATGCAGTAGGTGCCACTCTCCACTTTTAATTCAGCACTTGCGCCAGAACAGGCCACATGGGTGGCAGGCCTTGTGCCCTCAGCTTGCGACACAGACAAAAGCCCCAGATCACAGAGGCCCCCTCACCTTTCGCCAGGCGCGGCTGGCCTCCACAATCGGCACCTGGGAGCTGTCTGCATGCATGGCCACCACCACCTCTGCCCTCGAGACAGGGAAGGCCCCTGGGGCTCGGAGGCGGCGGCTGCTGGGGGCCAGGATGCTGGCTGCCAGGAGATTCTGCTCCACTTTGTCAGTCACGTCAGGGGCGCCGATCTTGAGGCGCCGGTGTACGCCTGAGCTGGCTGCCAGGCGCAGAACAGCGGCTGCAGGCAGCGGCAGCCCAGTCAACTCAGTTTAGGCACATGTGCGCGCGCAGGCAGATCAGCTGGCCCCGCTGCAACCCCTGGCCTAGCCACTCAAATGCAGGCATGGTGCAAGCTGACACCCATGCACAGAAGCTGGTGCCAGCAGATGGGCATGCCCCGCTGCAGCGCACAGCATCGCTGGGCACAGGCCTTACTAGCAGACTCCCAGATGTGAGATGTGCAGGCGCCATCAGATGGGCAGGCCGCATTGCAGCTGAGGGGTACCTCCTGACCAAGTGCAGGCAGCCCAGTTGCAGAGCCAGCCCAGGAAGTGGCCAACAAGCTGCCTGGTTGACAAGTGGCACAAAGCTGCATGATTGATGTTTGCAATCAGATCTGACCTTGTCGCAAGCAGCCGAGCATGCAGCTGGCAGTGTGGCCACTGACTTGCATTTGCCAACACTCAGGTGGCATCCGCTGCACGACTCGCCCGCAAGGCTGTCATCAGGCCTGGCACAAGCAGACAGTGCAGCATCACTGCCATGCCGCAACATCCCCTCCCAAGCCCGGCAATGGCGGCTTGCCATGATCTGCTTCAGGGCAGAGGACTGCCATGACAGGGAGCCGGTGGGGTTGTGTCAAGAGGCCCTCACACGCAAATCAGGCCAGCTTTGGCTTCGGGGGGAGCTGCGCCAAAAGCAGTCGTTGACCACTGTTTTGTTCAAGCCGCCTGTGAGAGCAATGCACAGGTTCAGCACCCATCTCAATACGCCCCTGTGCTGCATGGCGGCGAGCACAGTGCACATGAACGATGCCCTGCCATGTCTCTGGTTCATGTCTGTGGTGCGGTGCAAAGCTCCAGCGGGCGACCTGCCTCGCCCCTGCACTGAGCGCCTGGCGCGGCAGTCCATGTGAGCGACATTTTGCTTCCCACCGCGGATGCTGTCGGGGAGGGCTGTGCCGGGGCTCAGCCCATCCTTGCTTGCCTGACAGTGCAGTGACAACAGCTCACCCGTGGTGGCCCCCGCACCGCGCGGGTCAAAGGGCTCCAGCACGCTCCAGCGC
The DNA here is from genome assembly GCA_019693375.1 of Asterochloris erici. Taxonomy (NCBI): domain Eukaryota; kingdom Viridiplantae; phylum Chlorophyta; class Trebouxiophyceae; order Trebouxiales; family Trebouxiaceae; genus Asterochloris; species Asterochloris erici. The sequence continues at coordinate 70,991 of JAAMXJ010000242.1, read as the reverse complement.
CGCGCGCCGCCCACATCTTTGAAGGTGGGCACTCGAGGTGCAGCCTCCACCTCTGCTTCCACAACTCCCCCCACCGGATCCAGCATGCTGCTGGCCTCGTCAGTGGTCAGGGTAGCATGCAAGGGTGGGACAGCCTCCCCTACTGCTTCACTGCGTTGCCTGTGGCCAGGCAGGGTGCTGGCCCCAGCTGCAAAGGTTGTGTCGTCATACTGCCTGTTGTGGACCTGCAAGGGGCAGCGTGGGTTGCTGGAGACAGTGAGGAGGACTGTGCAAGCAACCTCTGTTCAGCAGGCTACGTGTAGTAGTGCAAGCTGGCACAGCTCAGAACCGTCCACTTTCGACAATGGAGCTGCAGCAGACCATGAGGTTTGCTATACGAGGGGCGACATCGCCACACAGGCACGGCTCAGGGCAACCCCAGGCATGCATGTGCTCAGCAAGTCAAACAGGCCTTGCGCACCAATCGCCTCGCAACCGTCCACAGCAGTATCATGGTGGCCAGTGTGCCCACGAGGCAGCTGGTGCGCACAGCCTCAGTGCTCCAGCCCCTCCTGCGCATCCTCATGCTGCCCCTGCACATGCAGCCACCCAGTCGGTAACGGTGCGGCAGCTGCATCGACGCCCAACCTCCCGGAAACAGCCCCTCCCGCACATGCAGCAAACTGGGGGACTTGCTCCAGCTGCACCTGCAGCTGGCTGATTCCAACTCTGGAGGTCCTCAAGCCTGACACTGCAGCTATCCCACTCCAGCTCTTGCTGCTGATCCGCATGCTGGCACCTGCGCGTTCAACAGTCAGCCGAATGTGCGGTGTGTCAGGGACCATGACTGAGGCTTTGTGTCACCCACGAGCCTCTGGGTTCGGCAGGCAGGCCCTACAACAGAGGTAGCTGACTACCTGAGCCACGGCGCAGCACAGATGCTTGAGTTGGCCGCCGAAGCAAGCCTTCAGGCCACCAGATGATAACAGGTTCAGCCCGGCAAGATCTGTGAGTGCATCAGCATCCTGATGATGGAAGCTACATGAATGCCCACAGGTGTGGCAGGGAAGCAGACACATCCCTCAGCCACACACAACAAAACTCTACCCAGCAGCTTGTCAGCTGTGTGCAGACTGGGTCCCACGCCAGTGCAAAAGGACCATTGGTGAGGTGTGCGCCATCCATCAATGATCAAGCCTTGCACCAGAGCAACATGCATTTCAGCCCCAAGATGCCAACTGGCCGCCAGCCAGCTGTAAGGCACCAGCAGCAGAGTATAAGTGCATGACAGCCTTCATGTGCTGGCAGGAATTTTGTTCCTTGCAACTGGCAGCACGTTATCAGCCTGAGCTGAGACTTGATGGGTGGTGCACCAGCAAAAGCGTAAGGATGTGTCGCAATGATAACATCGGCAGGATTCCCAGATCCACCATCACCTGCTTGCCTACGCATTGTAAACGCCAGTCGTGTCCATCGGGGGTCGATCGAGCATTGGCAACAAGGAGGCAGCGGGGACAGAGGCCTTCAGCAGTTGCTATTATTTGTCACCAGCTGTTTCGCAATCGGAGCGACGACATGGGCTGAAGTGATCGCCCCAGCTAGCGGCCACCGTTTTCTGGTGACCACTGTGTATTGCAGCGCTGCCTCATGCAGCTGATAGAAAGGGAGTCACATTATCCTGTCAGAAGCTGTTTGCAGCTTCATGAGTCACTTCTTAGACCAGTTCACTGACTCATGCAGTCAGGAGCACTGCTCCGTGCCTGCAGGTATCCTGACAGAATCCATGCCAGTGGCATTGCATGCATTGATAAATGGTCACACTGGCATGTCGGACAAGCAGAGGACGTAAACGCATGTCTGTTGCCCAGGTAAGACCCAGAGGTACTTCACAGGTGAGATCCAGAGGCGTCCAACTGCTGCTCGTCCATGTTTTTTGGCTTGCCATTGCCATTGACGGGCTGGACAGGAGACAGTCTCCCCTGCAGTGCAAGCGCAATAATGATGAGGACCAGCCTGCCAGCCAGCTTTTGGACTGGTCATCAGCAATAAATGCAGGCATTAAGAGTCTGTGCGCCAAAAATCCACTCAACCTCAAAGAAATGCCACCGCATGGGAAAACACAGCTGTCACCTTTGTCTTGGCTATCTGCACAAGCCTGGTACTGGTGCTGATGTCAGCCACACAAGGGCCCCTGCCCACCTCTGCAGTGACTATGAAGCACCGCTGCTGCATCTGGTATGGCTGTCTTGTGGGCAGGGCACAGTTGCCTGGTGCAACCCCCACTGCAAACTCACCTTCATTTTGGCTATCTGCTCAACAATGCTGTAGTCAGCACATGCGTGCATTGTCTTGACATGCTCCTGCTCATCATCACGCACATTACAGAAGACCTCGTACAGGTTCCTGCACAACAGCAGGGGAGAAGATGTCTGCTGTCAGGGCACCTTTAGGCAGTATTGGCTGGCAGCAGCAGGAGGTATGACCAGGTTCCTGCACAGGACTAGGCTGACAATTACTCAGCTCGCCAGGGCGCCAGGTGTCAGCAGCCTCCTGCACGACAGCAGCGATGGACCCATCAGCTGTCAGGGGAGCTCCCAGCAGTACCAGACTCAAGCCTGTGCAACACCAAGCAGTCTCCTGCTGTTGAATTGGGAGATGCGTGGCGGCCCTCACGCTCTGATGCCAGCACAGATTCCCGGCATGACATCCATTTTCACATGTCATCGTACAGGGTGCCGTCCTGGCAGCATGGGACAGAACACAGCTCTAGCTGAGGGCCTGCAGAAAGCTGCTGCTCTTCAAGTTGTCTGCCTCAACACCCAGACCGCCATTTAGTCGATCAAGGAGTCAAGACCACCGCCGCCGTGCTGCCCCAACCCGCGGGCCTCCTGAACCTGCTGTCTCCTCGACACTCACCCGCCAAAGCGGCCTGTCGGGGCATGCATGTGTGTGCTGCACCTCACCTGGAGACAGGGCGCCGCAGGGCTCCACAATCCTGTCACATGCCTGGAGGATTGTCAGCTAGCCAAAGCACATACATGTGCCTATCCTTGTCTGGCATCTCTCGCTGAGTCAGAGACAAATGTGCAGTAGACAGGCAGGTGCCACCTGCACCAGGGGCGCCGCAATTTGCATGACGCACCTGCCAGCCAGAACATGCAGACCTATGCTGCAAAAGGGGCGCCGCGCGTCATGCGCAGAGCTGCCAGGCAGAACACGCAAGCGTATGATGTACCAACCTGCAGGAAGGGCGCCTAGGGTCGCCAGTCCTGTCAGATGTCTGGAAGGTATCGAAGTAGTACAGGTCCCCTCCTCTGTAGTACTCCAGTGCCACCACTGGAGGGGGCAGGGACTTGAGCAGGTCCTCGTTCTCATCCACAAACTCTGCGTAGGTGTCTGTGGCATGGTGCTGCACAAGAGGCAGAGTCTGTGTGAGAAGAGTTGGCCCTTTGCGCCATATGCAGCGGGGCCAGTGCTGCTGGGAGTAGCCAGCACAATTCCTGCAGGATGGCAAGGCTGTCTGCCTCATCCTGGTTCAGCGTTGGTGCCTGTGACATGGTGCTGCACCGGGATGAAGGTACTTGCTCAGCCATTTGGCACCCATGTCCATGGCATGGTGCTGCACAGGGGCCAGTGTTGTCCACAGGCTGCTTGGCAACCGTGCCCACACAGCTCCTGGGTTGTGAGACATGCAGGTCATGTGCGCCACATGCAGCAGGGCAGATACTGCTGGGACAAGCTAGGGATGAGCCCTCGCGGCCTGTGGGATGGGAGAATTAAGCTCCTCAACAGCTTTGCTGGGTGCATCCAATCGATTGGGCACAGCCAGCTCTTCAACAGATCAAGGCTGTGCCATCAGGCAGGAAGTCCACTTGCGACCCACCATGCCTCCACCACCCCCACCAATCCCCCTACAGCCACAGCTTCCACATGGCAGGCCAGTAGCACTGGCTCCCACTCATCATGATGCCCCATACCCACCAGCTTTGAGAAGATGTAGGTCGTGTGGGGGGTGGGAAGTTGGAGAAGTGAGCATGCCGGCAGGCTTTTGGGCATGAGGCAAGCCAGGACCACCAGGCACGCAAGGAGTAGCAGCGAAGACGCAGTGGCATGCCTCACCTCCATCACCTCTGTGTAGGCCATGTGGGGTGTGAAAACATGGAGGATCATGCTGGCAGGTTGTCTGACATCAAGACAGTTGACTACCTTCCCACGGGCAAGGAGGAGCAGCTCCAACGCAGTGGCATGCCTCACCTCCACCAATTCTGAGAAGACGTAAGCCATGCGGGGCGCAAGGGTGTAGAAGAGAATGAGCACCCAGTAATAGAAGACGGCGGCGTGCTGGGCCAAGAAGCGGTCCCACCACAGCTGGTCCCCGCCCAGGGACTCCATGATCTGGAGGTGATGCAGCTCGTTCCACTCCTCTGCAAAGTGGACCTGCAGGTAAGTCGAGGAGCTTGAGATGGCCATGCGTTCGACCCCTAGAGAGCGGGCGATCTGAGGTGGTGCAGCTCCATTCACACCTCCGCAAAGTGGACTTGCAGGCAGGCGTGGGAGCTTGAGAGGGGCTGTCTTGCACCTGGGTGCCCCTGCATCATGTACCAGGGACTTGACCATTCCACAGACTGTGCAGCTCATCTCACGCTCTGCAAAGCAGACCCGCAGGCAGCAGGGATGCACTCTTGCGTTTTGACTCTCAGGACCAGGCTGCACCAGCAGCAGGCAGGTGGAGTTGTGCTGTACAACCAAGAGGGACCCCATGCTTTGCTGAAGTTTGAATGAACAATGGACTATGGATTATGGATCAGGTCCATGCCTGCACCTGTACGGCCAGCACCACCCGCAGCTTACACTGGTGCATGCTCCTCAAGGTTGCCCACACCTTCGGCCTCACACCACAGGACCATGCCTCATGAGGGGTGGCCAGTGCCTAAAGCAGGCAGCCGGAGTTGCTGCATGCCGCCAGCACGTGTCCAGGCTGTCAGCCCATGCGGCCATGCTGCAATCAGAGCAGGATGGAAGCATGCTGCACCATTTGCAGCTGTGTCGTCGGCTCCCTGCCGTGACGCTTGACGCTTGACAGTGCATGCAGAGGTATGGTGGCCTGCAGGGACGGGTCAGGCCCCACCTTGCGCAGCTCAGCTCCCGCCCGCCACCAACCCAGCGACTCGTACAGGTGCAGCATGGAGATGTAGGCAAAGTACGGCATTCGAGCCACCACCTCCAGCACCCAGAACCTGCACAGGCGAGCAGCGTCACTGCTCAGCAACATGTGAAGACTGGGCAGCAGCACAGGCCCTCAGCACAGCCGCTGTCGCCCTCTCAGGGACGCTTCGCAGTAGCAGGCTGGGCATGCCTGCAGAGGTGACCTTGTGAGTGGCGCCCTGTTGCTTGTCCGGCCTGTCGTTCTCAAACGGAAGGAACAGGTGCAGGTCCCCATGCTGCTTGCGCAAAGGGGATGTCTGCACACTGCCAGAGTGCTTCGGCACACCGTCCAGCGTGGCGGTCTAGCATGGGACATCGTTGTGACGCGGGAGGCAGTCAGCTACTGGGTGAGCACGCTGCCTGGCTGGTTGAGCATGCAGCTCCCCACAAGCATTCCAGACCCTTCACGACAGCCCACCTCTGCACGGGGCGGTTGTTATACATGATGTCCAGCGACCAGCAGAGGGCATCATAGGCAAACTTGATGGGCCAGGGGGCTTCCACCTTGCCCTCCTTGTCTTCGCGTGCCCTCTCCCGGATGGCCACCTTCTTGTTGCTCAGCTTGAGGCCCTTGAGCACGGTGCGCACCTGCAGGCCAGATGTGACACTGATGCCTTTCACATGCAGCCCTGGGCGTAGGCAGTCAGCCGCTGAAGCCCAAGTGAGCCCCAGGCACTCAGTGGGGCCCAGCTTCGAGTCAGGCAACCTCTGCTGCTGGCCTTGCGCTCTGTGCAGGTTACTGTGCAGCACTCGGAAAGTGAGTCAGTCCTGCCGCTCAGCTTACAGCTCTGGGGGTCGCCACCTTCTGATGCGGGCTGATTGCGCCATGCACACTGTTGCATGGCTCTCTGCAGCACTGTGCTGCAAAGAGCCATGCAACAACGTGCTAGCAGCCTAATCCCAGGATTCAGGGGTACCACACCTGCTATCTGCCTATTTTGTGTGCCATGCAAACCACATCTGAGACGTCTTCTCCTCTTTGAACGCTGCCCTCTGGGCTCTGGCACCAACATTGAGTGATTGCTTCATGCATCTGAGGAGTGCAGCAGCCTGGCTTGGGGCAAGCCCTGCTGCTGACTGCTAGCTATGCACTGCACACTGCTTGTCAGCCTGTCTGAGCAGTCAGCTATCCAGCGCTTTGCCCAGTGCAGCATGGCTATCGCTGCTGGCTGATGGCAAGCAGCCTGGCCTACGCACTGCTTCTTGGCTTCAGGAAGCAGTGGATGTCTGAGCAGCCAGCACGCAGCTTTCTGTTGCCATGCCAGGCAGCCTCTGGCTCAGGGGTGGGTGCTTCCCTCCAGCAGCACAATGGCGCCCCCTTCAACACTATTCACGTCTGAGAGTGCAGCGGTCAGGACTGCATGGCCCTGCGAGGCGGCCTCTGACTCCAGTGGTGGGTGCTGACTTCAACCCACACAGCCACGCCCATCTCTTGCAGCAGCACTCACGTCTGAGCAGTCAGAGGTCAGCTCCCCGTCGCCCTGCCGGGCGGGCTCTGGCTCGGGGTTGGGGTCCAGCTTGGCCAGAATGGAGGACTCTTCAAGCTTCTCATCAATGGTGGCCAGCGCGCCCACGAACTTGCTGGCCACAGCGCCTCCAGCCTGCACCCAGGAGTGTGACTTCAGCAGGGCGTTCCAGGGCAGACATGTTATTATTAGTATCTTTGACCACAAGCTTCCCGATCTGCACCCTGGATGCAGCAGTCAGCAGAAGACGGGATCCAGGGATGTGCAGCTTGCTGCTCGCCGCAGCTGCGCCAGCCTACGCCCAGGCGTCAGCCTCAGCGGAGCACTTGGGTGTAAAAGCACTACCGCTTTGTGTTGGCCATTACCTCCCAGCCCGCACTCAGGACCCAGGCTTCTACACAGCTGTTGAGCCCCAGAGTCCATTCTTGGGTCTGCTCCTGCTTGGGCCATTCATGCTTTGCCTGATGGCTGCTCTAAGAGGGAGCAGAGGCAGCCCCGCCCATGCTGTTGCTGCTACCCACGACATCTGTAGGAGCGTCCCGTGACGGCTGTCTGGGAAGACAGGCTCCGCCCTGTACTGAATATCATCATGATCTAGACATGAGTCACCTTTTCAATGGGGTTGTTGGGGGGGTTGACCTCTGAGATGGACTTGTACTCATTGAAGCGAAAGGACCTGCGCAGCTGCTTGAACTCCCTAGCAAAGTTTTCGGCGCCCTGCACAACAGCTACAGTTGGCGATACGTTGTTGGCCAGCAGCAGCAGGAAGGCTTGACTGCCAGGCAGGGCATGTACTCTCCAGTGGAGTGCACTGCACCTTTTGTAGCACGTTGCTGCTGAGCAAGGCAGAGAGCAGCTGTGCATCCACAGGGGCTGCAAGACTGCATGCCTTTGCTGATTAGCCAGCAGAACAGCAGCAGCTCATCATGCGCTCCGACAGCAGGGCATGGGCTGGCTGGCGCAAAGAGGATGCCAATCGTTGAGTGCAATTGGAGAGCAGCTGTGCCTTCTTGGCGCGGCTACCTGGTCAAAGGGGCAGTGCTACTGAGTACAGTGTTGAGCTGCTGTACTGCTCCACGGCTTGGAGCTAGCATGACTTGATGAATCATGGTGCCATGCCCAAGAGCTTCTTTGCATTAGCTAGGCTGCCCAGTGCAGCAGCTTGAAGACGGCATGACATGGTGCCTTACCAGCGCAAAGAAGTTCTTGGGGATCTCCCCGGACCTGCCCTGGTAGAGGCGTCCAACGCCCGACCGAAAGCCGTAGTCGCAGCACATGGCCTGCAGGTGACAGCATCACACGCTCTGCAACAGCTGGCGATGGCAAGATGATGTCCACTGGCCGACTTGAAGCGACAGGTGCAGCAGATGGCCCGCAGGCGGCTGCGTCCGCTCTGTTTCAGGCCAGGCCAAGCGCCTGGCACAAGCCGGGAGGGGCACACATGCAAAGCTGCTGGATGGGCTCCTGAGCTAACTTCTGCACTCTGTCACGTCAATAGGGCCTGCATGTAGCGGCGCCCTCTGCAGCTTCTGGCCAAACCCAGCAAGCAGGGGTGGTAAACACTTGCACATCAGCCTTATGGTGTGGCATTGATGTGCTCTGGGCCCGGCAGTGGGCTGACATTCAGTGCCTAACCCTGAACCTATGCTTCTGTCAGCAGCATCCAAGGTATGAACAACATTGTGTCCTTCAGAAGGACTTACCTGTCTGACCTGCCCATCTGACTTTGCAAAGCAGGGGGTGTAAACCCTTGCACATCAGCCTGATGGTGAGGGATTGATGTGCTCTGGGCACGGCAGCAGGCCGCCAACCAGTGCTTGCCCTGCAACCATCTCTTCTGTCAGCAGCATCAATGGCAGGAGGAACAAACCTGTGTGACCTGCCCATCCGGCTCCACAAAGACCTCGCAAGTGGTGTTGTCACTGTCCTCTGCCACATCCACTGCCTCCCTGTACAGCTTCCTGCACAATCACGTGTGAGATTGTGAACCTTCTGCCTTCTGCCGATGTCATTGCGCCACAGACCTTTCTGTGAGAGCAGGCCATGCACAAGATTGCATCCTGAGCCACAAGACGCCACTCCCCCATGAATGAATCACTCATATTGGCTCACTGATTCTTGGCTTTGTCCTTGGTTGTGGCCTCCATCACCGTCTTCTGGCGTCCAAGAGTCCTGCTGCTCCTGCAGTTGTACAGCGCAGCACAGTCTCATCAGCAGCTGCATCATGGTGGCACTGCCGATCAGATGCAGGAGGCACCTGATGCACTGGAGGTGCCCCAACATCAGAGCCCTTGACAGGGCCATTTGCGTGTGAGCACACCTGGCCTTGATTGCCAGCTGCCTGCCACAGAGGACCTTCTGGTTGCCTGGTAGAGTCCCTTGGAGGCCCATCGCTGCTGACCCACCACAGAGGACCCCGTGCCTCACAGATTTCCCAATGTGTAATACAACAGCAGCTCCAGAAGTAGAAACAAAGTGAACAAGAAGCTTCAAGCTGCGAAGAGGCTGTATCAGGCAACTTGAATATGCCTGACCTAAGCTACAAGATTGAATTATTGATGAGAAGTTGTGCAAGCCAGGCAAGTGCTGCGGCGAGGCACTCATTGTAGCCGCAGCCAATCTCGTCTCACCATTTCACTCTGCAGCTCTGACCCGAAACACCCCTGCAAATCAGATCAGGAGTGATCCGGCATTGCAGGCTGCAGGTGCGCCTTCAGACTCGTTCTAGAAAGCCATTGATACAGACTTGACTAGGCCTGCAAATACTGAATGCAGGATGCTCCACATGGCAGTCCCAGCCTGCAGCCTCAGCCACCCTGCAATGTGCTGTCGTTCCAAGATGAACCTGCGTCCAAGCATTGCTTGGACTGCCTCCCAGAGGGGCACTGCCGGGCAACAGACTTTGCTGAGAGGGCAACGCCAAAGGCAGTCCTGCCAGGCCGCCTGGCAGCAGGAGCCCTCTGACAGCAAGTCTGAGGGACCACTGCCGATGCTGCAGCGGCAACGCCTGGCGGCAGGGAGTGCTGCAGTGGGGCTGCTAGCATCTGCAGTCCTCTTAGCAGGTACGGAAAGGACTGCCACTCTGAAGCAGCACAGTGGACGCTGACTGGCATGCAAAGCGAGTGTCAAGCTGCGTGACCTGGCCATCCGCCTTGCATGCAGGCCCTGGCATGGCCGCAGACATTGTCAAGACTGGGACATGCCTCTTGGGCAACTGCCAGGTAACATCAGCTCCTAGCAGACCACCCTCTTGTCTCCAAAGGCAGCGCACCATGGAAAGTGAAACAGGCTGCTGCTGAACCTGTCGTGTTGACATGCAGCTGCAACTGGCGGAATGCATAGCAGACGTGCAGTGCTTTGAGAGCCTGCTGTGCCTACAAGGCTGCAATGGACGCGCTGATGAGACAGACTGCCAGGTCAGTGCCACAGGGCTTCACCCGGCTGGCCCTGTGCAGAAGCACATGTGCCAGACAAGCACACCTGACTTGAGCCCGGCAGACGAGGTCTGCTTCTGAGAAGAGTGTATGTGTTGTGCTCCGCTTCTCCGCTGGCAATCAATTTAGTCGCCAGTGCAGATCTCATGCAGAGACCCTTACAACGCCGGCCATGTTTTCGAAAGCAGTGCATGCGCCCATGCAGATTCGCTGCGGGGATCTGTACAATGACCAGGCCATCCAGACATTCAATGCCTGTGCCGTGAGCGACAAGAAGTGTGTGCCCCAGCGCGTGGACCAAAAATTCAAGGTGCCCAAGGAGGAGGACCTGGACAAAAACTTCGACTTGAACATGTTTCAGGCAAGCCGCTGAGGGCCGCGTCTGGCAGTGTTCATTTGGCGGCAGGGTTCGTGCTGCTGTGCGTGCCCTTCGGTCAAGTGCTTTGCATGTGGACGAGGCAGACACCTGTGCACGCCTGCTGTTCTGCAGCCAATTGGCCGGCAGATGAGTGGTGATCTGCATGCCAGTGCTGGACTGCCAGCTGCATTGCCTGCACGGCACAGATGCACCACACGTCTGCTCAGAGCTGAACAGCTGTATCCTGCAGGGTCGCTGGTACATCACTGCAGGCTTGAACCCCTTGTTTGACACCTTTGACTGCCAAGAGCACTACTTTGGAGTGCCTGAGCCAGGTGAGGGAAAGCTTAGCTGTGTCAGCTTCACATGCAGAACGCCAGACAGTCAAGTCGGCCCATCAGCCTGCATTTGTGTCAGCTCTGCCCCAAGCCCTGGCCTTGTGTGAACGCCTGCCCAACCCGAGGGGAAGCTGGTATGGCCTCCAGGGCTGGCAGAGCGGTTGAAGGGTGCAGCATGCACTGCCAACTGACCAGTTGTGATCTCTGCAGCACAGTGGTGTGGCCACGCACAGTCCATGCGCTGTGGTGGCTGTCAGGGAGCAGTCTGCCTGTGGTTGCTGCAGGGAGGCTGTATGGTAAGATCAACTGGCGCATCAAGAAGCGGGACAGCGACTTCATTGAGCGCAGTGTGGTCCAGACTTTCAAGCAGGTGTGCCCTGTGCAGCACCCTGGTTCCGCACAACTATTCTTGTAGATGTTGGCGACCAGCGCCCACTGCAATGCCCTGGACACATGTGACCTGTGTGTCCAGTGTTGTTGATTGTCTGACTTGCATTGCCTCACCCAGGGCCTTGAGCGCGCTCTGCAGCGCCCAGGGAGATGGTTTTGTTTTGTGCGCCACTGCTGGGCCACGTGGGTCCTGGCAATCAGTTGCCCCTGCAGTGCCCTGGCAGCTGAGTCACCTGCTACGTGTGCCACTGCTGGGAGCTGGCGATTGGGTACCACCTGCACCTGCCATAAGGAAGGCCCACCTGTGGTGTTTGTGGCCGGCCTGACAGCTGGCAATGTGTGCAGCTTGCATCGCTGTGAGACGGGCCAGATGTTCTGTGCTTGGTGGCTGCCTTGGCGGGCGCTGGCAGCCGCCACATGCAGCATGCCATGCTTGTGCGCAGGAAAGCTGCTATGCTGGTCTGTGGGTGCTGGCAGCTGCCACACGCAGCAAGCCCGGCTTTTGCCCGACAGCACTGTTGTGCCCCTGCCCTCCAGCAGCACACCCGCCTGTCCTGCATCCTGGCTTGACCTGGCAGGCATTGGCAGCCGCCACATGCAACAAGCCCTGCTCTGGGTGGGAACAGCCGCTTAGTGCCCTCTGCCCTCCAGCAACAACCTTGCCATCCTGATTACATTGACAGGCTCTTGGCTGACGCTGCTGAGGCCTTTGCCGACAGGGCCTTGTGATGTCAGGCTGAGCTGTTTTGACAAACATTGATTGTGGTCTCGCTGTGCTCAGTCCACAAGCAGTGCACCCATTGGTGCACAGCCACAGCGCCCCATGAATGCAGCAGTGCACCCACAACTTTTGCCTTTGTGTGCCAGTGCTCTGCCTGGCAGGGGCTGGCAACTGCCAGATGCAGCAAGTCCTGCTTCTGCTTGACTCCGTCCTCTGCTCTCCAGCAAGAGAACCCTGCCATCCTCTACAATGGCAACAACGAGTACCTTCACTATGAAGACACATGGTACATCCTGGACTCCAAGCCTGACGAGTACGTTGTCATCTTCTACATTGGCAACAATGATGCTTGGAAGGGCTACGGGGGTGCAACAGTCTACAGCAGGTGGGCCAGGCGGATCGTGTCTCCCTGCCACCCGCTATGGAGCCAAATTGGCTTGCTGCAAGCTGCAAAGCTCTGCTGCCAGCCTGCAGATTGCTCTGCTGGCAAAGCAGCAATGCCTCAGTTCATGGCCTGCCACAAACACCCTGCAGCTCTGCTGCTGGCCTGCGGGTCCTTGCTGGCAGAGCAGCACCTGCCGCTGTTCAAGGAGCCATTGACTAGCCGCAAGCAGCGACAAGCTCTGGTGTCCCCCTGCAGGTCTCCATCTCTGCCAGAGCAGTACCTGCCCCAGTTCAAGGAGTCTGTCAAGAAGGCTGGCCTGAAGTGGGAGGACTTCAAGGTCACAGACAACTCATGCGGTCCACATCCTGAGCCAAAGGGCCTGCTGGCAAAGGTGAGCACTCTGCCTGGAGGTGGTCAGGTGTTGCTGCGACTACCTCTGGACTGGACTTGCGATACCAGGGTGCACCAGCAGAGTTCTTCTACTGGCCGTACTGGTGGACCAGAATTCGATGCAGGGTGCTTGCGGTGGCAGATCGTGCATCAGACTGACTGCATCGCATGACGCACTGTTTGCATTGACGTCAGCTGTGGCTGCAGGCTATTTGACGGCTGCACACAACTGCATTGCTCGCATCAATGCCAGTTGCCTTTGATGTTTGCTGAGCGTTTTGTTGAGCTAAGTCACTGCGTCCTCCACTGCTTGTTGATGGTGGCTGGCTATAGGCAGAGCATGTGAGGCCGGAGTTCAATGTCCACTGAGACCGACATGAAGTTAGGCCAATGCTGTATCTGACTGCAGGCTGAGCGCTTTGCGGAAAATGAAGTGCGCGCAGTGGAGGGAGAGCTGGAGAAAGACCTGACATCCTTTGGCAAGGGCTTCACAGTCATAGAACAGGTGCAAAAGTGCTGGTATCTGATGGTTGCTGCAGCATTCTGTTGCTCCCAGTGTGTGCCCTTTCAAGACAATGTAGCCGTCGCTGGGTGCAGCAGAGGGGTGCACTTGCACCTGTCCAGTGCCCTGACATGCCTACTGTACATACAAAATTCTCTGAAGCAGCTCGCTGCCTTCTGTCTGCCATGCCAAGCAAGTATGGCGGCACCTGAGGGTTTCTCAGACACACTGCAATGCTTCTGCTCCCACAGGGCACCCCAGACCTGAAGCTTCTCCGCTGCTCACACATATTGCCTTGACTTGCTACTCTGCGTCTGCTTGCGCAGAATCTCTTCAAGCAGCTCACGGATGAGGAAAAGATTGCGGCTGAAGAGTTCAGGAGGGACCTCAGTGAAGCTGAAAATTACCTGGAGGGCATTGAGCGGCAGTATGGCAGCAATCTGCCCAGCTGGCTGAACTGGGGTCCCTTCCGAGCCATCTTTGGTGGTGGCAGCGGCAACTATGGTGCTGCCAAGTAATGAAACAAGCATGGCATAATCCTATGCATCCATGCCCATTCATAGAGCCCTCCTTCATCCCCTTCACGGAGGATTTGTGATGAGTGCCAGTGCTCAACATTTTTGAGACCATCTTCACACGTTCATACTCACTGACCGCGACATAAGTCTAAACAGCTAGCTGCAGCAGCAGGGCCAGCAGGACGTCTCAGCTTTGCGGCATGCCTGCAGATGCCAAATGAAGCATGAGAGGCAAGCTTCTTCCTGATTGCCATGTCAGGCACACGTGCAGCACCCCTTGAACAAAAATGTAGGCCGCACTGTTTGGCAGACACTACTCTGTGAGGAGCTGTCACATACAGGCTGTCAGCAGCTCAATTTATGGTGCTGCCAACCTTCAGGACAAGGTGTGGATTTGTCACAGCCACCAATGTTGGTGGCCAGCCTTTGAACACTCACGTCATTCATTGCCTTGCAAGGGCGGCCATGCTGATGGTCCCAGGGTAAGCAGTCAGTTGATGCTCAGCCATTGCAGACGACAATTTGAGATGCAACCAGGGGCAGATGTTGTGACTGCACTCAATCATCACAGACCAGGCGGGCTCCCTCATGCACACAGCAATTAAAGGCGGGGCTTGGGTTCCATTCTGCCAGCTGGAGACATGTTACCACTGCCAGCTAGTCTAACCTGACTGCATAAGCAGCAGTGATCTTTTGGGGGCCTCTGTCTGCCGCTGCTGACCATCGAATGAACAGCAAGCACAGCGCAAAGCAGACGCCAAACACCGTCAGCCCCACGTCCATGTCTGTCCACAGAAGCTCTCACGTGTTATCCAGGCATCACACGCTCAGCATGAATGCTACAAGCTGAGAGCAGATCCGCCGGCGATCTGAGATGTTGAGTGACAGCAGCACGTTTCAATTAACGAGCTGGTTGGATGCACTGAGCAGATGGCGAGAAAGCGAGAGGAACCCTAATAAGCAAAACACTTTGCGCACTCTTGCACGCCGCCTTCCTCCTTCAAGGCTCCTCGCAGCTCCTCTTCAAAACACGGTGAGCCACTGTTGGTCAACTCTGTCGGGCAGGCGGAACATTGCTCTCCCCAGCCCGGCATGCTGCTGCCAGGCGGCCGGGGGGGCACGTGATGCAGATGCACCGCGATCCGGGGCCATCGGCCGTTCAGCATTCTGGATCATTGTCAGCACAACACAATAACCTCTCAAGCTCAGAACAACTCTTCCTGGCTGCAGCAATGAAGTGGGCTGCTCTGGTGCTGCTGGCTGGAGTGCTGGGGCAGGTGTCAGGCCTGGAGTCAGGGGCCCTAGGAGGCAGGCGCAGTGAGTTGCAATTGTTGATTTCAGCAGATCCTGCACACTTCAGGGCATCTCTCAGATATGGGAGCCCTCACAGACACTGTGGGCAAAACAGCATGCTGACCTTGAACGCATGCGGCCTCTTTACCGCATCAGCTTAGTCAGCGCCTAACAGCATCAACGCCGGGGAATCTCTGTGCATGTATAGGCGACCTCCAGCATAATGACTGCATCACAGCTTGGTTCTCAGGCTCAGTCCTCTCCCCCAGGCTTCTGGGCCGGGCCTAGTGCCCCTGTGACACACTCCTCCACAAGGCAGCGTCACATGCATGGGTAGCATCTTTCTGCACCAACTGCCAGGTTATCCCATGGTCTTGTCCTGCCTGTGCTGCTCATAATCACCATTCCTGATGCCAGCTGGACAGCATGCGCATCCCCTCTGTGCTGTGGTCTATCTACAGCGGCTGCCCAGCACAATACGTCAGCCATCCAGCTCTGCTGCCCAGCTGTGGCTCGAGGTCTCCTTGATTCAAGGCTATTCTTGTAGCAATGCTTGTCATCATCTCCAGCCACACAGCTTGGTGGCGATTATGCAGCATCTCCGATAGGACCATGCCGGGACGCTGCCTGCAGGTCTGCTGCAGGCCAACAGCCCTGCACACGCACCCGCGCCCGCCCCAGGCAAGGCCCCAGCACCGGCGCCTGGCGCTCTCTCCGCGCCCGCACGCGGCCTGCTGCAGGCCAAGAGCCCTGCGCATGCACCAGCACCTGCCCCGGGCAAGGCCCCAGCACCGGCTCCAGGAGCGCTCTCTGCGCCCGCACGTGGTGAGTTTAAAATATTTAGCAGCATGACCTGTGGAGGAGCGTGCGCTGGCTGTCACGTTTGAGGTCAGTCCGCATGCGTGAGCGCATGTCTCACAGCCAGTCTGAGCTCCTTTGCTCAGCACTGCTCTGTGTTTACATGTCAGCATGGATTACTTCAGAGTCAAACAGCAACGAGGCTGCAGCACCAAAGCTGCAGTAATTGCTGCACACCTGAAGCCTGCAGGACATGTTTTGCGCTGGGATTCAGTGGCCAGCATTTGGTACTCTGCATGTCTTTGCTGGACTCTTGTTCACGTAGTTGTCCCACTGCTGAGCTGGCATGAAGTTGCGGGGTCCCACCTGTTGGTCCACCATGTAACTCCTCGCCTGTGTGCTTGCAGGTCTGCTACAGGCCAAGAGCCCTGCGCACGCACCCGCACCTGCCCCAGGCAAGGCCCCAGCACCGGCGCCGGCAGCCCTCTCCGCTCCCGCACGTGGCCTGCTGCAGGCCAAGAGCCCTGCACATGCACCAGCACCGGCCCCGGGCAAGGCCCCAGCACCCGCTCCTGGCGCACTGTCCGCACCCGCACGCGGTGAGTCATATGCTCTTGCACACCACTTGCCAACACGACACATGTGTTCAGGCAGACTGCGGCAGGCACTGTGTTTGTCACCTCGATGTGAGGATCCTGTCAACTTTACAATCACTTCTCGCTGTTAGTCGTGGCCCTGGGGTGCTGCCCTGGCTGCAGTCTCACAGGCCTGTCAAATGTAGCTTGTTCTCACTGTCTTGTCACGTGTTGCCTGCAGGTCTGCTGCAGGCTAAGAGCCCTGCACATGCACCAGCACCTGCCCCTGGCAAGGCCCCAGCGCCGGCACCGGCAGCGCTCTCTGCACCTGCACGCGGCCTTCTGCAGGCCAAGAGCCCTGCAAAGGCACCAGCACCAGCCCCTGGCAAAGCCCCAGCTCCAGCACCTGGAGCCCTGTCTGCGCCCGCACGTGGTGAGTGGCAGCGGCAGCCATGGGGCATTTGTCAAGATGACATCTATACGTTGGTCACAGGGTGCATGTGGGTCACAAATGTTCTTGTGTTTGCTTGTGCTGCAGGATGTCGCAGCAGCTGGCGCTCTCTTGCTTGTTTGCAGTTTCTCTAACTGGTGGCGGCATGCGCTGCAGGGCTGCTCCAGCAGGCATAAGCTTCTGAAGTTGACAACAACTTGGGGCTTCTTTTCACCAGCACTGACAGACACACAGTAAAGACTCCCAGATGCAGCTGTCAGGCAGCACTTAGGATGGCCAGTACTATTCATTGTTGAGAGCTCACTTAGGCACGCCTAAACAACACCCCTGCACTGGTCATAGCACAAGGCAACTCTAGCGAAGTTGCGTTGTTGATTCTTCAGAGATACTGGACTGCATGCAGTTCTTGCCCTGAGTCAATGAATTAACCTCCCACCCGCAGAGCTTGGCGGCTGATGAACAAACCCCTGACTTGCAAGCAAATCTGCATCCACCCCTTTCGACACCCATAAAGCTTCTCCGACGCTCAGGGGGCGCAGGGTATGTGTAACAATAATGCAACCTGATGGAGGCAGGCCACCGCGTCTGACATGCATGGGATGAGCAGACTGTGTACAGCCTGACTAGGTGAGGTCATCCTCATTGAGCTCTTCTTTGCTGATGGCAGGGGCAGGGGCAGCTTCACCCCCAAGTGCACTCGCCAGTGCTTGAAGGTCACCAATTGGCAACTTCTTAGCTAGGCGAGCCACCTGCACCGGTGGCAGTACCTTGAGGGATTGTGTTTCGTGTGTTGTGAAGCAATGTGCTGAGCTTCATCAGCTCTGCCGTCATACATTGTCAACATCTGCTCTGCGACTGGAGCTACACAGGAAGGAGCCCCTCAGTGCTGGTTGGGCAGACTTACATGAGGGTTCAGCCAACTGACCCAGCACCCGCAGCTGCACTGGAAAAGGCTGCAGCACCCCGACAGGACTCACTGCCTTACACAAGCATTGGTAAGGGCAAGTTGTGGCAGCACAGCACCCCTCTCAGCTCTGGCTGCTCACCTGGTTGTCCAGCTCCCTGAACAGGAAGTTGGTGGCCACCACCTTCTGCACATGGGCAGCATCCCCGCTCCTGAAGGCCTCCATCAGGTCATCAGCAGCGAAAGCCTCCTTGCTGCTGGTGAAGGACTCCACTGCCAGTGCATCCTGCAAGAACAGCACAGCCCTGCTTTGGGCACAGTGTCTTGCAGCCATCTGGCCGGCAGCCTCATCAAAAGAGGGGCAACGGGCAAGCATCTGGACCCCTTACGTTACAAAACCCCTACGGTGGTCTGGGGTGGAGCCCTTTGCCCCCTCTTCCCCCCACAGACAAGGCTGCACACATGAAGTGGCCACCTGCAATGGCTGCACCGTCAGGAAGGTTCTCTGGAGTCTGCATGGCAGACAGGTACCTGGGAGTGAGCCTGCGTCTCTGCACAGGCAGCTCACCTGGTAGGTGGCCTGTGCCTCCGCTGCATTGCCAGCATAGAGCAGCACCACGACAGCGCCCAGGTAGGCCTTGCACTGGCTGGAGGTCATGTGCTGCGCCTCGCAGGACACTGCAAACTTGAGTAGCATGCTGGAGGCCTCGCTGTACTTTTGGCCCCTGATGAAGCACCCTGCACAGGGGGAGACACCATCGCCTTGAGTGGAGGGGCTGTCCTGCAACAGGACTGCGCTGACAGTTGCAGCTCAGCCTGCACAGTGCCCAAGTGGTCTGCAGCTCTTGAAGGCTGTGCCTTGCACTCATGTCTGCCGTGCCTTCCACTCATGTCCGCCGCAAGCAGTGGTTCTCAGGTGCATGATGGTGGGGGATCACTCAGCTGTGCACGCGTGACACCAGGAGCAGCCCTCAGCTCCACCCTCAGCTCACCAATGGCTTGCCGGTAGACGTCCCCCGAGATGCCGTCAGGTCCTCCCGCCTCCAGCATCTGTACAGCCTCGGTGTACATGCTGTATGCGGCCTGCACAGCCAGTGGCATTGAGTGAGCTGGGGCTTGCGATTGTTGCTTCTACTAGCTTCAACACCCCTCAGTGCTGAACAGCCTGAGTTACCCAGCTCAGCGCTGCAGTCCGCATCAGCTGAAAGGGTGTCAGGCACCAGCACTCTCATTGTCCGCTACTGGGTGGCTGGCCAGCCGCCATACTCCCCTGGCAGCAATCAGCTCAGACCGCGCTCCCTGCACGCAGTCCCTGCTACCACACTGCCCATCTCAAGCCCACAATCCCAGGATCACCTGAGGG
Organism: Asterochloris erici; assembly: GCA_019693375.1. Classification (NCBI taxonomy): domain Eukaryota; kingdom Viridiplantae; phylum Chlorophyta; class Trebouxiophyceae; order Trebouxiales; family Trebouxiaceae; genus Asterochloris; species Asterochloris erici. The sequence goes on along the minus strand of JAAMXJ010000242.1, from coordinate 51,921 downwards.
TCCTTCTCTTCCAGAATCTTGGCTCCCTTGGACAAGGCCTGCGCCGCGGCAGGCGCCCGGCTGGCCTCCATGTACAGCTCCCCCGCACGCATGTACAGCTCCTTCACGCCTGCCCAGTCCGCAACCTGGTTGGCAAAATCACCTGCACAGCAGTGCACATGCAGCAGTGAGCAGCCACCTGTGGCCCATGGACCAGTGAGCAGCTGCCTGGCTCAGTGTGCCGTCACGTGCATCGCGCAGGACATGCCGCAGTGTCTGGCCAGCTGTGGCCCCTGCCCGGCCTGGGATCTGGGCAACAAGGATGCCCGCGCAGCTCAGACGTCCTGTCAGTGTGCAGCCAGCTTGGGCCTGGCTGCATAAGCACAGCATGTGTGGCTGGTCTCACGCTGTGCATGTCTGCCCCACAGCAGTGCATTCTGGCAGCACAGCGCTGTTTGAAGTGCAGAATGGCACATGCAGCCTGCTGACCACTGCCAACAGCAGGCCATCAGCTGGCAACATCGAGAAGCTCAAAGCCTGCAAAAGAGTGCGCCCGCTGTCGTGTTGACCAAACAGCAGCGGCCTGGGATGTCACACTCACCTGCCCGCTCCAGCTGCTTGGCTGCCTGCCATGAGGACCCCTGGCGCTCGTGCCCAGTTGCAGCCTTCTCTGCTGCCTGCCGGGCCCGGGAGTAGTTTTTCTGCAGCTGCAGCCACCACGGAGGCAGGCTCAGCTGCAGGCCGGACGCAGTGTGCAGCAGCTGCAGCATGGCCATTCCACGCCTGCTGTGGCCAGACGCAATGTCTGCGCAGCAGCTTTAGCCTCGACATTGATTGCCTGGTTTGGCCAGGCAAGCTCACCGAGAAGGCCGTTGCAGCTTTCTCATACAGGGGAGTGGCTGACTCCCAGTCTGCTTTCAACCGCATCGCCATGACACTTGGCTCCCTGCATCCGCCTGATTGCCATCAAGCATGGCTTGTTGCATTCAGTGCTGCCAAGCATAGCTACCTGGCCTTTTCTGCCTGCTTCCAAAGCTTCTCAGCATCAGCGGTGGCCATGCTGATCAACAGCTTCAAGTGCTCTTCTGGTGTTCCGGGATGGCTTTTTTCTGGCGGCGTCTCAGCTCTTGACGGAGCCTTTCATTCTCACGAGCTAGTTGCTCCAAGTGGGTGACCAGCCTTGCTGTCGATTTCGATTTGCCTTGCACAACGCCTCTGATGCTGCTAGATACCAGCAGTCCGGCAGTTAGAGTTGCCAGAGGTGCTAAGAAAGACAACAGCGGCATGTTGCGCGCCAGCAGGGTTTTTGACCTTGTACTTAATCGCGAAGGCTGTGGCACACCATGTAAAGCCAGGAGTCCCTGCTGCCTGACAACTGATCCTTGATGTGGGGGCAGGGTAGTTGACATGGGGCACAGTGGCTCCAATCCAATGCTTTCGGGCTTTGTGTGCCTATCTGGAGGTGGTTCAGGACTGCCCAGCCAGCCGCCTGTAGGTCAACGTTGCAACACAGGATGTTGTTTGAGGCATTGATGTCAGCCATGTAGGGGCCAGCTTGTTGCACTTGTGCATGCTTGCCAGCCATGGGTCAGCGAGCCATGGGGCAGGCATGTCTTCCCTCCACCTTCACCAGCCCTGCGGCTTGTTCTTGCAATGTATTGTGGCGCTACCACAGCAGCATCACCTGGCCCAACTAGCACACGGCTAGCACAGCCATCGCTAGCAAAAGCAAATCGAGGGACCTTGCTTTTGGTGCTGAGTTCAGCTGCCTGCTGCCGGGGTCCTCGCCGCCCATCCTGCCAAGACGGTGTTACTGTAGTGTATCAGCTGCAGATGCCTGTAAGTTCATACTCCAGGACGAATTTGCATATTCCCTGTAGGGGACATTTCCAATGACCCCATAGACATCTCAGCGTCACATGCCTGGCAAACTGCGGCGACGAAGCGATATGATACAGGATGTCACATAGCCTGTGATATAATGACCAAAGGAAGGCAAGTCAGTATGCAGCTGGCTGGTGGGCAGTCTTCAGTGCTGCTGTGTGGTGGTCTTCACTCATGCGGCCAGACACATATGCTCCTCTACAAGCCCCAGTCAGAATCGTCTGAGTCTGCAGACAGGTGCCAGATGTTCACGGCACACAGTATCACAACATTGCGGCCACGGCAGAGCTTGCAACAGCAGCAGGCCCTTTCACCTATGGGAATGCTCTGCAGGCCCTCCAGCGCAGCGTCCTGCCTGATCCGCAGGCAGGTCTGTGCACCTGAATGGCAGATCCTTGCCTCAGCTTTGTGGTCAGGGTCTGCTGAACAGCAGGCGCACAATTGTTGGGAGCCAGTAGCACGCCAGGCAACACTCAAGGAAGGGCCTCGGGCTGTCCAAGCCCACCTCTGAGCAGATCCTTGGCTGCTCGCTGCACCATTGCATTCACAGATGCATAGCCTGTGACACCAATCCTCTGGGCAGCTTCCCGTCTGCAGCAACAGCACAGATTGTGGGGGATGAGCAGGCAGCATAACAAGTGCTGCATGTTCTGGCAGACCAGGTGTGCCTAGCCCTTCAGCAGGCAACGAGCTGAATGCAGTCGATGTCACCTTGCAGCGAGGCAAGGCAAGTGGATGTGGCGCCAAGGCAGCTGCAGTGGTTCTGTTTGTCATGAGTGGGCATGTTTGAGACACACTGTCAGGCAGATTGTGTCAGGACGCTAGCTGGGAGACTTGCTTGCCCATGCGCATGTGCATGGGCAGCCCCTCTGCCAGCTCAGTGGAGTTGATTGGCTCCTCCACACACACCCCAGGGGCATGCCAGTGCATCTAAAATCCAGCTGTCTGAACTGTGGGGCTGGCCACGAAACCTGCGAAATCCTCACTTGGAGACCTGCTTGCTCATGCGCATGTGCTTGGGCAGCCCTGCTGCTAGCGCCTTGACCACTGCATCCTGCTCCTTGGCTGCCAGGGTTGCCACAGTCTGGATGCCACCATCATACAGGGATCGCGCCCGGGCAGCTGTCATGTCTGGCACCTGCAGACACCCCACAGCTGGATGAACAGGTTTGCTGCAGGTGTCACTTGTCATGTGAGGGAAAGGCAGATGAGGCCTCGGAATGCATTCAGCCGGCTGCTGTCTGCGCCTTGCAGCATGGCGCTAGTGAGCGCAGTCGCTGGATCTGGAGTGGTGTGGCGGCTGGCCCAGTGTGCCCCGCCTGACCTGCATCAGATTGAGCAGCTCCACACGGGCACCGGCTGCTGCCTGCTGAGCCAGGGCGGCCAGCAGTGTCTCCAGCTGCCACCACCCGAGGGATGCGCACATGTTGGCTGCCATGCCTGCCCACTCCGCCAGGCAGAGCTGCAGCTGCTGCAGCTGCCCGGCCGTCACACCTGCACAGTGCAGCAGTTGTGAGCTACTTGCAGCCAGGACCTGGCTGGGTCCTGGGTCAGGCATGCCCCAGCAAGCTGAGCAGCCGTCTCAGTGCTTTTGCGGCCTGCTGACATGTCACATCCACCTGGAAGGTAGGCTACCCCTCGTGGCGGAACAGTGTGTGCGGGGCTGGGCTGATGCACACAGTGGCTGATTGTCCATGCATGCAGAACACCTACAAGCCTGCATCTAAATAAGCTTCACCTTGTTGCGTGAGAGCCCTCTCCTGGCCCCACTTGGCAATGACCCGCTGCACAGGCTGCTCGCGCAGCAGATCGCTGAGGGCGCAGGCGGCTGCAAAGCGGGCGTGCAGGGCGTTTTGCGCCTCATCTGCGCGGCCCCCGCTGCACCTGCACATGATGTAGGCGTCCTGCACACCCACCAGAGCGCCCACCTGCAGGAGGCAGAGTAACAAACCATATCAGCTCAGCATGAAGGCGTGCAGTTGTCCACCTGATTGCTTTGCCCAGATGCTGTGCAACATCGCGCATGCTCAGGCAGGGACTGACCTTTCGTTGTTGGGGGTGCATGCGCCTGTGCAGGCGGTCCCACTGGCTCCAGTCGTCTATGGAGAAGGGATGATCCATCAGGAGGGCAAAGATCAGCTGCAGGGGGGGGCCTGAGCACCCACTGCTCTGAGTTGTGAGGGTTACAGGGCCCTCGACTGTGTGCTTCAGTCTCTCGTACAGCAGTTGGCCTGCACATCAGGTGTCCAGCACTCAGCTGCCTGGGCGTGGCAAACCTACAAACGCAACTTGGCAGAAGAAACTGGCAGCCCTCCTTCCAGCCATCAACACCAAGAGGTCAGTGAACAGTACAGGCTCTGTGTCACCAGGCGTCAGCAGCATGGGGTACTGACTGGAGGAGAGCAAAGCAGAGGCCATAGAGAGGGGCGCTGCTGATGAGAAACCCCTGCATGTGCCACTGACCTATTTGTGAGGGCAGCCCGCTGGCATAAACAGCCAGCCCTTTTGCAGTTGCGTGCCACACAGGGGGCAGCTCGGGCTCTAAGCTCCGATAGCTGAGCAGCTTTGCGTTTCTGCGACACCGAACTTGAGCTGCTCAAGTCACACTGGCAGTTGCTTTCAGACACGACTTGAGTCGCAAGGCAGAGCTGCCAGGCACCAAGATGGCATGCAGCTGCTCTTCCAGTTGCGCAGCATGTGCTGCATGCAGGATCCTGGAGCAGATGCACAGCAGTCAGAGGCTCCCTCCCCTGGCGCGCAGAACCCGTGCCATGCTGGCAGCCTCTGTGCAAGCAGGCAGTGACACGATGGCAGCAACCTGAGTGCTGAAGGTGGAACAGTGATCATGTGCCCGCAATGCTGCGCCAAAAGTCACCTGAGAGCCTGCAGTGCAGCCCTGGCAGCCCGCTGCATGCGCACATGCTGCCCTGAGTGGCTGGCCAGGGTGCTGCTGACGAAGCGGTCTATGTCCTCTGGCAGGGCTATGCTGCCGTTAGCCACGCTCTCCAGCAGCATGCGCTGCAGGGGCCAGGTGGCCTCTCCCTCTGACAGGCACGCGGCTGTGGCAGCCTGCACCGCAGCCCGGCCACGTCCTTCTCCATTGCTGACGGCCTGGGTGCCTGCTGCTCTTGCTGCCTGTGCAGGCTGTGACTTGGGGCGTTTCAGGACCTGGTTGCTGCCAAGGATACTCGAACCTGCGATGCCCAGCCTCACTGCTTTTGCCAGCAGGCGATAAATGCATAAGGCATACATCGTTTGGCACAACATGTATGATGTGAGCTGTGCAGTCTCACATCGCATGCAGGCATCCAGCAGATGCCCTGTGCTCTGGTGACACTGCTGGCTGCGTGCTGGCAGCCTATCATCAGGTCCTTGCACTTGCACAAGAACGAAGCAGTCTGGCAGCTGCAGACGAACAGCACAAGACGGCCCTTTGCTCAGGCGTCACACCTGAGGCAGGCTGCGTGCTGGCAGCCTGCACACCAGGCTCTTCAATGAAGCCACCCTCTGGCAGCAGCCCACTCCTGAGGGAGGGCAGTGGGGCCTCCAGCAGCGTGCAGACTGCTGGCCAGTCCCCAACAGCGCTGTCAGGTTGGCCTCTGCCAATAATAAATGACTCTCCTATGGTGGCGTGCCCAGCACGTCCCGCACGCCCCACCATCTGAAGGTAGACTGCACGGGTGACTGGACCCACACCCTGCACGCCAGAGCAACGCAGTCGGCTGCCTGAGGGAGTTCTGGCGGGTGCCCGGGCCCCGAGCAGGCAACTGCTTACTGATGGGGGGCGCAGCAGCAGGCGCAGGTGCCTGCTACACCGCGAACCCAACCGCCTGCAAGCCCAGACAGTCAACACTGCACAGAAAGCACATCTGCTGAGCTATGCGTATGCAAGACACCTATCTCTGCCCGTATTGCTTGGTGCGCCCCGGCCTTGGTAGAACTCTTGATGCAGTGCAGGCTTGCCTGCCATAAACTGCGCAGAATGACCCGCCGCGCTGGCAGGTTGACCCCAGCTGCCAGGGTTGAGGTGGCTGTCAGCACCAGCAGTGTGCCCGAGCGATACCCCTTCTCGATGATGTGGCGCTCCTGGCTGGTCAGCCCTGCGTGATGGTAGGCAACGCCTGTAGCACAACAGTTGTTGCTCAGCATATCAGTTGAGCAGATAGTGAACTGCATTGGCGTTGCTGGCAGCAGGGCAACACAGATTGCCATATATGCAGCACCCAATTGAGCAGCAACCAAGGCAGGCTGCTATGTTGCAGCATTCAAAACCTGACCAAAAGCATGTACACCGTTATCTGACATCGAGAACAGGGAGATTACTTCTATCTGCACACAGGCTACAGTCTGCACCTGTGACAAGCACTGCAGTAACGCTGAGTAGCACACACCAGCATGCATTAGCCTCTCCATCTCAGGGCTGCCAAAGCCGCTTTGAGCGTCCTGCAGCTCCTGAATGAGGGCTGTCCGCCTGGTGGCCACTGCTAGGGGCACGTTTGTCTCTGGGAGGTGGTCTGGCAGCAGGTCTGCGATCATGGCTGCGCAGGAGTGGCAGGATTTGCGACTTGCGCAAAATACAAGCACAGGGTCACCTGCAGCAGGTGGAGCTCGTCCAAGTGACTTCAGATGAGCAGAACCCTGCTGCATATCCAGATTGCGCCAAGGTAGCATGAAGCGGGCAAGTGTGAGGTAGGGCAACGCGCTATGGCCCAGGCTGAAGGTCTCAGCCACAGGGGACCCTGTGATGAGGTGCACAGCCACGCTGCACAGCCACGCTGCAGGAAATTGTGCATGCTGTCACCATCAGCCACCACTTCGGCAACGAGGGGCACCAGCCTGTCTGGGTCTCTGCTTGCGCTGCTGCCCAGCGCACGCAGGGGCTGCAGCACACTGGTCTCCTCCTCGCCGCTGACGGGAGCCTGCGGGAGGACGGACATGCTGAGTCACATGCAGAAGCCTCCCTGGCTGTTCCAGCTGGGACCAGATGATCCCACTCATCAGAGGTGAATGCGTGCCTTTCCTGCAGCTGGTGTCACCTGCTGAGGCACACAGATGCTCTGCTGGAAGGCCAGCTGTGCAGACCAGGCTCAGCAGACGCCCTCGGCAGCACATGAACGAGCCAACTGGACATGAGCAAGGCCCACTGGCTTTGTCAAGGCCAGCAAGCTGACCTTGAGGAAGACATGCTGCCCAAACACTGCGTGCTCTGTCAGGGTGACAGGGCGGAAATTGGTCAGGAATAGGCGGGCGCCCAGCCAGCTGCATAGCGTCTCAAGCCCTGCAGGCATGCATGCGTTGAGGCCTGCAGCCCACTGCTGCACATGCATGCTTGCGCAAGCGCCCAGGGAATGGGCGACCTTTAGTCCTATAAGTTGTATCCGTCATCCATGAGTTCACCAGTAGGTAAGCATGACACAGGCTCACCGCCCATGGTGGCTGACATGCCGATGATCTGCAAGGCCGGCAGCTTGGCAAAGAGCAACTTGGTCAGCGAGAGCTCCAGGGGGAGGCCTCGCTGGGGGTCGCTGACCATGTGCAGCTCATCAATTACGACACAGCACAGCTCCCCTGCAAAGAGGCGCGCGGGCAGCTGAGAAGCTAGGCGCTCGCCAAGCGCTGGAGGCTTCACGATTGCAGGCAGGGTGGGAGCAGCAGCAAACAACCACTTGGCTGCAAAAACAAGCAAAAGCTGCAGCTGCCTCCAGCCAGCAGCAGACGCCAAGCCAGGCATGCTGCATTGCAAAGCCAGCGCCCAGCACTCAGATGGCAGCGGGGCCCTCACCCAGGCGCTTCTGCTGCGCAAGCTTGTTGATGGTTGCATTGGCCTTTTCGATGGTGACAATTGCCACTGACTCACCCCTGCAGCGAGGGGAGCCCATTTTCACAGAACGCCTCCAGGCACAGGTGGACTCTGTTGCCATGTCCTGATGTATGCAGCTGCACACTTGCGTTGCTCAGCTCAAGGCTCCTGACGCGTGGATGTCATGCTCACATTTGCTCCTGCTGCCTTGATGCATGCCGCTACCAATTCAAATGGTCTGGGGCTGCGCCTATAATTTATGTCAGTCATTTGACGCAGACCGCAGGCACAAGCAGCTGAAGTCATGCTCACATGGGGGTCAGTGGGGTGCCCTGATTGCTGCCTGTGTAGCCCTTGATGCTGCACTTGATGGCCTTCAGGATGTCAGCGAGGTGGGCAGCCTTCTCGGAGACAACGCTGATGTAGGGCAGCACTATGAGCACCCTGCCAAAGCGCTGCACACAAGGGAGCACATAGCGTCAGCTTGTCAATTGGGCTGCCGGGGCTTCTGGGCGTCAGGCAAGCTCAATGCCGTTGACAAGATGTGGCTGGAGCTCCAAATGTGAGCCACCATCAGCATGGCAGCGTCGCTTACATACGAAGCTGCACGAGAGAGAGCTCCATCCTGCTGAGTTCTGGGACCAACCCCCTCCAGCTAATCAAGGCACGGCCATCTTGGCTTCATACATCAGCACATGCTCAGCTGCAGTGACACCACCCTCGACAAGCTGGCAGCACAGCAGTGCAGGAGGTGCTGGCGGAGGGCACGCAGCTTTGATGATTGTCTTGGTGAGTCCTCACCGGTCCATCAGAGTCATTGGGCCCCGAGCGCGCAGTCCCCAGCAGGCGCCTCAGCATGAGAACCTCAGCCACCAAGCTCTTGCCACCTGATGTAGGGGCTCCATACACCAGGTGATCGCCGCGCTCCCCACATTCCAGGGCAGCGGCCTGCCAAGGGTACATCCTGCTGACCCCCTTCTTGGCATACGCCTGCACAAGAAACAGGCAGCAGGGTCAGGTCACACAGGCGGCCGGAGTGTGCTGGGCTCAGCCCATTCACATAAGCTGCACAAGTAGCCGGCAGCGGGGTCAAGACCCCCAGGCCGCCTGATCTTGAGCTCTGCATCTTGGCCTGCCAGACTTACAGGGGCAGCAGGCAGCAGGGGGAATCCCCCCAAGTAATCTATTGCGTGCAGCAGTCGTATAGCCGTGACTGATCGGCTTGTCACGCTCTGCAGAACATGTGCCACAATGCTCAGATGGACCCAGCCTCTCAGACCTTGGCACTGCAGGCTGAACAGGCTCACTAGACAGTGGCAGGCCCACCAGATTGCTGAAGAGATACAAAGCAGCGCACCTGCACCACCTTGGCGGGCAGGCTCCACTCATGCAGGTGCATGCGCAGCGATCCCCTGCTCTGCCGACCGCTGCCAGTCGGCTGCTGTGGTACCTGTGGCGGATCTGGCGGCTGGGTGCGCAGAGCTGCCAGCATCTGCTGCTGGCACAGGCGGTCAGCATTGGAGGCAGCCGCAGGGCGATGCTTGCGCCCAAAGACATCGCGTGCCCTGGATTGCAGCAGTTGGGACTCGAGGGCACGCTGCAGCTGTGAGAGCTGCTGGGTGTCAGGGAGGGCTGACGGGCCACCTGCTGCTGCTGAACAGCTGTCGCTGCCTGCGCCTGCTGCCGCCGTCTGGTCAGCTGATGCTGAGCCAGCAGCAGTGCCTGGCACAGCAGTGGTGTCTCCTGAGCCGGGATCTGTTGCGCTCCAGAGGTTCTCAGCTTGCAGTGGGCCTGCCTTTGGGTGTACCGCGCCAGGGGTCCCCTCGAGGGCAGGAGCAAGTTCCTGTGTGGGGGCAATGCTGTCTGAGGCAGCAGAGAGAGGCGGCAGGCGGCTGCAGGCTGGACTAGAGACCCAGCTGCTGCAGCCTGCACCGCCCTGAGCTCCAGCGATGGGGATGGGCGGCCAGCGACGGTGACTGGGCATGCCACCCATGTCTGCTGCAGGCCTGTGCAGTGAGCTCGGCACCTCGCTGCGCCCACAAGCTGGCACAGCCGCAAGGGCAGTGGCTACCGTCCCAGCAAGCCATGGCTTGCCTGGGGCAGCAGCTGCACTGCGGGGTGGCCTCTGCTGCCCAGCAGCAGACAACATGTACTCTTCGTCTGGCAGGGTGGCATCTCCATCCTCAGCAGCAAAGACTCCACTGACTGGCCGGCTCCTGGAGGCCTGCAGCCTGACTGGCGCGGCCACTGGGGAGGCTCTGTGCTGACGTTCAGCGATCCAGGTCACGCTGCCCTGGTGCGGTCGCTGCATAGCCTGAGCGTCAGCCGATGCCTGGGAGTTTGCCATAGCACCTGCCAGACATTGCTGATCCCGCTGCTTGAGCAGGGCTTCCCCTGGCGGCAGCATGCAGCAACGCTTGCCTGCAGCATGGCATGGTCAATCTGCTCTGAAACCTGACAGTCTGCCTTGATCCACGCAGCAGAGAGCATACCTGCCCAGGCATCGCTGCCATTGCTGCAGACTTCAACACGGACTCCCCATGTTCCTGACCGTGCGCGCTTCATGTCCTGATGGCGTCCTCAATGATGCCTGGCCATCTATCACGAATTGTGAGACCTCGGGAGACTCTCACCGGCATGCTGCGCACTCTTCTTCTTGCAAGGCCTCTCCCTCCTATTGAGGACATGTCTCCTACCGAGGAAGGTATCAGCCGTCTGCTGGCGTGGTTTGACAAGGCTGGCATTGCTTTTGACAGGTCAGCTGCTGCCATCAGGACTGACCTGGAAACCAGCTATGGGGTCTACGCCCTTCAGGATGTCAGCAAGGGCCAGGTCTTGTGCAGGTGTGTTCGAGATCAGCAGGCGCCTTGCATGTCCAACTCCCACACATGCATGTTTGTTGGTGCCTGCAGCATCCCTAAAAGAAGCATTCTATCCATGCGCACCAGTGCAGCAGCAGACCTCCTTCAGGCTGAGCAACTTGGCGGCGGACTGGGGCTCATTTTTGCTGTGATGTTTGAGTGGAGCCTTGGCGAGGAGTCCCACTGGTGAGCCCCACAGCTGCACCTGGCTCTCTGCCCAGCCTGGCACAGAGAGCAAGCAACTGCACTGTTCCGCCGGCCTGCATATTACACAGCATTTCTGTAGAAGCTCTTGCTCTATCATCCCTCGTTACGACAATCTGGCAGTCTGATTAGGTAACAGGGTGTCTCAGATGCATCCGGCAGCCACCGTCCCGGAACACCACTGTGCAGGCATGGCTACTTGCAGTCACTGCCGCAGCAAGGGGAGTGGCTGCCCATCTTCTGGACTGATGAGGAGCTACAGGGCTTCAAGGGGACCGAGCTGGAGGGCAAGGCAGGGGCTGACAGGTCTGCTGCGCTGACCCCTGATCAGTGCTAGTTTTGGCCGTGACAAGCTGCTCTTGATGTGCGCGGCTGTTCGCTTTGCTGCATGCTCAAAGAGCTGCAAAGACACATGACAGCCAGTCTTGGCACTGTGCGTCTTTGCTGCGCACCCAAGCATGCCAGAGTCAAATGGTGCACCTGCTGCAGGCAGCTCATGTACGTCAGAGCTGCACTGAATGGTCGATGTGCTCATGCTTAGGGGCAGCCCATCAGCAAGCATCATGACAAGCATATGGCTCCTGGGGCGGTGATCATCAGAGCAGGCTCAGGCTGAAGCACAACACCCCCCTGCTGACGCATGCGTTCGCCCGGACGCATCGCCTCCTTACCTTGCCACTTCAATGAGAGCCCAGTCATGCTGGAGCCAGTGTGCCCTGCTTCAGGCACCTGACACCCAAGCACTATGAGGGGTAGCACACAGCCTCTGTGGCAGACCCTTTCCCACAGCACAAGGCCGGCACTGCTGTGTGTAAGCAGCATTGTTGTCTGCTGCAGAGAACTCATGCTGGAGGACTATGAGGAACACATTGCCCCCCTGGTGGAGAAGTACCCTGATCAGCTGAGGCGCGCACAGGATTTCACCTTTGAGCGCTTCAAAATTGCGGCCTCCTGGGTGTCGTCCAGGGCCTTTGGCGTGGACAGCTGGCATGGTGAGCGTTCTTTCCCGGTCACTCTGCAAGCTGACAACAGTGGCGGCAAATTGCTGGAGCAGGGGAGGTGCTGGGCACGATGGCCCGCTCAGCAGCACCACTGTGTGTCAGGCTGGTCTGGTTTCTTGACATCACATCAGATGCTGCCCACATGCTAGGCATAAAGCTTCCAGCTTGCTCGTCACAGGGATGCTGCTATGCTTGCAAGCTGGCCTCATGTCAACGCCATTGCTGCTGTCATGACAATGGCCAAGTGCACTGGACCTGTTTGTGCAGGGCAGTCCATGGTGCCGCTGGCAGACATCTTCAACCACAAGGCCGCTGTGGTGCATCTAGGTGGGGGCAGTGGCCGGCCCACTGGGGTCTGGCTGGCCGCCCTGGTGCCTATCTGCGCACCTGCATTGCACCACCTGCTAAGCTTGCTATGCAGCGTGTTTCTGGGTGGGGCTGCACACCTGCCACTTTTACACGGCTGGCCTCCTGTGACCAGACTGCATGAAGCACCTCGCTGCTGCTGTCACTTGCAGACCTCGTGTTGTATTGTACCCAGGTCCTACCATTTAGGACGGTTACAAAATTTTGCAGATGGCGGCTATGAGCTAGAGCCAGCCTGCCTGGAGGGCCATGGCGATGGGAGCCAGCAGGACGACTCCCACAGCGACAGCGATGACTCTGCTCCAGTTGCAGTCCCTCTCTTCATTGGCCCAGCCCAGGCAGGCTGTCAGCAGGCCTGCCCTGCCACAGGCAAGCAGCACCCAGAAGGTGCCACCCAGCGGGCTGGCAGTGGCGGCGCTGCAGCCCGCACCAAGGTGCACTCGCAGCGGGTGACCCCCACTGAGCCGCGCCAGGGGCCTGGGCCTCGCACACGAGCCCACAAGCGCCAGAGGGAGGAGGGGCCTGCTGCTGCTGCTGATGCACCATCTGCAGAGGATGCCGGCCCTGCAGCTGCCTCTCAGGGGGCCAAAAAGGGCTGTCTTGCGGGCAGGGGACACCAAAAGGGCCACACCTCCCATGGGGCTGCTGGCAACAGGGCAGAGAGCTGCTGCAGCGGGGAGGCTGGCAACCAGAGAGGATCCGACACCGCTGCGTCTGGGGCACAGCATGGTGCTATGCATCAGGCATCAAGCGGTGCAGCATCGGAGTCACGGTGCACATCTGCCCAGCCAGCACCGCAGGTGAACAGCTGCCAGGCAGCGACGCAACCCCAGCAGGGCAGAGCGTTGGCCAGGCGCATGCACCCCATGGTGCTCCAGGAGGAGCCAGTGCTGTCAGACAGCAGCAGGGATGGCGACAGCAGTGGGAGTGAGGCAGGGGCCGGGGCGCAGCCTGAGCAGAGGTTGGTCACCAGAGGGGCCATGCTGGAGGTGGGCCTGGTCAGCAGTTGGGGGGGTACACATGCTCCAGCAGAGTTGTGTTCCAGCTGAGCAGAGCAGGAGCGTTGCTGGAGGTGCGCATGGACCTTCTGCCACTAGAGTCTTGTGGAGTGACACGCAGCACTGGTCTGCCCCAGCTGAGCAGGGGCTGTTGTCAGAGTGGCCACGCTGGAAATGGGCTCCGCTTCAGGGCGGTTGCCAGCGCTGTGCACTTAAGCTGAAGGGACAAATCATGCATGCTGTCCACAGCTCAGCTGGTGACTGTTACCAGACCAGTGCTGTGCCCAATCCGCTGTGGGCAGGCAACAGGAAATCGTGCAGACAAGCACCACGCAGGGGTGGTGCCATACTTGTGCAGCTGGTGCTATGAATCACAGTGCATCAGGCCGATGCAGCTCATGAGGGGGGCTGCACACTGCGTCACGCTGCTGGCAGGCTCACCTGGGTGCTGGCATCAAAAATTTTTGCACATGCTTGACCTTTGCGCGCTCCCGCACTGCCACTGAGGGCAACGGGTGCCTGCAGCTGTCTGAGGAGCAGCGAGCAGCCCTGCAACTTGAGATCGGTATCTGCGGAGTGACGCGAGAAGATGGGGAGGAATTCCTTGAGGTGAGCCTTCAAGTGGTGTTGGTTGACCGTGATGTGCCAGTGTTTTCGGTGGGTGTGTTTCATGCCCTGTCTCACAACACTTCTTGTGAGCCTTGACTGGGTCGTGACTACCTTCGGCCAGTGCCGCAGTTATGGTGTATGAGCATGATGCTCACATTGGCTTGCGCGCTGTGGCTTCTGACGCCCTGTATCTGGCTCACTCCTCATCCTGAGCTCAAGCTGAGTGCCTCTCAAGTTTGATGTCTGCTGGTGGTCTGACTCACTGATAACAGGAATGCCCTTCCGGAGACCTACCCAAAGTGTCATGCCTGGCAGCTGTGCTTGGCAGCCCACGCTCAGGGCAAGCTCAAAGCAGGCTTGACATCAGGCCCGTCTCGTGCAGATCCTGGCTGCCACGGACATCAAGGCAGGCGCCCAAATCCACAACACCTATGGTGAGCTGTGCATGCCGTCCCTGGTCAGAGTCCCACCTGGTTCCTCACCGCTGTGGCCCGGGCAGCCCAGGTGTGCTGCAAGGCCCTGCTCGCCTCATCGCAGACATTTCTGCTCCTGGCACAGCTGCCCGTGTCGCCCCTGCAGGCGAGTACGGCAATGCAGAGCTGCTGCACAAGTACGGCTTCGTGCTGGGGGACAACCCCTTTGATGTCATCACGCTGGACAGACAGCACGTGCTGGACACCGCAGGTGGGTCCCTGTCGGTGAAGTTTCCTGACACAGCGCTACCAGTTTGAACCCCAGATACGGCTGCCAAGCCTTCAGGCCAACCCAGAGCTTGACAGGGCCCGGGGCAAAGGCTCAACCCTAAGATTTGTACAGCTTTGGTCATGATGCAGCATCAGCATGCTGACCTGGTCTCTGTTCACTGCAGCTGGGGCAATGCACAAGTCTGCTTTCAAAGCGCGGTGCAGGTTCCTGTCGATCCGCAGGTGGGCCTGGCTGTTCACCGCCTGCCTCAGCAGTCTTGCTCTGGCACTGGGGCGTGCAACTCGTTAGCATCCTGCTGCCCTGCATTGAAATGCGCTCGCCTCTGAGCAGCAAACGTGCTTCGCTACGCACATGCTTAAGCACGTGTTGCTTCGCATACAAGGACAACACACGCATCTGCCATGCACTGCTTTCAGCATCCTGCTGCCATGCGGTGGGCCTTGAGTTGCATCTTGCTGAAGCTTCTGGCCCGCCTGTGCATTCCCAGAACACTATGCCCATGTCAGAGGCTTCCCCTGACAGCAATCTCTGGCACTAAGCAGTCCCTGTCTTGGTTCCAGCACTGTTGCCATGCATCAACCTGCACCTGTCTGTGGCCCTGTGCAGTGACTTGCTGGACGAGGATGCTGACCCCCTGGAGGTGCTGCCAAACAGCACCATCAATGGCCCGCTGTTCCTGCTGTTCCGCGTCCTGTACGCAGACTGGCACGCGTTCAAACGCTGGGGCGACTTGGATGGTGGGCATCTGCTGTGTGCAGGTGCTTTGTGCTGCTTGTGCAGGCTGTGTGACGCTGCAGTCAGTTGGAGAGGGAGCAAGCCTGCCTGTGAAGCTTACTGGCCTGAACGGGCTTGACGGCGTGGTCGCAATTGGTGACGCCAGCTGCTGCATGCTCTGCGCGACCTAGGCTGCCCAGCAGTACTGGGAGCTCACATGAAGGCAGCCAGCCAGCCGCATGCTTTGCAGTCCAGGATGGTATAAGCAAGGCTGGGTGCCGAAGTGCCACAGTGGGTGCTGCCTGCAGATGCCATCCCCTCCAGCCTCAAGGTGACAGGCCTGTCTAGCGCCGCTGGGCCTGATGACTGTCAGCGTGCCCTTGTCTTTGATATTGACATGGGCAGTGAGGACGGGTTGCTGAGGTAAATGTTAAGTGGGTTTGCACTCAAACAGGACTTGCATGAACCCCAGCGCAGGCCTCTGCTTGGGCATGTCAAGCCACAGTTTGGCAAATGTGGTTGCCGCTGGTGCAGCAACAGACAGGTCTGAGCCTGTTGCAATGTGCTTTGTTGGATGCGGAGACATGCAGTCACAATAGGTGCTCTGGTGGTGTGCGAGCAGCCATGGGTTTAGGCTGACCCTGGGTCAGCCATCTGGTGCATGCCTGCTGCTATGGCGTCCATGTACTTACAACCAAGGAGAGCCCAACCCTGCCACATGAGCAGGCGGCACCTGATACTCTACAACATCTTCCAGTCGTGCCTTTGCACTTCTGTTGGAGTTGCTTAGCCTCAGCACTGGGCAGCAAGCCAGAGCGTGACTCTTAAAGAGGACCCGTTGTCCTGTCTGTTCTGCATGCTTGAACTCTGCACTCCCTCAGCAAGCTTTCTCTGAGGACCCCGGACTGCCTGCAGTGCACCTGCCATGCCAGCAGCTGGAACTGAGCGGACAACCACAGAGGCGCAGTGTATACCTACCAGCGTGCCTGAGCCTGAAAGCCAGCCCAAGGCAGGCAGCAGCAGCAGCTCAGACGATAGTGCTGGGGATGACACGGGAGCAGCCTTAGGGAATGTCAGCTTGCACCTCCATGGGAAACTGCTTTCAAGGCAGGGGCTGATGCAGCTGAGCAGCTGTCTGCAGCACAGGTGAACATGGGGAAGCTGTTCCTTTTACACCCCCCCTCCCCCACAGCTTTTGGACAGCTTCAGGAGCTGCAGATGCTCAGGGTTCTTGCGCTTACGCTGCAGGCTGGGCACTGATTCAGGGCCGGCCGCTCTTTACCATGGGGGAAGTGCTCTCGCATCAATGCACTCACAAGCCAGCAGAAAGACATTACATCTCAGGTATGCAGAGAGCATGACCCTTTCGAATGCATGTGAAACCATACGTCAGCATTTGAAAGCTGCAAAGACTGAAAAGTGACCTGTGGGTATTTGCCAATGCTCCCCTTCACCCTGACCACCATCACTTGCTGCCTGTGTCACAGTGGTTGGACAGCTTGAAATTAAACACTCAATATAGGGCCTACAATGCCGTTTGTTTGCTAGGAAGGGGGTGGTTGCGCAACTCACAGACATGTTGGCACAAAGCAGACAAGCCCAAACAGGAGAAAGAAATGCAGCAATCAAAGACTCTGTGAGTCTAGACAGAGACCTGTGTGTGTCTGAAGGGGAAGGCCTGCTGACAAAGTCCCACCCTCTAGCAGGGAACCTAGGGGCTCTGCAGTTGGCTTTGCTCAGCAGGCTAAGACATATCAAGGGGTCCTGTGAAGGGGCAGAGTGTAGGGGCACCGAGGCAGGCTTCAAAAGACTCCAAAGCCTCTAGGCCAGGCCTCACTCCTTGCGGCCATTGGTGGGGGCAGGGGTCATGTGGGCCCCTAGGAAGGTGTTGCTGCCATACACCAGTTCCATGTTCTTCTTTGCATTCACAATGTTGGGGTGATTGAGGGTCAACTCCTGCAGCGGCAGTAGAGGAGATGTCAGCGTGTAAGATGCCGCGTAAACAATGTGGCAGGGCAGCTGAGCCTGAGACAAACCCTGACACTGAGCATGCGGGATGGCACTGCACGCCTGTGACGAGCTGCAGCACACAGGCAGGCAGCTGCTGGTCGCCAGGCTGATGCTTTACGTGTGACGAGGCGGCTGTATGCATCATACCACCCATGCCAGCGTAGAATAGAGCCACACAGGAAATCCACAGAGACCCAGACAGCAGAAGGGCAGGCTCCCCACCTTGGTGCCAAAAAGGACGTTGTCGGCACACTCCACACCCAGCATGAGGGAGTGGTCCTGGTTGCCAACCTCGTACCGGTAGCTGCCAAAGCGTCCGCGGCTCCAGATGTTGTGCTGCTGCAGCCACGGCAGCGCCTGGGTAAGCACCGCCTCACGGCCCACGCTGGGCGTGGGATAGCCGTGCTCCAACCGCCTGCAGGCACAGCAGGGGCCACACGTCAGCACACGGCAGGCAGGTGAATGATGTACACTGCAGCTCACAGGGCAGACACAGCTGCAGGCGTTCTGTGCACGCAGAGCGTGCGGCGACAAGACGTCCCTGCTCCTCAGCACCACGCTGGGCACACAGCTGCAAGCCCAGCATCAAAGCCTGGCAGTGCACAGACCATAAGCTTGACATGGGAAACCCACCTGGGTCTGACACTGCTGAGATGAGAGAAGCTCGTCAGTGCTGCAGTACAAGGCAGGGAGCTGCCCAATACCTGATCCTCACCTGTGGTAGATGCTGACAATCTCAGAGTCGGCAGAGATCAGCTGCGTGTTGAGGGCGCCAATAATGGTTTCCTTCACAATCTCGGGCCACTCTGCGCCACCCAGCTTGGTCTTCTTCTGGTTCACCGGCTTGAGGTGGGACTCACTGACCTCAAACATGAGGGACCAGTAAGGACCAGCCTCTGGCTGCCCCTTGACGTCCTTGCCCTCACCCTGCAGAAGTGGCAGGCTGCAGGGTCAGCCTCAGTACCAGGGTTGATGGACAACATCCAGCCTCAACTGGGCAGGCTTAGCCGTTGGCTCAGCCTCAGGGCCAGGTATGGAGCACCGGACAGATGTGAGAAAGTAAGCAACAGGCAGCCGCAAGCAGGCAACTTTGCATAGCCGCTGACACTGCTGCTGTGTGCCCATGCCACAGCCCAGCTCCAGGGGCAGCATTGCAGGATCACGTCTGCCACAGTCTCAGTCAGAACTCACATTGCACAGGGTGGGCAGCTTGACATCGTCAGCGGGGCAATTCTTCTTGGCATAGTGGCTGAACACGGTGGTGCGGTAGAAGGGGCAGTTGTCCTCAGGGAAGTACAGCCAGCACTTGAGGCCGTGGGGGCACTGCCCACGCACACCAATGCCAATGATGTGAGACGAGCTGCAGAACACATGGCAGCAGAGTGAGATTGCATGGCAACAATTGTCTGGGTGCTGGTGCTTCTCGATGCTGATGAGGGCTAGGCAGCAGACATAAGATGGGTCAGCAATGTGACATCGTGGAGGCTTGCAAAGTGCAAGCCAATGCCCAAGACATGTGTGGGCTGCAGTATCAGGCAGAAGGAGTCAGACAAGACGGCAGTGGCACATTGCGTAATTGCGGCCACAGAGTGCCCAATGGCCTCCTGACCAACAGGTGTGTGCGGTCTGAGCAATGATACTAGTTGCTTTCAGCTGCGATAAGAGAGTGTTCCCACCGGCTGATACAGCATGGGCCAGAGCTGCCAGAACCGTCCATTGGGTGGGCATGCGAGGACAGGTGGCAGGGCTGCATGACTAATAGACCAGAGTGCTGATGCTGTTGCATGTTAGGCTGAAGATGCTGATGCCAGCAGCACTACAACTCTGGCGGACAGCCAAGGGCCCAACCGCACCAGCGGACCCTGCTCAACAGCAACCACTTGCTGTGCACTGGTAGCTCATGCTTCCCAAGCTCATGTGGGACCCACCTCGTGCGACCAACATGCAGTTATGCCCCAATGCTGCTGGAGAGGTGTGATTCAGCATGCTCACCTGTGTGTCAGGCCGTCGGCCCACTCCTTCTTGCCGGTCCAGTTGAGAGTGAAGTCCAGGGGCAGGGTGGAGATCAGGGCGTCATACTTGATCTTCTTGCCGGTCTTCAGGGTGACTGTCTTGGAGTCCTTGTCGATGCTGGTCACGGCCATGTCCTCACCGTACTTCTGCAGGCAGCAGGGCATAAGGACTTTGGCCATGCAGGTGGGTGACGGATGGGGATGAGCGCCCCGGCTGGCTCTGATGAGGACTGCAGGCTCAACAGAATGGACTTGTCCAGGCGGGCTGGCTGGAACAACTCAGATGGCTGGCTCACTGCACCTGCCAAGCACGGCTGCTGTGGCAGCTGCAAGGAGAGCTGGCGGCTCACAAAGGCAAATGTGACATCAGTGCTGCGCAAGTGCAGATCACAAGGAGAGCAGCTTCCAGCCCCACCTGCTTATCCTGAGGCAGCAGCTTGGACACGCCCTTCCAGATGGCCCCAGTCCCACCCTCCAGGGGGAAACGGAACACCGCGTTGGGCCCCCACCTGCAGGCAGAGAGCAGCACACTTGAGGCATGACAGCCAGATGCACCACTGGCTATGGTGCTGGCTGAAACGTCCTGCTGACAGCGAAACCTGTTGCCGCCCAGGTGATACCACCAGTTGTTTGACCCCATGCCGCGGCCAGAACAGTGGCGGCGTGACATTGCGCAAGCAGGAAGCATTACCCTCACCGCAGCTGAGTTGAGCACCCACACGATACAAGTGGTGCCACCACACCACAAGACGGCAGGCAGCGCTGCCTCACCCTGCATCCTCCTTGTTGTTGATCACATTAGTTATGGCACGGTCGATGTCCACAGTGGCCACACGCTCCCCCAACCACTCGCACTGCATGTCTTTGGGGGGAACAGCCCACACCTGCAGGAGGGTTGGACATCAGCGTCATTGAGAGTGGGCAAATTGACACGCTGGCATGCTAGACTTGCGTGCGCACTGTAGACTGGGTCTCCCCGGGAGAACGCAGCGGCTGTCAGCTGCTTCACTGCATGCCAGTAGAAGAATGATACGTGCAGCAGGCAGTTGGCTGGGTGCGGGGTGCGGCAAAGGCAGGCAGTGCTGCAGATAGCAAGCAGATGCTCAAGCTTCCAGGCTGTGCACCCACCTTGAAGTTGTAGGGCCTCATGAAGAGGTCGGCAATGCCTTGCCCCATGACGCGCATGATCCACTCGTCAAAATTGGCGGGTCGCCCCTGGGCAGTGGTGTTCTTCACCTTGGCATCCGCCAGTCCAGTCAGGCACTTGATCTGCAGGGCAGGGCAGGGGGCAGCCTGTCAGCCCAGGCAGCGGGGGCAGGCACTGCAGGCCATTGGGTAATGGGGCAGGCTGCCTAAGGGGGCCGCCTGAGACAACAGGAGAGCCAGCAGTGAACGCCTCCAGGCAGGCAGCAAAGCCAGCACAGCAGCCTGCAGGCAGAGCGCCGTACCAGACCACAGAGCAGGCAATTGGGCGGCCCTGCAGGCAACCTGCTTGTCTGCCAGACCCAAGCCAGAGCTAACATGCTCAATTGGAACCATCATGCATTACCTGGCCACACGTCTAGGCTGCCTGGGCAGCCTAGTTGTTCAAAGCTGTGAAAAAACGGAAGCAGGAGCCTACCTGATCCTCCTGGGGCAGGGCGCTGATGTTGTTCTGGAAGGGGTAGGCCACCCATCTCCCTTTCATCCACACATATGACACCCTCTCTAGCACATTCCAAGCCTTGTCACCCTTGCCTGCAGGCGACAGCAGCAGTGTACAGTGTCAACAACTGCAGTTGCGGCTTGTGACAGCCCTGCTGCTGACAGTGCCTAGAGGCGGCAGGCAGCAAGGGAACGCATCAGTCAGAAGCACTGTGCCACAACCAGCAGGTTGGAGCACAAATCCAGACAGCCAGCTGCATAGGGCTAGAGGCTGCATAGGGCAGGGATACATTGAACACCAGCTGCAGCTGCTGGTGGCTGCTGGCCCACTTGTTCAGGCAAACTTGAGGCCCAGTTAGACACACAGCTCTCTCACCAATGGCGGCATCGATGAGCTCATCAAAGTAGACATAGTGGGAGAAGATGACATGGCCGCCCATGTCAAACAAGAAGCCCTCTGGGGTCACGTCTGTGCAGGCCAGGCCGCCAGCCTCCTCAGCCTGCAAGCAGGACAGGTTAGTTTCAGAAATGTTCGCATTTCGAATACGCAGGGCAGGTGCCGTCTTCAAAGATGTCTGGAATGGCCCTCAACAGACCCCCTTGCAGCTGGCAAATGCGCAGCTCTGGCATTGGTCGAGACCACGCACGGCAATTTCCCTGGGAATGATCCCTCACAGATTCCCGCTCTGTGAGCGGGAAGCGCAATGGACAGCAATTTGGCAGGCCAGCCGGCAGCCTCGTCCTGACAGCAGTGTGCAATCTGGCAGCGCACTGATCATGGCAGGGCCAGGAGGCTGGCGCTGATGCCTCACCAGCCCGGAACAGGACTGAGCATGCGCTGCTGCTCAACAGTCGAGCAGTGCTCCACATTTGAGTGCAACAGCCAATGGCAGTCAGTGCAGAGGGCTTGCCTGGTCGATGAGGAGCCAGTCCTTGAGGCCATGCTGATTCAGGCGGGTGGCTGCGCCCAGGCCAGTGGGCCCTGCGCCAATCACCAGCACTCCAACCTGCAACAGGGGCAGGACAGAGCGCCTCAGCTTGTGCTGCAGCCTGATTGTGATGTGGCATGCCAGCATTGGTCCACCCGCTGCGCCAGCCGATATGACGACAGCTGTGCAGACACCTGGAGGGAGGGGAGTCTGCTGCAGTCAGCGTGTCTGGCTGGGGCATAGGATGCTTCGTTCCCTCCCTGCGCAATGCGCCAACACCCTCCAGGACAGCCTGGGGGCCACTGGCAGGGAATATTGATTGCTGCCTGCCAGGCTGCCTAATCAGCTAGCCTCCCGGGGCAACGGCCTGCTCGCCCGCAAAACAGCGCATTCGCAGGCCCAAGATGTAAGTGTTGGCCCCGCCTGTCTGATCAGGCCGGAGGGCGAGGCCGCGCACGCCCCATGCAGCCAATGCAGGTGATGCAGGCTCCCACCTTTTGTGTGTCTGCCATCTGCAGGAGCTGCTCGAGGACTGGGGCACAGCGATCAGGCTGATGCGGGGAGCTGGGGGCAATGTGCAGATGCCAACCTCCGCTGGTTGAGCGATTTGTGTGGTAACCGATTGAGGGTTTAAAGGTTTTCTTTCTGGGCCCAACTGCCAGCATGATTTTGTGTGCCCCCGCTAAGCATCGTCATTGCCTCAGCGCTGCAGGCTAGTGACTCAGTGGACCCAATAGGGCTGGGGAGCACTGGTCAAGCAGTTTGTTGGACGCAGATGGCCACACTTAGTCAAAATTCGCCATCTGGTCTACGACAGTGTGCCCCCCGAGCCCCTGGTATCACTGAGATCTCAGGATCACTGAGCGTGCAACAAGCTGTGCATGCTGGAAAGTAGAAATTCATGACCTAGGATCACAGTTGCACCTCAGCATGTGGCTGCATCCTGACCAGCGCCCCTATGCTGCAATGGACTGCCCTTGGCGTTGAGGAAGAGGTGCCAGGCTGATTGAACGACCCCTGAGGTGGTTGCAACAGCGATGGCTGCAGCCGCTGGGCTGCTCGACCTGAATGAGCCCATGCTTGGGCTCAGCAAGGTGGAGGTGGTGCAGAGTATTGATCCCACCAAATTGCAGGTCAGCCTGGATGACTATGATCTCCTCTACATTGGGTGGGCGCAGCAATGCTTGCCAGACAGGCTAGCAAGGCCATCAGCAGGACAATTGACTGTGCTTGCGGGCAGAGTTGCACTCCAGTACCCAGCAGCATCTAGTTCATGCCCTCCCATCACATGACCGCGGACAGGCATGCAACAGGAGCGCCATGGCAGGAGCATGCATGCTCACGAGCAGGAGCCACTCATGCAGGCAACCCTGAAGTGGATAATAGATGAGGTCCAAGCCCAGAAGGCCGCCAAGGAGGGGCAACAAGACCCAGCAGAGCTGGCCAAGCAGGTTGCCCAGCTGCAGGAGCAGAACAGGAAGGCTGCCTCTGACCAGGTGGGCACCCTGCCATGCCCGGCTGTCACTACAGGCTGCATAGATTGCCCACTGTGACTTTCTGCACAGTCTCGTGGCAGGGGTGTGCTGGCAGTGCCGTTGATTTCCGTGTGTCCTGGTGGCTGAGAGTGCTGGTGGTGGTGCAGGATGAGATGAGGCAGCAGCTGGCCAAGGCAGCCCAGCAGGCAGCAGATGCAGCGACTGCTGCAGAGGCCATGCAGGAAAGGCTCAAAGGTCAGCAGCCGGTGCAGCCACCTTGAGGTGCAACCTGCAGCACTGGACATGTACCTGGAACTGCCCAAGTCAGCCTAGTGCAGGTGGTGCACGTCAGCTTGGCCCCATTGCCTGCACACCCAATCAGATCAGGGCAGAAGTCCTCTCTATTGTGCAGACTCTGAGGCTGTCCGAGGCCAGCTGGACACTTTGCAGAAGGAGTCCCGCACAGAGCTGGGGAGACACGCGGGCAGTCTGGAGTCCCTGCAAGCGTCGCTCTCGGCACTCGGTGGGCGCCCGGGGGACCTGCAGGCGCGGCTGGACACACTGGCCAAGGAGGTGGGTTGCTGGCTGCTTGCAGGGACGCTGGTAGCAACTCTGGCACTGCATGTGCCCACCATCCTCTGCTGGTGCAGCCAGCACCAT
Organism: Asterochloris erici; assembly: GCA_019693375.1. NCBI lineage: Eukaryota > Viridiplantae > Chlorophyta > Trebouxiophyceae > Trebouxiales > Trebouxiaceae > Asterochloris > Asterochloris erici. The sequence continues at coordinate 28,070 of JAAMXJ010000242.1, read as the reverse complement.
TGCATGGTTCAGGTGCCCAGAACTCCCCCGGCAGCAGCTCGTGCACTGCAATAGGCAGATCAGCCTCTGCAGGCGCCCCGGGCGTGAGTGCTTGGCTGATGTGCCCATTGTTGAGTGAGAAGGGCTGGCATGTGGGGGTGCCCACCAGCGAAGAAGGTGGGCACCTGCTGCTGAGTGGTGCCAGTGGACACTGAGTCAAGAGAGTGCAACATTGGCAAGTGAGGCCAAGGGTGAGGGAACCCCGACTGAGGTGCTGCGGGCATCAGCAACTCAGTGATGCAGAGTGGTGGCAGCTGTGGTGGGCCCACAGAATCAGCCTTTGGCCAGGAAGGCTGCCGTGTACTATGGCTCTGTGGTGCATGCGGGCGCAGGCAGTGATGACAACCACACTGTGATCACGCGCTGCAGGTGAGCGTTGTCTGCAGCACACTTGGAGCACTCAGGGCATGGACAATTGATGCTGATGCCCAAGCTTGAGCCAGGCCCGTCAGGCATGTTTTGTTAGTGTCACCTGTGCACACATTCTGATGCCCGTGGTATGTGCAGGTGGTGGAACTGCAGCAGAGGAAAGGTGGAGGGGCAGCACCTGGTGCAGGTGAGCGCAGCCTTGATTGCGGCGGCTTCAGCTATGAGAGTCAAGGTTGTTTCAGGGGCATCTTGACAGCACCAGGGCATGCTCTGCGCCCATGACCTTGTGTTGCACATGAAATCGCAGCAGACTGCAGCAGTGAAGATCACAGACATCCCTTCTGATGCCTTGACTGCTGTTGTGCAGACACTGGTGTTCTGGCAGCTCGTCTGGCAGCGCTTGAGACCTCTGAGCACCAGATCAGGGACACTATGGACGGGCTGGCTGACAAGTGAGCATGCTCTCTGCTGCGACACTGGCAGACAGAGGTCATAGTGTGCAGTCTGACAAGCTCAACAGGGCATGTGCAGTCTGCCAAGCTCAAGAGCCGTGCTGGCAGTCTGGCTCCATGCTGCCCACTCTGACTAGTCTGGGCCAGTCAACCGCCAACTGGGTGAGGCCCCTCCCCAGCACATGTTGACACAATGCAAGCCAGCTGCAAGCAAAGGCTGCCTCACGACAAGCCTGGCAGTCCCTCTGAGCGCCAAGATGCGCTGCAGGGTGGAGGCCGCCCAGACTGGGCGCCTGGAGCAGCAGCAGCGCTCTCTGGAGCGGGCAGTAGCAGAGCTGCGTGCGGCCGAGGGCGACCTGCGACGCCTGGTGGGCGACAAGCCCAGCCACGCCGACGTGGCCCAGCTGCTGGCCGCACAGGCCGCACCTGCCACCCTCCAGGTGGGTTGGAGGTCTCTGACGTGTCACTGCACTACTCACTTGGCGAGTGCAGCTTGTTGGGGTTGCCACATGCTGGCAACAGGCAGCGCATACAAGACCTGCCGGCCTCAAGATGATGTGGGTGGTACTGGGCCTTCTTCTGTGTTTGATAACTCTGCTACTGACCACCCATGCTCCTGAGGGAGGTAGGTAAAGGGCTCCTGTGCATGTTAGCACTGCCACCCCATGGGAGCCGACAGAGGCTGACTGCCCAGGCTGCGCTGACCACCTCTGCAGTGCAACACTGAGCTGGCAATGCTGGTCTTGCAGCTTTGGACGTGCTGCTGATGCTGCCCAGCAGATGGAAGGGCAAGTGGTGGCAGCTCTGACTGAGCTTGTGGACATCAGGGGCCATGTCATGGGGTACCTTACCAGACTGAATGTGAACATGATGGTGTGGGTGAGAACTGTCCAACTGCTTGCCCCTCTGGTGCAGCTTGACTTGGGTGTGGGCGGCACCTCTTGCAGCAGCATGCAAGCATGGCGTCTGGGCCATCCTAGCTCCAGGGGCAGCACAGCGGCCTGAGCATGCATGTGCGCATGCAGGTGCCGACAGGAGCCCCTGCAGACAGCGCAGCCCTGACAGCGGCCATCAACAGCCAGGCCGGCAAGCTGGCCACCCTGGAGAGCCAGGTGGCCCTGGCTCAGCAGCGCCTTGCTGACAAGGCCGATGCGGGGGCCACTGGCGCCCTCAGGTGGGGTGAATCTGCTGCGGAAGTGCTGCAGTTTGACAGGTTGGTTGCCAGGTGTTGGTCCAGTCTGCATGATGTGGTCAGGCCGGTGCATCATGCAGACATCGTGCTTGATGCTGGAGCCAGGGGCGTGCCCAGACAGGGCAAGTCTGCTGCGGACGTCCCGCTGTGCAGAACTCTGGCAGGACTTGGTCAACGGTCTCTGATAACATCATGCACACAGAAATGGTGCTAGAGTCAAGGCAGTGCTCACATGGGGGCTCGCGCTGCATCCCTTGGACGACTTGCATGTTGGCTGCTGTACACCTGCTGCTGAGAGACCTTAGGGAGGGGCTCCTGCCTCCGCTGGCATTTGTGCAGCAGGTTAGGAACAGCAGTCGGGCAAGACCCAGCTAGTATCCAGCCCAGACATGTGGAGAAGCAGAGTCTGCCTGGAATGAGCCAACAGGTGGCAGTCTTTGGAGTGTGAGGCCTGTTGCTGATGGTCGGGGGCATGCACAGCCTCATGCGCCACGCTTCGCAAGGTGTGATCACTGCCCTGCCTGCCTGCAGGGCCGAGGTGGACCGCATGCTGCAGTCTGTGGGCGATGCCGGTGTGGACGCTGCGCGGGGCAGCCTCAGCACCCGCCTGTCCGCAGTGGAGCGTGGTGCTGGGTGAGGAGCCCGCCTGTTCCTAGATTGTCCACTTGCAGTGTCTGGCAGCTGCCCAGAAGGTGCAACAATGCCAGAGACAGCCCTGAGCTGTGGCGCTTGGGCAAATTCTGAGGGAGATCTGGCTGTGCGGCAGCGCAGCCTGCATCTGTCTGCTGCCTTCACAGCAGTACCATCAGCAAGCCAGCGCATACGGTGAGCATGCGCACTGCAGCATGTGCGCTGAAGCTGCTGTGGCCTGCGCTGCCCCAGCAGGCGACCAATCTGACACACTGTGCTGGCGGTGGAGCGGGCACATGCTGCCTGCACCTGTGTGTGCTGCAGCCAAGGCCTGCGCGTGCTGCAGGCAGCCCAGCATGCCAGGCATGCGCCGCACGACCAGCAGCACGGCTGCAGCCACGGCCGCCCTGGCTGCCCGCGTGGCCGCTGTGGAGACCCAGCTGGCCGGGCTGCAGCAGGCGCAGGCTGCCATTGACGTCGGTGCGGCCGCCGCCAGCGCTGGCGGTGCACGGCCGGCCAGCGCTTTCACGCCCGTGCGCCCAGGGCGGCGCAGCACCCTGGACCTGCAGAGTGCGCGTCCTGCCTATGCAGGTCCTGGCTGTTGTGTCCTGGAGCTGTCCTCTCCCACATCGAGTGTTGGGCTGCGGTCTTTTCTTTGGATGAACATCTGTGTGTTTAGCGAAGAGCTCATGTGCCAGCATCTGATGTTCCTTGCACTTCTGGCCTTTGTTTCAGTGGACCTTGACTGGCTTGGGCAGCACTCCTCACAGCGGGCTGGTCAAGCCCGCTTATTGCCTGCATCATGCTACCACCTGTCTCGCAGGCGGCAGCGAGCTGCAAACTGTCAAGGGGGAGCTGCAGCATCTGAAGGACGCAGTGGCTGTGCTGGCCAATGCGACGCACCTGATGGCCCTGCCTCAGCCCGGCAGCCGCCCTGTCTCGCCCCCGCGGTCAGGTGGGGCCAGCGGAGCTCCTGAAACAGCCTTCATTGCACCTGGCCCTCTTCCCTGAAATGGCTCTTGGTGTGCCTGGCGGCTTAGCCATTTCAGGGAAGAGGGCCAGGAGCAATTCCTGCAGCTATTGACTGAGGCACCTGTTTTGCCTTGAGGGCCTTCGTCCACATGGTGCAGCTCTGTGACTGCAGTCAAATGCCCTGCTCTGCTGCACACGCGTGACCAGATTCCCGCTCACAAGACACCCACTTGCAGGACGGCGGGTCAGTACACCTCCCTCCCTGCCCGGCAACCTGACTGCAGGTCTGGGCAGCGCACCCGGGGCGCCTGCATTGCACTCCATTGCAGAGGGCGCTACTCACCCTGGCGACAACTGGGGCAGCGCGGCGCTGGCAGGTGGGCATGTCTGAGACTGCCGCCCCTTTGCAGATGGCGGCCACACCATCAGGACACCTCACTCTGTGACCTGTCTATCAGGGAGCAGAGTTGGGCATGGGCATCCCCTGTCTGTGCCTTGCTTCAGGCCGCTTGGACCTGGCAATCATGGCAGGCAGCACTGCCTTGCTGCTGTACCATGGGACATTCTGCTGCTCGAACAACGCCACCACCCCCTGCAGGCGGCAGCCCTGCTGGCTTTCTGGTTGTTGGGGGTCAGGAGCGTGGTGCGTCAGGCCTGCAGGCACCAGCTGATGCAGCAACACCTGTGTGGGGCAGCCAGCAGCCTGGCAGGCCAACTGCGCCAGCCGCTGGGGATCGACCTGCAGCAGGCAGCCGCAGTCATGCTGGTGCAGCCGTGACTGTGCCGTCCAGTGACCCAGCAGTGCTCTCTGACATGGCTGGGGGCTCTGGCAGGGCGGCAGCTGCAGGGGGCAGCCCGGGAGCCGGTGCTGGTGGCCTTGGAGCTGGCGTTGGCAGTAGCAGTGGGGGCATGCAGAGCATGTCTGGCAGTGATGCTTGGGGCGGTGCTGGTGGCGGCCGAGGGGCAGCCCCTGCAGGCAGCAGCGGCGTCATGGGAGCAGGTGTTGGATCTGGTGCTGGAGCAGGGGCAGAGGCAGGGGCAGGTGCTGGGCAGCGCAGTGCAGCGCTTGGGACTGTCGCGGCTGCAGAGGACGGCCTGGGGCCTGCTGCCCTGCGCAGGGTGAGGCTTGCTGGTCAGAAAGCTTGCAGCCATCCTGCAGGCTGGGCCCCTTGGCTTGCCCTTGAGGCCGCTCTCCAGCAGCACCACAAGGTGGATGATGCGGAGTTTAAGGAGTCAGATGCAAAAGCAGCGTGTGCTCCCACAGCAAGGCTGCATTGCTCTGGTCAGGCACAAGGTGCAGCTCCTGCCTGAGGCTTACGAGTGACAGCATGCCCTGCAGGCTGCCTATGGCCCTGCCTTGGGTGCTGGCGCGGGTCCCACTGCAGCTGAGCAGCAGGGGACTGCAGGGACGCCGACAGGGGCCACCCTCTTTGAGCAGCCCTACATCGGCGCCCCCCTGCGGGACCTGGTCAACCATATGCATGAGGGGAACCTGGGGCACAAGATGGACGACACCGATGTGCATGACATGATGGTGAGGTGTCTATAGAGCCCAGGCCCTGACAGAGTTATTCAGGTGTCGCAAGATCACAGCCACTGCCTCCTGGCTGATGCGGATTGCTGTGTGGCCAGACTCACCCTCAAGCGCTCATTTCTGTGGGCGGCCTGTCAATTCCGCCTTGCCAGAATCAGCAGCGTGCCCCTCAATGCCGGACTGTTCAGTGCTCACTGGCGGCGAGTCCAACAGTGCCGCTTGCCGCCATGCAGAACGATCGCATTGGTGCTCTGGAGGCCGCGCTGGCGCAGGTGAAGCAGCTCCTGCTGCAGCAGCAGGGTCAGGTTGCAGGTCAGTGCAAAGTGCTGGCAACCACCTGCCACCATGCATCTGCTGGCTTGGACTGCTGTGTCTTCAAGCAATAATGACGGTCAAGAGTTGTGCAGCCGAGCCAGTGCTGCCTGTCCAGCAGTCACGATTGTAGACCCCACCTGCCTGCATGGCATTTCAGTGCAGCATATGTTGCCGCTTCTGCCTGGCACAAGGCAGCCTGACTGGCCTCCTTACAGCTGGCTGCCACCTGCAGGCAAGAATTATGATGCCCTGCTGAAGCAGCTACGCACCGAGCTGGGTGGCCTGAAGAAGAAGGTGGCTGCGCTGGCCAGCCTGCAGGTCCACTCAGATGGCGACCATGCCATGCTGTCTGGCAAGGCCCTGCAGGGCTACAGGTGACCCTGTGCAAAAGCTTCGCAGTAATGGGCAGGGCTTGGCCTGTGCGCTCTTGCTCAATCCCTCTGCACAGCCGGCAACATCAAGGTCTGCCTGGTGTGCCCCAAGCAGCAGCCATCCAGGGCGACAGGTCTTCCTTCTGAGCATGATGGGGCAGCAAGCTCCCAGCTCCCAGGCACACTTGATAGGCAGTAGAGTTAGCAGGGAGAATTGCCTCAAAATCAGCGCGTGTGTCCAATGCAGGTGCATGGCCTGTGACCGCCCATTGGCCAAGCTGGAGATGGACATGGGACCCTACATCCCCGCCCACTACATGCACCTGCACCAGCACCATGCAGATCCCGCCAAAGCAGGTGCACAGGTTTCGCGCTGCTCCCGCCCTGCTCTGTGCCTGGAAAGAAGCAAGCCTGTGCTGGGGTGCTGTGCCTGGCTATGCTTGCCACTGGGCCCTGCTTAGATTCATCTGTATGCGCCTGCTGCACCTCTCTACTGTTTGGTGTGGTGGCCATGCAATCAGGAGGGGGTGGAGTGATTGGGAGCGGCAACCGGGAGAGCAACAGCAGGGCATCCCCGCGGAAGCCGGCGGCGCCGGTTGGAGAGGCCAGCAGGGTGTCCAGTGCGGCTCCAGGTGAGCCTTGTCCTGCAGCAGTGCGCCATCACAGCAGCTGCAACGCCATCTGTAGCTTGGGCCACAAGCTGCACCTGCACCGCCACTGTACATTGTCCTCTGCTGGAGGCGGACATGTCTGCCCCCCTCTGCAGATGACGGACATGGCCCCCAGCACTGGTACCCAGATGCCCATGGCCGCCCAGCAGAGGTGCTGCCCAAGGAGGACATTGGGCCGCACCTGCCCCCAGGTGGTTGGAGGGCTGGAACCTCCCAGGGGTCCAGGCCGCGTACCGGCCTGGCAACCAGTGGGGGTGGTGAGTCCCCTTTGCTTCTCTGTCTGAACTGCCAGGCTGCGCGAGTCCTCTCCGGGTCACAGATGCCAAAGGTGCCATTGGAGGATGCTGAAGTATTCCAACTGTGGCTGCAGGTTCCTCTCGCCCGCACAGCCCCAGCAACTCTCTTCCCAACATCCATGAAAAGGTCCCTGTTGCACACCGATGAGCACTATGTCCCAAGGTCACTGGCCCAGCAGGGTGGCCGACAGGCAGCTGCGTTTCACACTTTTGAGATCAAGCAGCATGCAAGCATGAAGTGACATATCTGCCAAACACGAGAAGGGCACAGATGGGGAGTAAATGCCAAGGATGATCCCAAAATCAAAGACTGGCTATGCTGGCGCCTGGAAAGGTGCCTCCTGCAGCAGCAGCCTAAGATTGGCATCGCCTTATCACATCAGGACTGGCACTGCTTACACCCTGGAACCCAGCAGGCATAGCTCACCATTGCCCAAGAGGCCGCTGGCATGCGCTTGCGGGGCGTGCCCCATCCCCAATGCCTGGCGCAGCCCTCCACCGCCTTTGTGGCCCGCAGCGTGATTGCCAGCGCCGCCAGGGCTCAGCGTCAGGCTCATGTTGCTGGTCAGAGGTGAAATGTCGCCCCTGTTGTGAGCAGCCAGCGGCCTGCATCACAATGAGGAATGTGGTGGCCAGGGTTATCAAGCTGGGCATGTCATACAAGGCTGCAGCGGAGGTCAAGCTGGGCATGCTGCGCGCCTTGTGCAGTGGAAGCTCAGCTGTGGCTGAGAGTGCCGCCTGGCAGTGTGTTTGCCCTTCTTCAGGGCAATTTCCAAGGCAGCCATTGCTGCAGGCACACAATGCTTACCTGCGATGCTGCTTGGCCTGCTGCATGGCATCATTGTGCATGCCCAGGAAGTTGGTGGGCGCTGGCGGTGCAAATTGGGGCCTCTCCAGGCGTGGCTCGCTGGGGCTGGCTTGCAGGTGCTGGGCAGGCAGAAAGACCTGACGCTGCTGCACTGTAGTGACCTGCAGGCGCATCAGGGCAGCTCTGCAGGTGTGGACTCCTGTGTGCATCGCATGAGCCTGGCAGCTGCTGTGGCAGCAAGACCTGGCAGTGGGGAGCTGGCCGCCAGGCCCCAGCTGGCCAGCCTTCCAGTACCTGCTGCGGAACAGGAAGGCAGTCCTGCAGTCCTGCAGGCCGCCAGAGGCTGGGCAAGCTCACCAGCTGCCCAGAGCGGGGCCGCTGGGCATTGGCTGCCAGCCTGCTCTGGGGTGACCCACTACCCAGCAAACCATCCAGCCCAGAGTTGTGCTGCACTCGTGCAGGGTTGCCGCCAGCCCTCAAGTGGTCATTCTCCGCCTTCAGCTGCTGCATCATGTTCTGAAGGTTCTTTGTCTGTCTGCGGAGCACCTCTCGCCAGTCAGATGCGTACCCAGCGCACTCGTGCCACAACGGGCAGCCTTGTGCTCATCACAGATGCTCACTGGCACTTCTGGTTGTACTTCTGCTGCAGCTCCTCAATGCTGCCCTGCAGCTGGTCTCGCTGCTGTGACACGTCCATAAGTTTCCGCTTGGCCTGCAGCAAGCAGCCACACCTGACTGCTCTGAACGTGCTGCCTCTGGCTGCTGGGGAATGCCCCTAGCAGAGTTGACAAGGAAGGGTGTCTAGCAGCCAGCATGCGATCAGCTGGCGTGGATGCACGGCCCTAAAGACAAGGCTTGCACCTGCAACAGCTCAAAGCCTGCAAGGTGCACAACGTGTGCCCCAGCAGACAGAGTGAGGACACCAGGCTGCAGCACATTGCTCACCGCTTGATAGCCGTTGTGCAGCTCCTGCAGCTTGCGCTTGCACTGCTCATGCAGCTTGGTCATCTTTTTCTGCATCCTGTCTGACTGGAACTGGAAGCTGAGGTCCTGCTGCTGCATGGCAAAATTGATCGCGGCCAGCGCTGTGCTCAGGGCTGTCTCAGGCGTCTGCCCATACATGCTTGTCTGCACAGCAACACAGGCAGGGGCCGCCATCGACCACCAAGGGGTGACGGACGCCTGCAGTACCTGTGCGCAGGCACATCACCAGCCGAGCGCGCGCAGTGCAGGCACAGTGACACACGCATGACTGCAGGGCGCACCTGAAGAGCAGCACCGCTCGTGTTCAGGCACACAAGCCGACATGTCCTGTAGACATGGTGAGACACAGATGAGCCTGCCTACAGGCACACAGGAGAAGAGCACTGCTGCGCTGTATGCGCGGCTCAGGGCACCTTTTGTTGAGCTCTGTTCCACAGACTGAGCACTCAGCTGTGTCATTGGTGAAATGCCTGTCAGAGCACTCTGGGCCTGCACGCAGCATTGACTTGGCTCTCAACAAGCTGTGGGCACAGACAGAAGGCATGGGGCTGCCTGCTCACAGAAGAGGTGACCACATGCTGTGGCCACGCATTTGATGCCATCCTCCAGCTCCCGCCAACAATAGTTGCACCTCATCAGCCTATTCGCTGTGATGTCAGGAGTGCATAAGACAGGATTTCTGCACAGGCTGCATGTCCAGCTTTGGAGGGCAATATAGCAGCAGCTGGCTCAGCCTGCCATGCTTGCTAGGGCTGTCAACGCTGGCAGAGACACCGCTGCGGCCTGGCCACCGGCCCCTGGAACTAATTGCTGGCGGATCCAGGCACAATAGGGAGTGCTGTATACTTGCACAACATAGTCAGAGCCATATGTGGCGAAACAGCGCAGCTTTTGAGTTGACCTACGCTCCCATTTCGGAGGGAAGATCCAGGCATTGAGCAGCCATGCACCATGCTGCGTCCCCCAACAAATCTGGAGTGTGTATCATGTTGCAGGAGGCTGCGGCGCAGCCTGGCCTAATAGAGAAGGACCTGCTGCAGCATGCAGGCTTCAAGCTGCGGACCTGCAGATCTGTCCTGCCGGACATCATTCTGTCACAGGGTGGTCGTACAGCTGCATTCCTTCTCATCAGCACTGCTGCTGTGTTATCGCCAGACAATGCCCCTCTCTGGGTAGACAGGTGGCCATGGCGTGTATAGCCTGCTGTGTGCAGAGCCTCACTGGCCGCCTCAAACAAAATCACTATGGTGCAGGGCTCAGAAGCTGAAAGAAGGCTTCAAGACCAGCTTTGTGCTGCTTGCCGGGTGTGACCCTGGAGACCCTGGCATCCTGCAGGCCGCTTGCAGGTAGGCCTCCCCTCGCTGCACTGGTGGGATCCTTCTTGCCCATTGCTGACTTCACACTGATGCATCACACCGCTCTGTTTGAAAGCACACTGACACAAGTGTTTGGGTGGGGGCACATGCATTTCACACAGTTGCAGAGACTCAGAAACTGATCAGTCATGTTTGAAGGTTCTGTGGCAACCCTGCTCTTATGCTGTTGCCTGCTTATGGCAACCTGACAGAGGCAGCAGTACGTGTGCTGGAGGCCCTCCCTTCATCTGGCGAGGTTGCTGAACTGGCATCCAAGGTTGGCTGCTGCTGCTGCTGGGTTGGCTGCTGCTGGGAGAAGCTTCTGATTCACTGCCCTGACCTGCAGGAACACAGTAGTGCCCAGGTTGACATGTGTCCCACTGTGCAGAGACGGGAAGCACTGCGGTCACCAATGGAGCAGCTGCTGCACATTCTGCCCGACTTGAAGAGCAGCCCTGCAGGCTCTATTGCCAGCATGGCAGCAGGGGCGGCGCAATGGCTGCCCTGCACAGACATGAGCCCTGAAGAGTGAGCATGCTGACCTTTGTGCACTGATGCAAGGGGCCATTCTTCCAGCTGAGCAGCTGCTCATAGCCAGCACTACACCTTGCAGGATACACAATGTTGTGGACTTCTTTGAGATGCCCATACAGATCTAGAGCAGCTCACCCTGTATGACATGTCGTGGCCCTGCAGCTATGACCCCAGCCCCTGAGTGCAGTAGGCTACCATCTGCCCTCTGCAAGCGCTGTAACCATTGGTGTAACAGACGTTTTTGAAGGCGTTGAGCTGCATGTGCAATTCTGCCAGAAGATGCTTCTTGACGCTGGCATCGAGTCCTTCCATGGACGACCCCGCAGCTTGCAGTACCTGCATGGCAAATCTGGGGCTGTCAAACACAGGAGCTGGCGCTCAAGAACCCCTTGAAAGGGCAGCTGTGGCAGACTCTTACTTGCTGGAGTATACTGTTGCTGATGGTGGGCACATCGTCGAGCAGCACCTTGTCCACCACGGCCACCTCCTCCTGTTTTGCTTTACCTCCGCCACCCTTGCCCCTGCTGCCTCTGCCCAATTTTGGAGGCTTAGCAGGGGGAGCAAGCCCCGGTGGAGCCCCGATGCTTGCCCCGGCCCCAGCATTCTGGTCCCCTGCAGCTACGGATTCCTGGTTTCTAATGAATTCCTTGCAGCATTGCATGTGCCTGACACACCCTCTCAGAAGAACATGCAGGGCAGCTGCAGCTGTGCCTGGCTAAAAGTCTGACCTGCAATGGCAGCTGCAGCTGCAGCTTTGGCTGCCGCTGCCTGCTCGCTTTCTGGGGCACCGCTGGGTGCCTCTGGAACATACTGCCTCAGATCTGGCGGATGCTGAGCATCTATGGTGGGGCAGTCCTCCAGATCCACATATGCAGGCTCGCGCTCTATTGACCTGCAAGCTGGAGAATGTGGGTCAGTCATGCTGCCTGCTTGAGCGTCTTGACACTGTCCCAGACATAGCTGTAAAGCAGGAGGCGGTTTACCCACCTGAGGAAGGTGCCCAGCTCGTAGCCTGACATCATGACTGAGACTGTGTTGGTTAGGGGGTGCATCAGGACCTTGGGCGCGTCCTGCAGCTTGTGGTCCAGCAAGAGAGCCACCCGGCTGGCAGTGGGCTGCACCAAAGCGAGGGGAGTCGCGCTGCCAGGTGGCACCTGCAGCAGGCATCAGCTGACCATTAGCCCTGCGTCGCGGCAGCAACTCCCCATGCTGAAGCCAGCGCAATCATAACAGGTATCGCCAGCTGCTGCAAAGCAATTGACTGCATCATTCTGTGGTGCAGTCAAGCTGCCGCTGCAAAAACATTTGAGTCACCTGCAGGATGCCCTGCAGCATGTCCTCGGGGGCAAAGCTCACGCCCGGCTTAGGGAGACCCAGTCTGACCCCCAGAACTGCATGAAGCCAGGTCAGCATGCTCAACAGGTGGGTCTTTCATCCTGAAGCCACCTTGGATAGCCACTACACCTTTTAAGTCTACTTGTGTGTCTGCTGCAGCACAAACAAGGTACAGGCGCCGCTTCTTGTCCTGTACAGAGAGGATGAGGTTCATGACGCTGTGCAGTAAGGCTCTTGTGCTTCAGATCAGGCAAGGGCTCACCTTGAGCAACAGGCTCTTGCACACAATCCCATCTGTTCCTTTGAGAGCTTGCACCTGCTTGTCAGGTGAGGGGACATTCTCAGAGTGCACTGTGGATGAACATGGACTTCAGCCACAGATCACAGGTCAACCTGAGCCTCCACTGTGCTGACAGCTGCATGCTCGACGGTCTCAAATTGAATGCCCAGGCCTTGAAGCTTGGCCAGCAGGATCTCTTTGGTCACTGCCATCATGCCTGCGAGTCAGGCAATGAGATTGGTGATTTCACAAGAATGGGAGAGGAACAGACATCTCCTTGACTGTCTAACGCTGTTGTGCTCAATCTATTCAGGATCGTGACAGTCATACGAAGGTATTGTGAAGGCCTCGGCCGCCGCGGCCCCTCACCCCAGCTAGTTGCCCTCAGCCTTCCATGCAGTTTGCAGACACTGCAGCAGGCTGCTGCTGTGCTGGGAAAGAAGGCGCTCAGCTGCAGGCATGGAGTTGGGCACAGGAGGTTCTGGTGCCCCACTTGAGCGCATCAGTGCTGGACAAACACCGCAGCAATGTGGCTCATGGGACACCAGCTGAAACTGCGGCCATAGTTTAAGCCTCCTGCTCCATTGGTCCTCAGTCCTGCCGTGACCAGGCACTGTCACTTGCCCGTCTTCGGGGGTGTCCTGGCCATCCCTTCAACCCACCATCGTTACAGACAGGCAAGTCTGAGAAGCAGCCCATCGCTGCTTAGCATGCTGGTGGCCATTCAAGCTGGTTGCTCTGACCTCAGGCTGACTGCTCTCCTCTTGCAGAGGCACCATTCAATGCTGCCTCCCATGCCAAAGGGCTCTGGGCCATGTGGGCATGGGCAGGAATTGGTGCAAGGGCTGTCACTGATGGCCGCCGGCAGACTAAGACGTCTTGCAAGCATATGCTTGTTGCTGCTCAGTCTAGATGGCAATCATTGCACACATTGGGCTGGGATGGCTGGTCTGCAGCCTGACGCCAAGTTTGGCGTCCTTGCGGTGGGTGCTGCACCAGCAGGTGATGGCGGCGCTGCACTCAGAACTCAGGCTTTGCAGGGCAGGCTGCTCAAAACACTGCAGGGAGGAGATTGCTGGACCCTGAGGGTGGGATAGGTGTGTAGCCATCTAGGCAATTTGCTGGCTAGCCATCTAGGCAATTTGCTGGCAGACCCAAGCCAGCCCACCAACCTCAACATGCAAAGCGTGCCACTAGTTGGGGGAAGCAGCTTGACTGCCCACTAGGGGCCGCCTAATCACCCAGCACTGTACAGCAAGGCCAGGCGTCCTATATTTGTGCAGCATGTACGGCTCATGCAGCATGTCTGCGCTGGTTCCAACAACATGATGAGGAAAGTGACAGGGCACATGAAGGCAGTGGGCTGCTGTTGACCATGGCACATACAGCCATTGGACCTCCTTGCGCTCATGCGCTGGGCCAGGGTGGGCTGCCTTGCAGCAAAGGGCAAGCTTCTGGAGCAGCAGACTTCTTCGCCTGCAATACATGTTGCCTAGTGCATAATCCTGGCATAAGTGGCCCTACAACTCTGACCAGACGCTCTCACTTCACACTGGCAAGGCGGGCCTTGCTGAAAGCTTCTGAGCTCCGGAGCTGGATCCAGCCATGTGGATTTCTGTCAATGCTGGCTGCTCATGCCTGCCTAGGATCTCACCCTGGTGCTGGCATGACGATGCATGGCCCGGTGCATCAAGTGCTGCCCTAGCTGGCCAGTTGGCACAGGCAGCAGCCCAGTGCAGCCTGAACATGAGCCTCTACTCCCAACCTGGAGAGCTTGCCACCCAGTGCTGGATCCGCAAGTCAAAGTCAAGACGCACAGCTGGAAGCCTACAGCCATAGGTGCTGGCACAGGGCGCCTGATGAGGGCCAGGACAGCAGCAAATGCACGTGGGGTAGTCACATGACTGAGCTGTACAGCCTGCAGCTCTGCAATGGTGATGACATATAAACACAAGCTTGTTTGGTGGATTACAGCAACATGCAAGCGGGCACCATGTACCCGTGATACGCACCTAATGCAGCTGCCATCTTGTCATTGCACGCCTGCTGCCAAATTACCGCAATCTGCCTAAGGACAGACATGGCTCTCCCAGGCCAGCTCCAGCAGCAACATGATTGTTCACTTGAGGCAAGCCGCTTCAGCCTGTTGCATATGGTGCTCAGGGCTGCCATGCTGTGCAGGGGTAGGGCTGCCCTTGCGGGCTGGCCAAGGAAGGTTCTGGGATGTGAGACTCTGCCGCCAATCCTTTGCAAAGTACTAAGTGCACGCTGGCAGCAAAATAAGAAAATTCAGAAGCACAGGCCATCTGGAAGTCACTGCAATGCTTTAAAAACCAACATGCCAATCCCTACCAAATTGGCAAACTGTACCAATGAGGCCGGCATAGACACTGAAGCTGCAACACAAGGGGCCTGCTCAAGTGCTGCGCAGCCTTGGGCATTCAGGAGGACCCACCAGGCAAAAGAGTCTTACCTATGTTTGAAGTGGAACTTCCCAGCCGTAGACCGACCAAACACACACAGATAGAAAAAGGACAGGAGATAGCGTCAGCGCCAGAAGCCAGGCCACTGGTAGCTACCTTCCATCCAGAAGTGAAAGTGGCCATGAGCAAAGCTTCTGCAGTAAGGAGCCCACCCTGCACAGCAGCATCATGTAAAGGGGCTGCAGCAGAGTGGCAGATCAAATGTCAATCCAAGGTCATGATGCACAGCAGAACCACAAGCTAAATGATGTCAGCAGGTCATGCTAGCTTTGAGCAAGCTTGCTATTGGCAGCACTTGCAACACAGCTTTCACCAAAGAAGCAACATGAAGAGCAATCTGCAGAGCTGGCAAGCCAATCCGGCAAGGGGGCCAGAGTTGCGCAATGTCCTGGGGCTGTCAGGCAAACAAATACCAGCCCAGCCAGCAATGCGCAGACAGCACAAGCATTTCGATCTGGCTGCTGTAGGGCCAGAATGTGCAGAGTTCTGCCAGTGGGGAGTGATGGGAAGCCCAAGACTTGCTAAAGGGAACTTGCTGATGGAACAGCAGCAGCAAATGAACTGGCATGTTGCCTTGTGGGAGCAGCGTAACAGCACAGCAGAAGCCCCCAGGTCGCGGTGAAGTCACAAACTGCTGATGCAAACCATCATCGCTTTTTAAGGTGTTGGGGCCCCCCAAGCAAGCATTCCATATGTACACACAAGGCACCATGACGTCTTGCTAACAAGAGGAATCGCTTGTCTCTAATCCGTTCACTCCTTGGGGGAATCGCTGAGGGTCTTGCTGCCCCAGGGTGCAGAATATGTGCGCACCTTCTAGCACAATACAGACCTTGTCTGCTGACAGTGCCGCCTCCCATCCTTGCTGCGTGATGTAGGTGCTGTCAGGGGCCTTTTGTTCATCTGTCAAGGAGGTCCTAGCCAGCGCAGTTGTGGTTGAGCAGCTGACAGTACTGCTCAACGGCCTGGAGGGAAGCGCATCGCAACACTGCATCAAGGCGTCTGATAGGGCGAGATCACCATGAGCAGGTCCTGCTGCAGAGCAGGCCTCCAAAGTTCGGCCTCTGTCGCTGGGTGTCACACTTTTTCCCTTTGACTGATTGCGCTTTGTTCTTATGAAGGCTGAAGTGGCTCCAACCAAGTGAAATACATCTGAGCATTTTGACACCTAGAGGATAGGCATGTGCCAGTGTGCCACTGTCTGACAAGCTAAGGGAGTCTGCTTTGCATGACAAGGGCATGCTTGTTCCATCTCAATTTCAAGGACCGAATGCATGTCACCAAGAGCACAGGCATGTTCCAGTGTGCCAGAGTTTGACATGAGGTCTATAGGTGGGTTCGAAAATGAAGTTGGTTTCTACAGACACCTAAACCCTACCTCAATCCTAGTACCAATAGCGGCGGAGGCCGCATAGTCTTCTCAATGCAGAGGCTTCCTGCAGGAGGCAGCTACACTAGCATACTGCAAGCGCAATGTCTACCCAGCCTCTGGGCCCCCTGGGTTCCATTGGGGCTCCATGTTGTCGTTCTCTTGGTAGTATCGCTCCCTCTCCTGAGGGCTGCTGAGAGGCCCCGATGCCCTGCTGGTACCACTGCATGGCTCCCTTCACACAACAGTTGCCAGGACAGTGACTCCCATGTCGCAGCTGAATGCACATCCCCCAGCACATGTGCATGAGCAGTGATTATCTGCAGGTTCAGCCTGTCCTTGCCTCGTGATAGATCTCATTGATGACACGCTTCTCATCTGTGAAGCACTTCATCACGACGTCCATGTCTACATTCTTCTTGAAACGGGCTACACCCTGCAAGCAATATGCAGATCTGAACACCAATTTTGCATGTCCATATGTTGCATTGCAGCTGCTGCAGTTTCTAGACACTACGATCATAGATGGCATGGTAGTACCTCAAGGACCATCATGAGCTTCTGCTCAGACAAGTTCAAGGGCCACGACACAATGTATGCAACTATCTCGCAACCTGCCTAGAGGCACATTTTGCCTTCATACATGAGGAGTATGATGACATGAGACTACCTGAGTATGCCACCTATACTACTCATGTAAAAGAGTGCCTCTAGGTGGGTGGGCATACTCCCACCATGCCACTTAGTTATACCAAGGAACTTCAATTGCCGACAATGTGGGACTCATGGTGCAAGGTACTGTTTACTCATAAGATACATTTGAGATCAGCCTTTGTATGCCAGATTCTTGAGCAGGTCACATTGCACTGCTGAAAGTCAGATTTCAATGAGTGGTGTCAAATGTCACTCAGAAACTGACATTTTACCCCACAAAACCACATGTCATCTTGGAGGGCAAGCCTCCTGAGGCCTATTAAGGGGCTGCCCTCTGTGAGGGACATGTAATTGCTGAACTGAAAGATGACTCTGTGAGTTATAATTGCCCTGTGTAAGTCAGGTATGGCTTTAGAAAGTCAAATTTGATGTGTAGCCCCTGAGGCTTGCCCTTGACAAGCCTTCCACCTGGGGTCAGGCGTCCTAAACCCTTGAGCGGCCCTTGGGTGGTCCCCAGCCCTCAGCCACTGGAGGCTTATGTGTCAAAGGCATTCGGACTTGCAGGATGCTGCAGCTGTGAGCAGATTTGGTGCACACAAGCACATCCAGTGTGCATGCTTGTAGTTGTGGTATCACTTAAGAATGTAGAACAATATCTGGTTCACCTACTTTCCACCATGCCTTGGCGGCTCTATGCTTTTGCTGAGAGTTCCTTCTAGGCTTCTGGTCAATAAGCAGTAGACGATCGATGGCAATCAAAGCCCTCATCAGTGCTCGCTTGTTGGTCTCGAAAAACTCTGAGCCACGGTCCAGCAGCTTGGCACCTGCCGCTCGCATGTTTCGTTTGAAGTTTGTCTCAAATTCTGGACCGGCTGGTCTCCTTGCATATAGTGGGCCCTTGCCTTGAAGCTCCTGAGGTACCACAGGCTAGTGCCCTCGCACCAGGTGTTGAGATGGGTTTGCAGTCGAGCTGTGCCGTTTAGCGCCTTGCCAGCCTTGAAGACACAGCAGTCACAGCTTTCCTTGGTCTTCAGAACGTAAATGATGTGCCTGTGCCTCAGGCGACCCTTGTGTTCATCCATCCACTTTTGGCCGTCAATGCCATTCCTGGAGCTGAGCCTGTCAATCAAAACAATGGCCATGATAACAACTGTTCAGCAAAAACAAACCCGGTGGTGCAGACACTACGCCTGCTCCCTGATTCTAGAAACAGGTCAAGAGCATCTCTACTCTCTAACATCCCAATACAGACATCCCAGGGGGTGACTGACAGTATGCCGTGCTGAGGCCCAGACCCCCTTTGGGGACGCCCCACAAACCCCATGCAAGTAACGTGATCTTGCACGCCGCGATGTGAACAATGTGGTTGCTGTAGGATGCTGTGGACCAGCCTTGTTCAGAGACTTCAAGGCAGAGTGATGCTCACGAAGCCTGGCGTTGTAGCTGCTGACGGTACGATTCTGCTTTAACCGATTTTGTTAACCTAAGGTTTTGGTTTCAACGCCTTGCTCGCAACGCCTGAGCAATTGCTCAGACCACCTGCCAGTCCATGTCAGCTTCCAGCTGGCCCACACAGAGCCAGAGCCACCACCAGCAGCACAGCAGCAGTCACAACCAGCCCGGCGCATGCCAGACATCAGACTTGACTCAAATCAGACAGAGGCCTCACAGCAGCAATATGATGCCTCATTCTGATGTCCTTCTGCAGCGATTTGTGTTGTTTGCTGATTGCTGAGGTGTACAGCAGCAGGTCTGTCGCTGCCAGGTTCCCTGCTAGCAAACCATAACAAAAAATATGTCTACCTTCCGCAGACCGTGGCTCACACTGCTGTCAAGGAGAAGGGTGCTGCCGCCGCGTACAGCGAGCTGCGCCCCCTCCTGCCTCAAGCAGCATTGCTGCACTACCAAATGATGCTGCTGTAGGGAAGAGATGCCACAGCTTCGCCAGCAGGTCAACATGTGGCGGTGCGGCCAGTGGGAAGTCAGAGAGGCTCGTTCTCAAGTGAGAGGCAGCCAACACCCTGCAGCAGGTGTTGAGCCTGCAGCAGGAGCTTGCTGCCGCGAAGAAGCAACATGTCTGCTGAGAGACACAGGAATCTGCGCACTTGCATTCTGATGCCTCTGGCCCGGCAGCAGCCAAGCACCTGGACGGTAGCTGTTTGTTTGCTGAGGGGTTGGAGGATGCACATCAGACGTTTGATGCCTCAATGTGATTTCCTTCTGCTTGCCGCGACTCCCCATGTCGCACATTGTTCTGCACCCTGGGCCAGCAAGATCTCCAGCAGGCCAGCGTGTTGTACTCTTTGCTGAGGGGGTGAACGGTGGGCAGCAGCAGTGCGAGTTATCTTCCCAAGCAGCAACTAAGCACCAGGTCTGTCGCAAGGATCCTAAGCCAGCAAACGACAAACAACAATCTGCATCCTTCTGCAGGCCGTGGCCGGCCACCGGCCAACAATGTGCGACATGGGGCCCAGGGGAACAATATTGGGGGTGCCCAATATTGTTCCCTGGGCCCCATGTCGCACATTGTTCTGCACCCTGGGCCAGCAAGGAGTCCAGCAGGCCAGCGCATCGCTGAGGGGCTGGATGATGCGCAGCAGCAGGGTGATGCCTCAGTCTGCTGTCCTTCTGTTGGCCGTGACTCCCAATGTCGCACATTGTTCTGCGCCAGCAGGGCAACGTGTTGTTTTTGTTGCTGAGGGGCCGAAAGCCCTCAAAGAGGTCAGATGAAGCCATGCACACAAGCATGAAGTAGGCAACACTCAGCGTCTGGGCAGTGTGCATTGCATGGCAGGTGCACATACAGCGGGTGTCTGCTGCTCTGCTGGGCCCGATGCACAGCAGGGTACGTCGGGCAACAGGAGCTCAGGACCAACCTGGCACCTTGGGTGAGGCATCATTAGCCCCTGTCACCGGCATCTGGGCCATCTCCTGGGCTGCATGGGTGCTGCGCACCTGCTGCTGCTGCTGGGCACCTGCCTCGCCCTGCTGCAGCCGCGGCTGGCCAGAGGACTGCGGCACCACATCCTGTAGCAATGTAGAGCCTGCTGGTGAGAGCATCCCCTGACAGTTGTCTCATACACCCTTGCCGCACATCAGTCTCCAGGAATGTCTAGTGTGACACCAAGCACGCTACCGCATCATCTGAGACGTTCCTCAATCATTTCAAGCTGCTGCCCCAGGTGAGGAAGTTGTCACCTGCTGAGCTGTGCTGGCACAGTGGAAGAGTAGTCCCTGTTGCCCGCGCTGCCACCTGATGGTGCCCTGCTTGCCACGGGGTGCAGAAGCTGGAAGGGTGCCTGGCGCCTGCCGCGCCTCAGTGGATGCAGCTGCTGGGGGTTCCTCGAGACTGGGGAGGGAAGGCCCCTCCTGTCCAGGCTGCCAGCTGTCGGCAGGCAGCTTGCCACTGCCGCCCTCCGCCTGTTGCTGCCGCGCAACCCAGCTCTGCCATCCCTGCAGGTGCTGCTGCAGCTGCTGAGTCCCCTCCCGGGTGGCAGGCACTGCCGCTAGGAAGGTTGGCCGGGATCCCTGCGCTGCAACAGGGTGCGCACTGGACTGCCCAGCATGACCCACCGCAGCGTTTCAGGCCTGCGTGTCCCTGCCGGTAGAGACTTGCGTGGCAAACAATTCATGATGAGGGTGCCTGCAGGCAGAGCAGTGGCTCAGCCAACACGTGCGTGTCATCTGACATACAAAGGGCGTTTCATGGGTCGCATCAGGCGCGCAGCTTGTGCAGGCTTCCCTGTGCAATGCCAGAGCAGCCCACCTCTCTTCCAGCCCAGGCCTGGACCCGCTCTTCCACCAGTTGCCAAGTAGAAGTCCCACACCAAGCAAAGCTGCAGCAACACTGACTGCAAGGGCAGAGCGCGGCACTGGATATCGAGGGGCGGGGGCGGGGGCGGTGGCGCTTGGGTCTCAGTCATCTGCAGAGCAAAGGGGCCCGCGCGTTTTGCAGGTATTGGTTGCTAAATCTGTAGCCTGGCGATAATGCCACCAGCCCAGTGTTTCTACATCAAAGAGCACAGCAAGGCATCCTTGCCTGCCTCTGGACCTGCTGCTCCTGTCCATGCTGCCTCCTGCCACCTGAAAGAAGCAAGGGGTAAACCAAGATCAGCTTTCCGCGGGCAGGTCCCAGCTGAGTGACGGATTACCGCAAACCACAACATTGGCCTCTCTCAGCTGCTGTGAGCTGTGAAAGCGAGACTTGGCGCCCGGCCTGCAGACTGTGTGCCTCCTGCCCCGGCTGATGTGCAGAGATATATGTGATCCAGGAGTGAGGCCAGACTGCATTACAGCCACAGCGATGATTTCTCACAATGGGGGTTTGACTAAAGCTGTCAGGGTTCTGGGTCTCTCCATGCAAATGAGACCACGACTGGTTTGAAAAGACACTACACTGGCACCCCTTCATAGGCACGCTGCAGAAGGAGTCGTGCGCACTCAGGAATCTCTTTAGCCCGCATGTGGTCTTGCTGCGGCAATCCACGGCTCCCAACTGTGCAATCTCTTGCTGCTGCAATCAGCTGCTCAGGCACGGCGCTGGCGCCATGCAGGGCGCCCAGCATGCCGCCCACGATGGCGGCATTGGTGCTGGGCTCTCCACCTGTCGCCAGGGTGGCTCTGAGACCGGCTTCATAGCCTGTGCCCAGCCTCAGATGCATGAAGGCCAGCTGAATTGGCCACTTGGCCCACTCGACACTGTACAGGCCTTCTTTGCCACGCAGGTCTGTCATGCCTGCTGCCTCGCGCAGCCAGGACTGCACTGCTGAGTTGTCCGGCAGGGCATCTGCCCAAGTGGTTGCAGCTTGCAAAGCTCCTGCCCCATCTCCAGGGCAGCGAATCAAGTGCGCGATGGCAATGTCATAGGCTGCGACTGCGCTGCCTGGCTGAAGGCTTGGGTGGGTGAGGGCCGCCTCCTGCCTCGCACAGGCTGCCAGCTGGGACGTGGGCAGCCGGTGCCCCCAAATGGCCAGCGGCAGGGCCCTCATCAGGGCGCCATTGGAGCATGCAGGCATCCCAGTGCGCTCCTCCTCCGCTGCAGTCCTCTGGGCGATGTCTGCCAGCATCTGCTGCGGCGAGTTGCCCTCCCGCAGGCCATGCTGCATGATCTTCAGTGCGCGCCTGATGGTCTGGCCATGGCCAGCTGGAGGGGCAAAGCCACTGGGTGGCTGACTCCAGGCGACGTATTCTCTGATGAGGTCTGCAACTGGCAGCCGGCCATCTGCTGGATGCCCAGCCAGAGCACGAGCCATGCACAAAGCCATTTCAGTGTCGGCGCCGACCTGCATGATGGTGTCAGCAATCACTTGTGTGACGATTGGAGCTTACAAGATCCCAACCAGTGGGTATACCGAGCAGAGCACGCTGGGGCTGCAAGCCACATTATGAATGCATTGCTCAAATGATTTGCACTGTTTCACCTGGCCAGGTGCGCGCCTGCTGCCCCTGTTGCTCTCCCACGCCAGCGCCATATCGACGTCCTCCATGGATGACCGCCTGAAAGATACCAGCATGGTGCCTGTGGCATTCCCTACAGCCGCTCCCCAGAGGGCACCCAGCGCCGCGTTGTCTACATCATGGGGGATGTCCATCAGGCTGCAGAAGTGTACAGAGGCTTGGGCTTAACATTTTGTCTGTGTCCCAGATGGGAGGCACCAGACTTGACACATCACCCTGGCAGCCCAGCACTAGCTACAGCTAAAGCAATTGGGGCAGGCCATCATCTGATCTGATCTACCTGGTTTTCGTTCAGGAGACTTTGCACTATCGTCTGTTAGGTCATGCCGTCAGGTCATGCCGTTCGCAGATTTTGGACTGTCTGAGCGAAGTGACACAATCAATGGTGGTCAAACCACTTAGGTCTGGTACTCGACTGCCCCCAAGCCTCAGGAGACCTCTCGTATACAACTGTTGGCACTGGCTTTGGGATGCTCTCAAGAGGACACAAGTGACATTGTCGGGGACCAGCTTCCAGCATTGACATTGAACTTGACAGGGATGATCAGCATAAATGATTAGCATGGGGAAAGTTCTGAACCACCTCACGAGACCAGCTCCTTGCGTTTCTGTGCTGCCTCCAGCCGAATTGTCATGGGCTGCAGCAGCTGCCATTACCAGCTGCATCTTGTTGGTGTGGCAATCATATCTGAAACGCATGCGGAGGTTGGGTACGTTTGTCTGTAGATGTCGTTGCCGTCGGGGGCCGGTTTCCAGTAGTGCTTGTGCACCCAGTGCATCTTGATCTGCAGCATGTGCGCCATGCATGAAATTGCTGCTAGCAGCCCTGGGATCCCAGCATGAGCATTGTGCAAGCAGCAATGGTGATCCAGAACATGACGGCACCCCAGGTCCATGCTTGAAGCTGCAAATGCTGCACTTCGAGAAAGGATTCAAGCAGCAATGCCACCACAGACAAGTTGTGAACCTGATGCGGCAAGCCACTGTGCGCCACACTGTTGCCAGCAATCTCGCAGAGATCAGTTGCGCTCAACTTCCACACCTGCGGCACAGGCAGGGATGTCCATGAGGCAGCTCGGCAATTGGCTGTCTGACAACAATTTGCCAGCAAAGAGTAGGCAGCAGCAGCGCCTGTGTGTCTCAGAGGTACACCTTCAAAGCTCCCAGTGCACACTGCCTGCTAGAAACAGTCAGAATGGGCAGCCATGCTATCCTGCAGCCAGCCAGTCGATGCACCAGGTGGGGCTGTGCAGCAACAGTGCACTGCGCTGTACATGTCCCCAAGCACAGCACACACATGCAAAGCCGTCACATGTCAAAAGGGCCATGCTCAGTGCTGTGCTGTCTGCAGGGGGTTCCAACCCCCCTGGCAGCCAGTAGGTGCTCCAGTTCTGATCACATGCACAGTGAGGTGCAGCAGGCACCTGCTGTACTGTGCTCCATCACCAGACAGGCCGCCAGCAGGTGCAGCTGCAGACAGGTCACGTTGCCTGAAAAGCTCTAGAGCCATCAGCAGGCGGTCCACGTGAGCACCCGTCACATATGCACTGTGCAAAGCCACTGCACCTGTGCAGCCATGCTGTACTCCTCCACCAGGGGCTCCTTGGTCAGGTGGATCTGCAGGGGGTCATCCGTGCTGAGGCTGATGCTGAGCCCGCGAGCAAAGAGGGTAGGGAAGGGATTCCTGGGGTAGTCCAGGAACAGGCTGTTGTTGCTACGGGGGCTCATGCGCCACCTGCATGGCAGGGCACGGCAGGGTTGCTCGGACCACATGCAAGCACTGGCACAAGCAGACGGCGGCCCAGGACAGGTGCCTTCCCAAAAGTCAGGCTACTTCGACCAAGAGGGTTCAGAGGGACCTAGGTCTCTGCCTGCTGGCAGGGCCTGTCACAACCAGGCAGTGGGGACAGCGATGGTGCACTGCGTTGTCATGCAGATACTGCAGATTGAGTTGCACAGACGCTGTGTGAGGCTACTTTAAAGCCTTCCAGACTCACCTGGGCCAGATAAAAGAGATACTGTATGCAAGGAGACTTGCGGAGGGTGATGCCATGTGCTATGTTCTCGCACAGCATGAAGGCACTGACGACATGGTCTATGTCCCCTGCCTCCCCTGCACACACCATGCCTCCTGTCAGACTGCTGTGAGCTCTCATGAGCAAAGAGCAGACAATGCTGGGCAAGTGCATGGTCCTGGCCATGGCTGATGTCAAGCTGGTAGGCTCCACTGGCGCATGCTGGCCAGCAGTCCACAGCCTCAGCGTCATGCAGGCAGCTAAACAGCAGCATCAGGCCTCATAGAGATGTCAGCAACCCGCATCAGCTGCTTACAGGAAGTGCCCCTGGGGATGCCTGCAAGCAGCACAGCCACTGCTGAGTGCATCCTCAGCACCTGGTGGGCAGGCATGCAGCACAGCAGCTTTCAGCCACCTGGGAACTGTGAGCCACTGGCTTGACAAGGCTGGGCCTGACAGGAGGCTGCCAGCTGAAGAAGGGTCATGACCAGTCAGTGACCGGTCCTTATGATCCGTTTCCAGCATCTCATGGCGCGGACAGCAGACGGCCAGATCGCCCACCTGCAGAAGGGTGCTGGGTCGACCCCATCTGCTGCCCAGCCCCCCACGCCGTCCGCCACCCCAGAGGCGCCCTGACCCAGGATGTTGATTAAGCACGCGTCCTCCCCGCCAGTGCCCAGCTTGTCGGGGCGGGGGAGCATGGCAGAGGCTGCCAGCGAGACCAGGCGCCAGTTGCCCCGAGGCCTGGACAGGTCCACCAGCGTGGGCGGCCGTAGGTCCTCCAGGTCAAGGAGTGGCGGGAGCGCCCTGCACATGGCAGAGGCACATTGGGTAGCCCATGTAGACAGCGTCACAACTGAGAGAGCCATGGGTCGCGCTCAAGTCCATCTCTTGCCTCACTTGCCTCCTGTCAGGCTGCACAGGGGTAAGCACAGTACATCTTCTCCCAGCAGACAGGCTCTGGCCACACCTGAGATGCATCAGCTGAGATGTGGCTTTGCTGCTGCAAGGTGCACGGGCAGACAGTGCTGGGAGATAATCCAGCCGTGCCAGAGCAAGGTCACACAGCAGCAGCAGTGACTGCCTGCCACCAGCCGCATCTTGTCTGCCAGGTACAGCCCTGTCACTCACGTGGGCTCTGTCTGTGCCTGCCCAGTCACGTTGTGAGCCTTACGTAGTGTCAATGTCGCAGGGGCGCCGTCTCTATCTGCCCTCAGCCGTCCCACAGCATATCAGCTCCAACTGCTTGCTGCCATGGTGCTGGGCACCTGCCAGGCACAGCCCTATCACTCATGCTTGTGTCTCATCCAGCTCAAACCGGGTGCTGCAGCTGTCCCCTGATGCCACTGTGCCATACTTTTGTCAGCCAGGCACAGCTGTAGCGTCCAGCGTTGCCTCAGGCACAACTCAACACAAGCCAGGGGCTTGGGGCAGGTGAAGAGTGAGTGTTGAAGGATTGACGGTGGCTGGCTAGCAAATGTGTTACAGAAGTGAAGTGTGTGTGTGGCCCAAGGCCCTTATATACACTGGTCAACGGTCAAGCATACTAGTTCATGGAAGCTGCTATGAGTTAATGTGAAGGCTCCACAAGAGTCTGTTCCAGAAGCTTCTTGAACTTGCAGGGTAGGTTGCAGAATGTTCTTGACCAGTGTGGGACACTCTCACAGACTGGACTGGCATGTCTGGTCTGACTGCCTCTCAACACTCCCACGCAAGCTGTGATGGGTGTCCAGGACTTGAGACCGTGTTGTCAGCTAAAGTAGCCCCAGGCCGTCGGGACAGAAGGTGTGCTTGCTCTCAGCCACAGGCTTGGTCAGGAAGTCTGCAGCATGTGCTCTGTTTCACATACTCGAAGGCCACCTCCTTGCGTGCCACTCTCTGCCTTGCAAAGTGGTAGATGACGTCGATGTGCTTGAACCGCAAGGATGTGATGGGGTTCTTGAGGAGCTTGACAGCCCCTTGGTTGTCTGCACGGATGATGACGGTGCTGACTGTCCTCTGTAGGTCATTGATGAGCTTGCGAAGCCAGAGGGCCTCCTTGGTAGCAGCTGCTGCTGCCATGTACTCTGCCTCTGTTGTGGATGCCCCAACTGTCTGCTGGCGCCGGCTTGACCAGGTGATGGCACCTCCGTTGAGTATGAAGACGTAGCCGGTGGTTGAGCGTCTGGTGTCAAGGTCTCCAGCGTAGTCTGAGTCACAGTAGCCCAGCAGCTTGTGGCTGCTGTTGCCTCTGCCAAAGCAGATGCCTTGGCCTCTGGTACCAGCGAGGTAGCGCAGAACTCCAAGGGCCGCTGCCCAGTGGATGGTGGTTGGTGTTGTCATGTATCTGGCCAGGGCTCCCATGGCTTTGCGCAATGTCTGGCCGTGTGCACACTGCCAGGTACATGAGGCTCCCAATGAGCTGGCTGTAGCCATACTTATGCTTGTCCAAGGGCTCCCCCTCGTCCTTGCTCGTTTTGGTGGAGACTGTGAGCGGCACTGACTTGGGCTTGGCATCTTGCATCTGGTACTTGGAGAGCAGCTGGGTTGTCATGCGCTGCTGGCTGAGCTTGAGGCTCTGCCTGGTGCGGTCACGCTCGATCAGCATGCCCAGGTAGATCTGTGCCTCCCCCAGGTCCCTTGCCTCGAAGGCTGTCATGACCTTGCTCTTGGCCCACTCCACAGAGGAGAGGCTCTGAGCCGCGATGAGGATGTCGTCGACGTAGACCAGCAGGTGGATGGTGTCTTCTTTGCTGTGGTAGCTGAAGAGGCCAGGGTCAGCTTCTGATTCTGTGAAGCCAATGGCCTCCAGCCTCTGCTTCAGGCGAGCATGCCACTGCCGCGGGGCTTGACGCAGCCCGTACAGAGCGCGGTGCAGGTGGCAGGCCAAGTTGCCAGGTCCCTCCTTGTAGCCAGGTGGCTGTTGCAGGTAGATGTCCTCCTCAATGGTGCCGTTGAGGAAGGCTGTTTTGATGTCCAGCTGGTGCAGCTCCAGGTCCTCAGCCGCCACAATTGCCAGCAGTGTCCTCAGCGTGGCGTACTTGCTGATTGGTGCAAAGACCTCATCGAAGTCGATGCCTTCACGTTGTCTGTAGCCCTTGGCCACCAGCCGTGCCTTGTAGCGCTCTGCTCCGCCGTTGGCTGCTGTCTTCACCTTGAAGACCCACTTGACTGGGATGGCTTGAAGACCAGGTGGTAGCTCCTCAAGCGTCCAGGTTCTGTTTGCCATGAGAGAGGCAATCTCCTCGTCCATGGCTTGCTGCCACTGCTCTGCTTTCTCTGAAGCCATAGCTTCTTCGTAGGTGTCTGGCTCCACGAGGGTGGCTGACGTGGCGTTTGCTGTGTCACGCTTGGAGCTGAAGCTGGCGTTGGCTCCAGCAGCAGTTGGCTGCTTCCACCATTCAGATGGCGGGCATGGGGCTCTGGTTGAGCGGCGCAGAGTGGTCTGAGGCTGGGGTGCTGGTGGTTGGTCTGAGTCTGGCGGCTCCTCTGGCAACTCCATGACTCCACGGACGCTGCGGTTGTCCAGCTTCTGCCTCTTCTCCTCACGTATGTGGCTGTAGGCTGTTGCTCCAAAGGTCCGCATGTGGGAGACATCTGGCTTCTGACCAAAGAACAGCTCCCACGAGGTCCTTAGCTTTTTGGCAGCAAGTGAGCGACACCTGATGTAGTTGGCTATGTTGACAGCTTCTGCCCAGGGCTCCAGAGGTTCTGTGCTCTCCCGCTTGGAGGTTGGGAATGGTGCCTTGTGGTGCTTGGCCAGGATGCAAGGCTCGCAGATTGCTGCCTTTTGAGCCTTGAAGTCCCTCTCAGGGATTTTGATGCCATCCACCATGTCCTCACGGACCAGCGCTTCCAGGTTGTGGTAGCCAAGGTGCCCAAAGCGGCGATGCCAGAGCTCTGTTGTCTGGTGGCCGTCAGTGCTGTGGCTGCATCCCTCAGGCTTGGGATGTAGTAGAGGCCATTGGGCCCGCGC
>JAAMXJ010000240.1:155169-225206 GCA_019693375.1 Asterochloris erici | reverse complement strand
AACCTGCATCAGGGCAATCAGAATTCACCAACAACAGCAGCATGCCAGGCTGCGCCTTAGAAGCCAGGCCCCTTACACAGCCATCAGGTCAGCCACCACTGCCAGCAAACAGCTGTAAGGGGCGCCCATGATCTAGCCGCCAGAGACAGCACCAACAACACAGCGCAGGCACCCTTCCCACTAGATATGGGGCCAGCTTGGCCTGCCAAATAAGAGATGGGGCATGTTTCCTGGGAACGTCCCCACCATGTGAGCCAGCTCACAGGCTGCAGTCCACATACCTAGACCCCTCACAGATTGATCATGGCCAGCTAAGGTGCGTGCTGCCAAACATCATGCAGGACAACTCCTGCAGGCCTGGTGCACAAGTTCACCTCCAGAGGCTGCTCAAGCAGCAGGCAACCCACTGCCCTCAGCTGTGGTAGTGCAGACAAGTGCAGCAGAGCACCAGAGCATCTCATCTGTGGCAATGAGCACCCTGGACAGCGTCCCACACAAGGCATGCTGCTGCGTATGTGCTGGACATGGCCTGCAGTCTTGTCAAAGCGGTGTGACATCATATCCCATGCCCCAGCAAAGGATCTCACCTGCGCGCTTGGACCATGTTCAGGCCTTGCAGACCCAGACCCAGACCCAATGCGTCATCCAGGCACTGCCCAGCACTTGGATGCCACAGTGATACTTGAGTCCACAACTACCAGCCCAGCAAGTCATTGCTCTCACAGACCATTTCGAGCAACCAGACTGGGCAGGTGGCCCACCTGCAAGCCTAAGCTGTGGCCTGAGATTTCCATGAATGTTGGCAACTGTATCACTGCCCACCTGACTGACGCTGCAGGACCAGCTCGTACGTGGCGCCATCCAGGGCATGCTGCGGTGGCAGCCGAACTGTGCTACCCACAGCCCGCAGTACTCCAATCCAGCTGATGTCCTCATCTTGCAGCTCTTTCTTTGCCTCAGCAACTGTCAGCGGAGGGGCATATTTCGGGGCACCCACTTGCTGACCTTGGTTGAGGATATGAATGGTGATGGTCATGCCTGCATCACACCGACAGGCAGCCTTTGACACCACAGTGCAACGAAGGCCAGCAAAACTTAGCTTTGTGAGCGGGGCCTGGCTGCTGTGCATGCAAATCTTACTTATGCGAGAAGGTTTTAGAAGGTTGCGACTGCCTAAGTTGTGGACGCAGCAACAGGCTCATGTGAAGGCAACTGCATGCCTCAGGTGACAGATCTGCGATGCTGTACATGCAATTGCTGGAGGGTGGCAATCAAGGCAGTGAGATGATCAAGCTCTCATCAGCTGGGTTCAAGTAGTGAAAGGGAAAGAAGACGGCTCAGTAGCAGGCAGTCAGGCTGAGGCACCTCAGCAGGAGGTACTCAGGGGCTTAGGACAGCCTTGAGACAGCTGTCCTTCATGCCTTGTAAACAGTTGCAGATGCGTATATGGTGAGTAGTTGTGCGGCTTACCCACGATTCAATACCGCAGTCTGGTGGATTGATGCTGCTGACTTGCCTCCCGATCCTAAGGTACTAGGTCAAAAAAAACAAAAACAAAAAATTAAATAAAAATACTCTTATGGAGTAGAAGCAGCTGAGGGCATTGTCTGAGGTATCATCGAGCTGAAGGCTGTGTTCCAGACTCCTCCAGTGTCTGCAGCTGATGGCATAGCAGCCCATCAGCAGGGGTGATGGCGCTGCGCAGCTTCATGCTCACTTGCCTGCCTCTCTGCTTCTGGGTTGGTGTCCTGAGCAGCAGGGCGAAGGCAGCTGCAACATGCTTTCAAGGTCTTGGACCTGTTGGGCAGGGGCCCTGGAGTCGCATTGAAGTGACACTCCATGAGTGCTGAAGAGCCAGTCTCACATTATCAGCTGCACAGCGGGGAAGTGTTCATCCAAGACAAGAGACTACTTCTTCAGGGGGTTGACGCGCCCCTTGAAATTCTTGGCTCCACCTGCCTTCGACTTGCGGCGACGGGACAGCTGCTGCATGCGCGCTGCGGCCGGCATGTTCTTCTGCTTGGCCTTCTCCTTGTTGCTGAGGCCCCCAGTCTTCTTCTTTCTCAGAGACGAGGCTGCACCAAAGCCGCCCCGTCCCTCGCGCCCTGTACAGTGCACAGGGATCAGTGACGTGCAGCGTGGCTGCCTTTGCCTTCAGCATCCCAGCAGTGCATGCTTCCACCGGGAGCAAGAAACAGGAGCTTGCAGGTGGCTGCCCTCCACCACAGCATGAGGCACTGCAGAATTTGCATACAACATGTCAGCCTGGACACGCACAGCACAGGCCCACAAGGGAAGTGCTGCTGCAGCACAGTGTTTACGACTGATGCTGCAATGCCTGGAGTCAGCACTGGGTCGACCCATGTGCTGCACAACAATGCAAGGTGGCCAGGGCAGCACCCACCGTCCAGCACAGATTGCATGCGCTCGTCCTTTGTCTTGCGCCGCTTGTGCCGCCCCATCAGGCTGTCCGGGTCAACATGAGCCTCACTGACCACCCTCCTACCGTCCTGCACGGCAGCAAGCTGTATGTGAGAGGTCATCTGAGACAGGCAGTCCTCACTCACCACCCATATGTCGTCCTGCAGGGCAGCAGCCAGAAACGGCACCACCCATGAGAACTCGTTGTTCAAATCTGCAAGCCAAGACCTGCTTGACAGGACTGGCATGCCTCTCAAGCATGTGCTGGCATTCAGTTGCCACACGAAAGCAGGGATTCACATAGACAGGGCTGGCATAGTCAATGCCAGTTTGTGTTGCCCCTTCAGCTTAGCTCTAGTGCTATGAAGCAAGTTGATCCTTGGCACTTGTGCAGCAGCGAAGAGCCTTGTTGCTCCAAAAGCTTGCCTGGCCACAGGCACTCGGCCAGCTGCTCAGGTTCTGGGACCAACAGCAGCCTCAGGGGTCCTACGCACAGCTGCACAGGGCCCATTGCATGCAACAGGCACTGATTAGATCCAGGCCATCCTCCGACTCTCAATGCCTCAAAGCCACAACAGAGCTTGCTGACCACCACGTGCACAGCACACAGGCCGCATTGGGCATGCCCCTACTCAGTCAACACTCTGCGTCATTGCCGCCATATGGTTTGCTGACCACAAAGTGCCCAGCACACAGGCAGCATGAGCATATCCCCACACAAGTGACATTCATGTCACAAAGCCATCATACAGCCTACTGCAAAGCAGACATGCGTCCTCGGAATAGCTTCACACAGTCAGCATGGAGCTCACCTTGAACTCGAGCGCCGCATCTGCTTCCTCCATGGCCTCCGCTTCCCTTCTGTCCCGCTTGGACTTGGTGCCCTTCAGCCCAAACTTCTGCATGGTGGCATCCACCACCTGCCTGCAGTGGGAATATGTGGCAGCATCAGAAGCACAGATCAGCGTGCACCATGCCAGAGAACTGCCTGTTGTTCTCATCACAGGCTCAGCGCCGGAGCTGGACCTTCATGCAAAGCTTGTCACAGTGGTGCATAGAGCTGCTGCAGCAATATATCAGCCTGCAGGACCTTGAACAGGGCAGACAGGGCAGTCCCAGATCGCTCTAAAGCCAGCACCTGTACTGGACTCGTCAATTCTCCCCAGCTGACTCACTTGTGTCGCAGCTCCCTGATGCGTGCAAAGTCATCAGCCGTCAGTATACGTCCCATCTCGACAGGCACAGCAGCAGCGTCCTCAGCAGCCATGCCTTCCTTCTGTTGCTGCTGAGCCTGCTTGGCCAGCGCAAGCTGGCGCCTTAGGCTCTGCATGCTGCCCGCCTGGGACTGCACCTGCACCCTGGCAGGGCGCTCCTCCGGCTCCTCACTCCCGGTGCCAGTGGTGGCCACCGCCGTCCCAGCAGCAGGACCCTGGGCGGGCGGGTCTGCTGCTGCAGGCCCTGCCTCGCTGCCGTCAGCTTCGACCTGACTCTCATTGTGCGAACTGCCCTCTGTGAGAGCCTCAGCAGCTGCCGCCTCTTCGCCATCTGAGCTGCCCACTGCCAGAACTTTAGCTGCTGCTGCCTCGTCTCTATTAGACTCGGCCTCATCGCTGCTGGCATTGGCCTCCACGCCCTCCTGCACAGAAGCGGGAGGGCACATGGTCAGCAGCTGCCTCTAGCTGCAATGCTAAGGAGGAAGGCGCCTGAAGATGCTTCAGCTCATCTGCGTCTGCTGAACTCCTGCGTCAGGCAAAAACATCGGCTGCTCTGACAGAGGAACACACCCACTGCCACGGCCCTTACCAGCTCGCTCAGAGACAACAAGACGCGGCTCAGCACAAGAGCAACATGAGGCTCATGGCTGACTTGTGATCTCACCTCAAGCACTGCCTCTCCATCACTGTCCAGGCCATGATCTTCAGGCCGCTCTGCCGTCTCAGCCTGCCTGGCAGCAGGCATCTGGACTGCACCCTCCTCTGCAGGCCCTGCTTCATCATTGCTGACCTCATCCCCACTGTCCTCCAGGTCCAGCTCAGAGCCCAGCTCAGAGGCACCGTCTTCACCGTGCAGCTCAGCCTGCTGCAGCAGCTCTGCACCCAGCACGCGGTCCTGCAGCCAATAGAAGGCTGTTGTTGATCCAGTGGCAACCATAAGTTGGCAGTGACATGGCAGTGACTAGCAGTGCACCTCAGCCTGCTGCAGCAGCTCTGCACCCATCACAGCAGGCCTGAGTTGACATCAGCAACAGTGCTGAGAAGACAGCAGAAGTGCTGGAGCTCAGCCCGCCGCAGGTAGTGATCCCACTGTGCTCTGTGCATCACCCTGCATCTGGTTCTGGGCGGCCTCAGACTGCAATGGCAGGCACCAGCGCTGCCCAACATCACAGCGAAGCAATTAAACTGGCACCCATCGACAAGCAGGCAGCGCCCACACACCTGGATCTGAGCAGCCCCATACTGCAGGGGCTGGGCCTCCAAGTTGGCGCCCCGCCCGCGGTCCTTCTTCTCCAGCAGCTGAGGGGCGACCTCCCGGAACAGCCCAATCAGGCCCCGTGCAGCCGAGCTGACCTCCTTCTCCCTGTACTTCTTGTAGGCAGCCAGGTCCTGCACAGAGGAGGACCGCTGTCTAGACGCAGGAGCACTGTTTGTGCAGCAAACAAAATCTGTGCAGGAGTGTCGAGTCCAGGCTGCACTCTGCGCGGTTGGAAACAGGCTGTGGGAACGCCCTTTCCAGCAGTGGGTGGGACCCTCTGAGACCCGGGCTGCCTGCCACAGTCACCTCGCAGCGTGCTGCAGAGAGAGTCGCAGCCTGGCTCAGGCAGAAGACACTGTGTCCTGCTGAGCATTAAGTCCTGGATCCACTGCACAAGGGGCCTCACCTGCAGCACCTCGGGCGTCATGACCAGCGGCATGCGCACGCACAGCTCCCGCACCGTCCTCAGACCTGTCGTGATCTCCTCGGGGCGGGCGCGGTCATGGATGAACTGGTTGCACAGGTGGCGCAGCACCGGTTGCAGCCAGTCGGGGGGCACCATGTCATGGCAGGCCTGCAAGAGGGGTGGGCACGTGGTGCCTCTGGCAGCAGCTGTGCATAGCACAGCAGCAGGCCTGCCAGCCACAGAACAGTGGCAAGCAGCAATGCTGTACACTTGTCCTATGCGGTACTCCAAACCCACAGAAGCAAGCACTCCAAGACTCACCATGACAAGGGCGGCCAGCACGTGAGTGACATCCCGCTGCCGTGGCTGCACCAGGTTCAGGAAACCTGCATAGTACTTCTCGTCCAGCACCTGCAGCCAAAATCAAGTGGTCACAGCCTGCCACACCAGACTGCATGTGAGCAGTCGGGGATCAACTTTAGCATGGCTGGCCCGCATGCAGATGCTGACAGCACACCAGGGGGCCATCAGGCAGTGTGCTCTCAACCCAGCAAACGATTCTTGCAGAAGGTGCCTGTGCAACATGCACATGTCCCAGTGGGTGGTTAAAAAACCTGCGCCAGCTAGCGACTCACACCGACGCTTTGCAGGAGGGACAAGACCAAGCACAGCTGCTACAAGGCTCACCAGCTTGTGCACGCCAACCACTCTCGCAGCCAAGCTCATCGTAGCCAGCCGTGTCTCCCAGCTCTCCCGCTTGTACCGCACATTCAGCTGGGTCACCAGCTTTTCAGCGAATCCCTGCAGAACATGCACACTGGGAGTGAAGGGTCTGGTGTGCCTTGATGCTGACAAGCAACAGCAGACGAGGGGAAGGGCTGACGGCACGCCAGGCACCAGCATGCGCCTCCATCACACCCGGCAGCAGATCCGCCATGTTCCATCTGCCAGTGTGCACACAGAGAAAAGCTGTGAGGGCGTAACTGCCTGTTTGGTTCCGCTGTGGGCTCACAAAAACTCTGCCTTGGTCGAGCACAAGCAAGGCATGTCTGCATGTGGCCCCTGGAAACTAGCGGCGTAGCCAAGCTCAGGGCTTTTCAACCAAGATCCGTGCAGTGGACAGAGCACCCCAGAGCAGTGCAGCAGCTGCACCACAGCAGAGCCCTGTGACCCCAGCCACAGGGCAGCAAGCTGCGCACCTGAGGGTCATTCAGCAGCTGCACGGCAGCAAAGCTCTCTGCTCCCGTCCCGCGCTCTTTACGCGCATTCTTCCTGAGAGCGCCCATCACACGCTTCAGCTTGGCCTGCTTCTTCTTCTTGCTGCTGAGCGTGCCCTGCAGGGACGGAGCAGAAGGCCAGTCACTTGCAGCCAACTGGGACTGATCGCAGCAGGCGCTCTTAGGCTTGATTGTGCATGCTCTCAACAGCAGCCAGTGCTGCGGAGTACCTGCCCTGCAGCCACTTGCAGCGCAGCACCGCACGCGTCTCACTCCACCAAACAAGGGCCACACATCTACACCTCCCTCACCTTCTTGTTGGCCTTGTAGATTTCTGTCTTACTGGGCTGCACCGTCTTCAGCTGCGCCTCGTCCTCGCCGTCTGACGCCTCATCCTCTGCCTGAGTGTCCTGCCCCAGGAAGAACTTGAGCGCCGCCAGCATGATGTGCGAGTTGGAGTGCAGGGCGGCACTGGCTACAGGGACAGGCAGCAGACAGTCAGGCCACACGCTGCAGGGAACTACCAGCCTGAGTTGGGAAGTTGAGTGCAGGGGCAAGGCTGGCTGCATGTGCAGGCAGACAAGGGAGCTTAGCTTTGCACGCTGCACTGTAAGCTTGCAATTCAAGTGCCGCTAGCATCTTGTCCGGGTGCAAAGCATTATTGGCGTTACCTGTAAGTAGGTACAGAGGCCAAGCTGGCATTGACAGCATGCCACTGACGGCAAGCACTTTCGCCTGGCCGTGCCACAGGGCACGATGCTTCGCCCATCGTGGGTGCTGGGCAGGGTTGGAAGCTTACAACGGGCCCCTTTGCAGAGGAGAGGGCACCATGCAGGGCTCTCTTACAACAAGCAATCATGGGAGTGCTCAGGGCTTGCACCTCCTGGTTGCCACAACCCGGGCTTGCAGAGGCCCAGACACACCTATCACATTCACAGTCCGCGCATCGCGCCACACATGGCGCCTCCAAAGCTCTGTGAGCACGGCCAATGATTTCTTGGCAGCCATCTCGCTCTCGTCCTGCAGCATGCTGTACAGGAAGTTCTGGATGCTGCGGTTCAGGCGCTCGTCACGGTGCCTCTGATTTGCACCCTTGATGTCTGCAGGCAGGGTGTGTAACCTTGCACGGGAGAGGTAGTCTGCGCACCTGCGGCAGTCTGCCACCTGGGCAGCAGGTAGGAGCTGGGTAGCAGCCCACAGAGGGGCACGTCACAATGGCAGTTGGCCAAGGCAGAGCTGCAAAGACTACAGGTGATGGTGGCCTGGCATGAAAGGCTGCAGCAGCCCCTGCATACCTTTGAAACAGGAGAAAGCGACAGCAGTGCAGCCCTGCCCCGTGCCTCACCTGCCACGATGTGGGAGAACAGCATCTGCCTGAGAGCCTTGTCGCGGCACCTGAACAGGCGGAAGAAGAGTGGCAGCACCTCCATGGGCGACACCTGGCCCCGGTTGCGCAGCAGGATCAGCGCCTTCACTGCCGCCTGGCGCAGGGCTGAGTCCAGCGCCTCGCTGTGCGTGTCCAGCAGCTGCATGAGCTCTGCGGGGAACCCTGCAGTGTCCTTGGGGTAGCACTGTGCCACCTGCACGCGACTTTGGAGGTGAGAGACGAGGTGAACAACTGCCATGTGATGTCAAAGACAGCACAAGTGGATCCCTGAACGGTGAGGCCTTGAAGATCTCTGGTTTGCCAGACCCTAGGGCTGCAGTGTGGCAGAGGGGCCAAGAAGGCTGCTCTGCAGTCTGCCGCCTGAGATCTGGCTCGCAAAGCTCACCTGCGCCAAGAAGCCCAGCAGGTCTGCAAACTCCCTGGAGTCATTGCTGGGCTTAAGGGTGAAGATGTCCATGCACGCCCTATAGTGACGCCACTGC
The DNA here is from genome assembly GCA_019693375.1 of Asterochloris erici. Lineage (NCBI taxonomy): Eukaryota > Viridiplantae > Chlorophyta > Trebouxiophyceae > Trebouxiales > Trebouxiaceae > Asterochloris > Asterochloris erici. The sequence goes on along the minus strand of JAAMXJ010000240.1, from coordinate 216,821 downwards.
ATCTGGAAGTCCTCTGCAAAGCCATCTGGATCTCTTTTCATGCTGCCCTGCAGTCAGAAGACATGGCTGGTGGTTGCAGATGAAGTCTGGCAGCTTTTGCCACCACAAGTGTCAGCAGTCAAAACGTGAGGGATTCGCCTACCTGCAGGGTGAGCAGTGCCTGATTGCTTCTGGACATTTTGATGATCTGCTTGCTTAACCTCCGACTTGAACATTGCCGCCGCTGCTTGAATTCCGCCGCCGGTCAGCACAGATCACAAGATGAACAGCCAGCCACTGTCTTCATCCCACGTGATGCTGAACCTGCGGCAGATACCCCGTGCGGTGCTGCGGTGGCATGTGTGCCAAGTTCACCTGCAGCAGCATCATGCTTTGCACAATGGCGCCTGCAGGTTGCTGGCTGCACCAGTGGCATCGTCAGCTGCTCAGGCTCCTGCCCAGGTCCCTGCCCCCACTGTTCCAGTCCAGCAGAGTCAGCAGAGGCGCCATGCTGGAAATGCACCAGTAGAAACTCTGCTGGGCAACATGGCCAAGGAAATCGGAGGTGATGCTGACGCTGCAATGCTCACAAATCTCTCTCCCATTGTGCTTCTGGATTCTAGAGGCATGTGCAGACGCATCCTCCGCATCGCAGGGGTCCGCTTGCACAGCCATGTGCTGCATCCACAAGCAACACCATCTGCAAATGCCCCGCCTCTGCAATGCTGCACGTCATGTAGAGGGTGTCCTCGCAGCTCATGCTGACCCTGCAGGCATCCCCAAAGTGGTGCTCAAGCGAGACAAGGCCCGTCTGTTCAAGGGGGGTCACCCAATGGTGTTCTCAGGGGCCGTGGACAGGGTCGTGGGTAAGCAGCCTCGCAAGGGCGATGCAGTCCTGGTCACCGACGGTGCAGAGACAGCCCTGGCCTGGGGCGTCTACAATGGCAGCTCTATGTTCAGAGTCAGGTCAGTCCCAGCCTGGCACATCGCATCACTCTGTGTCTGTGCACAGCATGTCATGCTGGAGGTCAGGCCTGCTGCACTGCCGACCTTGCCCTTCAATGTACAATTGCAAATGCAACGCATCTGCCACAAGATCACGAGCAGGTGCAAGGGGCTGGCAGACTGCTTGTGAGCCAGTCAAGGGATGGGCATGCCTTGTTGTGACACAGCTACTGGTGGCAGGCAGGGCTTTGCTCCTTAAGTCAATGCAATATGATCTGGCATTGCGCTCAACTCCAGTCCATCTAGTGTATGGCCTGAGAATCCCACTCATCTCCTGCGCTGTCCTCCTGTATTCCAGATTTGCATGTGCCCGACAGGATGCCTATCTGGACCCCTGTGCACCGCATGCAGCTAGCAATGTCATCAGCAGACATGATCCCCCTGCCCCTGCAGGCTCGTGCAGCTGTTGTGCTTCACGCGCCACCGCATACAACCTACCCAGATGTTGACTGTCCATGCCCTGCAGGCTGATGCAGCTGGAGTCCCACATGCGGCGCCCAGGTGCCCTGGACCTGGCCTTCAACGTCGAGGCTCTGGTAGCTGCAAGGCTGCACACCGCACTGCAGCTGCGAGCGGCCCTGGGCATCAGCCAGCAGGGCATCTACAGGCTGGTCAATGCAGAGGGTGACAGGTGGGAGCCCTCCCGGTTGCAGCGAGGCCAGCTTGCTGTTTACGCACTGCCTCTTTGGGTCACACCCTACATGTCAGTGCTGGTACAGGCTGGTAAATCACTGTTGGCCAAGATTGCAGCCTTGCTTGCTGGACTTCTGCCTCCCTGAGAAGAGCACAGGACAGTCTTGCCTGCTGCCTCTGCATTCCAACAGGTAGCGAATGATCTGTGTCTGCCTGCAGGCTTTCTGGCCTGGTGGTGGATGTCTTCAGAGGCCAGAGCAGCCTCCACCTGGCAGTGGTGTCCTCAGCAGCATGGGTTGAGAGGTGACCAGCTGCACTGCCAAGCCAGTCTAGGCAGCTTGACCTCATGAGGCACCCATGTGCTGGGCACCACAACACACGAAGCACCCCTTGACGCTGTGTGCAAAGGGCTAGCCTGTCATTTTGCAAGCAGCCTACTCCTCAGTTCCAATTGCAGTTTTGCAACTGCCACAGTGCCCCAACAACACTGTTCCAACGTCACTGCTGCACAGCACCTGACTGTGGTGTCTTCAGCAGCTTGGGGCGAGCAGTGACTGGCTGCACTGCAAAGCCCTGACACGCATCTCTGCAGCCCATGTCACCCACACAGCCACGCATTGAGTGGCATCAGCCTGCCCCTTCAGAGCAGTTGTGAAGGGCTAGCCTGAATAGCTGCTGTCAGCATCTGCAGTCCCTGCTCCAAGCTTACTTTTGCCGCCTGCCCAACGTACTCAGCGCATGATGCTGAGCAGCAGGCCCTGCTCACAGCTCATTGCCTGCCCACTATGGTGCAGATATCGCCCCTTCATTGAGCAGCAGCTGTGCAGCCTGTTCACTGGGGACGACAGCCCTCAGGTCATCTGGCTGCCTGCGGCAGCGATGCTTCAGGAGGAGGGCATTGATGCAGATGTGGAGGCGGCTGCTCAACCAACAGAGGAGGCGCCCGTAGATGCACAGGTGACCAAAATTGCCTGGGCCTCGCAGTACACCTCATGTTTGGCGCCGTCGCATGGTTGATGCGGCACAGAGCGGCGTGTGCAGGCTGTGGCACGCCTTGGCGCTCAGCTGTGAGGGCACAGTCGGGAGCAGTCTGCAGGGTGAGGGGCAGAGGAGCCTGAAGGCCTGGTGCCCGCTGCAGTGTGAGCAGGGCGCGCGCGATGCATACCCTAGCACCCTTTATCTGTGCCGGCATGCATCTGCGGGCCAGGCGCAAACTGACTTGCTGGTGGTGCAGGAGCCCCAGACAGTGCAGGTCGAGGAGCACAGCGTGAAGTACAAAATTGCGCAGCGTGGGGGCCAGAAGACAGGTTTCTATGCGGATCAGCGGGACAGCAGGCGCCTCATACAGCAGCTCTGCCGGGGGAAGCGGGTGCTGGACCTGTGCTGTTACACAGGCGGCTTCGCACTTAATGCAGCTGTGGGCGGCGCTGCGCATGTGACAGGTGGGTCGGGCTGGGATGAGCGGCTGGACAGCACTCAGGGAGTAGGATGGGTTGCCAAGGCAACATATTTTGACATGACATGTGCTGCTGCACCAAGGGCCCGCCCTCAACAGGACAGTTCACACAGTTCCGGCTGCAAGGCAGCGTCGCTCCCTCTACAGCACACCTGCATGAATGTCTTGCACTACTGCTTCCTCTGGGCTCTGGAGAGCAGCCGCCTCCATTTGCCTCTGCCCTCATGTTGCTTGAACGGCACCGAGGGACCCGTGCATGTGCTGCTGACCAACATCGTGGACCTCGCATTACCTTACGGATTTGCATGTCTGGACTCTTCCTGCCACTCTCAGGATTGAAATTTGTCAAATGGGCTGTGCCTGCATGCAGGGTACGACACCACATGTCCGCAATCAGCGCCGCCCCAACAAGGGGCAACCAGCCTGCCTCAGGCTGATATAGCCTCCGCGCCCACCATCATCTAGAGGGCCATGCTCAAAGTATATTATAGCACTGAGTAACTTCTCCCTGCATGCAGCCATGCAAGCCTCAGCCTTTGCCTTTCAGCAGGCCACCCAACTGTGCTGAACCGTTGGAGCTCTGCCTGCCTGCAGGAGCAACACCAGCAGCTCTAATACCACATTGCAGCCTCAGATAGGCTGCCAGCTGCCCAGCACACCTTCATCTATTACTGCATCCACTGTTGCTTGCCTTCGCATGCTTGCATCTGTCCCCCTGCAGGTGTGGACACCTCAGCCTCCGCCATCCAGCAGGCCCGCCACAATGCAGCCCTGAACGGGCTGCCGGCAACCCAGTACACCTTTGTGAGGGAGGACATCCAAGACTTTCTGAAGGACCACCTGCGAGACAGCCCTGAGTTGCCGCAGGCCTGGGACGTGGTGGTGCTGGACCCTCCCAAGCTGGCGCCCAACCGCAAGAGCCTGGATAAGGCCAACAGCATGTATCGCAAGCTGAATGGGCTGGTGAGAGCTGGGTCAGAGCAAGTGTGTCTTTGCTTGGTGGCAGCCTGGTCTCTGCAAGAGCCTGGACAAGGCGACTGCACATACTGCAGACAGAATGGCTCGATGAGGGCAGCAATTGGGTCTTAAAAATGACATGAGATGTTCAGCAGTGCTTTGGGGTGCCATCAGAGGCACAGCCTGGCCTAGTTGCAGCCCCTGCTGATGGCCAGTCTGAAGCGGATCCAAAACATGTGGGGTGGGGGGCCGGGGGCAGCTGGTGGTGAGCTTGCCGCCTGGCCTTGAACTGTGACGGCTTTGAAGTGCTTCTCAGAGCAGCTGCTGAACCCTGATGCAAGAGCAGCAAGCTGGGCTGCTGGATAGAACATGTGCCTTCGTTGCCCAGGGGTTTGCCCGCAGATGACTTGCGTTGGCATTGCTTGTTCCCTCTGCAATCCTGCTGATACTGCCCTTGCTCTGAGTGCAGGCCATGCGCGTCATCAAGCCTGGGGGACTGCTGATGACCTGCTCATGCTCTGGCGCCATGACCCAGAGTGGCACCTTTGTGGACATGCTTCAGGCGAGCTTCCAGAAGTTCTTGTCGATGTGGTAATGTATCTGACAGGGATGCAGAATGAAATTGCCTGCCAAAACCTGCTCAGCGTACCGCCTGCTTGCAGGTTGCCGCTCGTGCCAACGGCAGGTCCATCACCATACTGCGCATGGCGGGGGCAGCTGCAGACCATACCCTTGACCCTGCCTACCCAGAAGGCGCCTACCTTACAAATGTGCTGCTGCGGGTACTGTGAGCCCTGCAAGTGGACTGATTGGTTTCTTGAAGCTCCCACAAGAAATGAGGGACTTGTCTACAGCTTTGGCAGGCAGGTAAATCTGTCATGCCTGCTCTTGTCAAGTTGACACGGAAACTGGAAGAAAGCTTGGCCTCCTGCTGACCATGAGGCTGGTATGCAGGGGTGTCGCAAGCATGCACTTGACTGTTGGGAAATGCATGGTGAATACAAATGACACCTATCTCAACCCTGTCAATTTGAATTTCAGCTTGAGAAATCATTCTCCTTGTTGTAGGATAGCTGGCTTGTTGAGACGGCTGGCTGCATGTCAGGCTCAGGGGACTTGAAAGGGGTGCTGCCACCAGTCGAAGGCGCAATCAGGTCATTTGTGCCACTGGGGCTGGCACCTACAGCCTGCCTGCCAAAGTCCAGCTGCTTGAGCGGGGTGCAGGCTGCAGGTTGGTCAGGGCCTGCGGGGTGATCGCCGGGCCCTGTCTCAGAATTCATCTGCTTCACCTGCCGGGCGTGCAGGGTGCGGGACAGCAGGCTGCTGCTACGCGGCGCTTTGCGGGCACTGGTGCGCACCAGCTGGTCGATGCAGGCCGCCATCTCCCTACGGCTGCTGGCAATGGCTCTCTCTAGCTCCTGCAGGCACAGCATCAGCAGCTAAGTCAACAGGACGCAAGAGCCACTTGGCTCGTCAGAGCGGTGAGAGGGCAGGGGAGGAAGGCAGAGGGACAGCAGGAGAGGACATCACAGTCAGCACCAGAGCTGTTGACTGCAGCAAAACAGGCAGGCAGAGCTCAGGCAGCCACAGTCCCTGTCTGCTGTAAGTGAAGCAGCAGGGGTGCATCTGCAGGTCTGTGTGCATGGTCCAACTCAAGTGGAGTGGTGGTGTCACCTCCACACTGGCGCTGCCCGGCGTCTGCACGCCGTCAGACTCTGCCACTGTGCTGGCTGGGCTCGATGCTGCAGCCCTCTGGGCGGCCACCTGCTGCAGCTGGAGCTCTGTCAGCTGCCGCTCCAGCCTGATGACAGTGCCCCGCATGACTGCCACATCCTGAGCACCTGCACAACAAACAGCTCAAATCCTGGCTGATAACGGTGCCATGCAGCAAATGTGATCACCTGGAGGCAACTCAGGGTCAAACATGCTGCCCAGCGCCCACAGAGCCCTCCCAGGTGTGCTGAGCAGGTCTCCCCACCCCTGGCAGCTGACTCCACATGTATTGTCTGCTGCGGGTCAGTGGCGTGAATGCTGCAGCAATGGTGCACCTTCACACGCACTGCCTTCATGCGTACAGCAGCGGGGCGCAGGACGCCGCCGCAGGCAGGCAGGCTAGGCTGCTGTCAGGTGTCCCATGGAGTAAGAACTCGTGTCTGTATGGCCTGATCGGCTTCACTTTGTATGTGACAGACCCTGAATGCACCTTATGCAACCTGCGGGGGGGCTACCCTGCAGCAGCAGGGCTGCAGGCCTCTGTGGCAAGCACAGACATGCACACGCATCGCTTGCGTCTGCGCAGCAGGCTCACCTGCTGCAGCAGGGCTGCGGGGTGCAGAGGCAGGCGTGGCAGGCCTCTTCGCTGCCTGCTGCTGCAGGTCCAGCAGCTGACGGCGGGTTGCAGCATGTGCCCCGCGCTCTGCCACCAAGTCAGCACCCAGCGCCTCTGAACGCTGAGCTGCAGCCGCCAGCTGCTCCTGCAGCGCTGCCCGCTCAGGCTGTGCATCACCTTCTGCAGTGCGTGAGGCCTGCACAGCAAATGCCTGTAGGCCTCGGCTCCACTCCATATTGCAGCATGATACCTTCAGTCGTCGGAGGTTTGCACTGCTGTTGCATAGAGGTGACTGCTCTGCCAGAGATCTGCTGGAAAGGTGTCTGCATTCATGCAGTTTCACATTCGGGGGGCAAAATGGCCAACACAGACCGCCCACACTCATGGGCTCCATGCACCACGGATTGCCTGGCAGTTGCAAGCCTACCTTGAGCTCCTGTCTTGCATCCTCCAGCCTCAGCAGCGTGCTCTGGAGCTCGCGATAGTGCTGCATGCTCTGTCTCTGCAGGAGGGTGCACAAGCTGATGCAAGAAGGTCACAGCACACGTCCAGACTTTGAACAGCTAGCTGGTTGTAGTTTTCAACATGATTCAGTATCTTCCAGGCAAGGAGTTGCATGCCACATCCCAGCCACCAAGGGCAGCTGCCACCATCGGGAGTCCCCGCATAGTAGTAGTCTGGGTTCATCTCTGCACAAGCTGCACCGCTTGCCAGAGCAGCAGTGGCTCGGCCCTGTCAGCTGCCCTCCTGCTGGCCATCAGCCAGCCTGCACGGTCATACTCTATCTGATATACGCAGCTGCTGCCACCTGGAACCCTCACTAGTCAGTCCTGGAGAGCTGCGATGCGGCCCACCTCGGCGCGCGCCACGTCGTTTGCCAGAGCGGCAGCAGCCCGTGCCCCGTCAGCAGCCTCCTGCTGGGCAGCTGCCAGGCGCTGCTCGTGCAGGCTGGCTGCTGCCTCCAAGCTGGCCTGTGATGTCTCCAGCACGTGCAACCTCTCCTGCAGCACCTGCAGCTTGGTGCTCTGGGTCTCGATGATGGCCACCAGCCCATGATCTAGCTGGCCGCCATCACCTGCCGCACCTTCAGCTGCCTGCAGACACATGGTAGCTTGCTGACTACAGTGGGCTGTAGTGTGGCCGACGGCCATCACCTGCTGCAAAATTGCTGCTTACAGGCGCCAGTCAGCTTGATCAGCAGGGCCGGAGCTACGATCAAGAGGCACCCATCACCTGCGGCACCCCATATCCACTTGCCTGGTGAGCGCTGGCAAGCACCTCACTGAGTGGGGACTGAAAACTTTTAGGGTTAAAGCACGGCTGACTGTCCAATGTCTACCTTGTTGCCATTGAGGATGAGCAGCTACCACCCCTGACACACCTTGCTGGCTGCCCTGGAGCTGTGGCTCTGCTGCAGCCTCAAGACCAGCCTCTGCGCTGCATCCTTTTCATCCTCAGCAGTCACTGCAGTCATCTTGACAGCAGCCAGCTCCAGCTGGAGCTGCGCCATGGCCTGCAGGTGCAGCACTGACTTCCGCACTGACTTTTGAAACATACCTGCAACTAAAGTGCTTCGGTGCAGCCAGGGTATGTGCTGTAATGTTTGCAAATCACACAGCTTCAAGGTGCGGATTGTTTCTGGGGCCTCACAGCTGCTTAGCTGGTACCAGCAGCAGGGACTGACCTGCGAGAGGGCCTCCATCTGGGCTAGACGCTGGTCAGCCTGCTGCTGCAGCTCAGCCCGCTCTGCAGAGGCCTGCAGCAGCTCGTCAGACTGCACGCCTGCTGCCCCCTGTAGCTGCTCCACCAGCACTCTGAGCTGGCTCTCGCTCCGCAGGGCTTCTGCCAGCTCTCGCTGTACCTGGGCATGTGCAGGCTCCAGCTCTGCCAGTTGCGTCTGCAAAGTGGTAGCAGCCCCCGCTGCCTGACCCGCAGCATACCCCTGCTGCTGCAGCTCGGCTTGGAGTCTGGCCGCCTTTGCCGCAGCCGCCTCTGCGGAGGCCTGCTCGACTGCCTTAGCCTCTGCCAGGTCATCTACTGCCTGCTTAGCAGCCTGCAGCTCCTCTGACAGCACCACCGCCTCTCTGCCGGCAGCAGCACCTGCATCAAGTGACTGTCCCCAATGAAGACTGAAGGTGGGCATGGAGACTGGCTTGTGTGTGTAGCTCACTCAGCTCACTGACATCTGCTTCTGTATGCTGGGGCAGGCAGCCATCAGACTTGCCTGCTGTTGCTTGAGCTGCTTGCAGCTGCTGGGTCTGCAAGGCTTTTGAAAGTCGCCTGCCTCAAAATCAGCTTGCTGCTTGTAGTGATCATGGTCTGGGCTCACCTGTGGCCTGAGCTGCTTGCAGCTGGTCAGCTGCCTGCTGCAGCCTCTGTCTGAGGTCACACACCTCCCTGGCTGCGTCTGCTTGCTGTTCAGCCAAAGTATGCTTGGCTGCCTGCAGCTGGTCTGTGAGCCCCTGCAGCTGCTGCTGGACGTCCTTTGCAGCTGCCTCAGCACTGGCCTTGGACTCCCTGGCTACCTGAGTCTCCCTCAAGGCAGCAGACAGGTGTGCTTGCTGCGTGACAGCCTCCTGTTGCCATTGCTGCAACTTGGCAGCAGATTGTGCCACCTCTGCATCCGCCGCCTTGAGCTGATGCTGTGCAGCAGTGGCAGCAGCCACAGCCAAGCTATGGGCAGCTTCCGCTGCTTCGGCTCGCTCCAAAGCAGCCGCTTGACTTCGCTGTGCCTGAGACTGATCCTGGTCTAGCTGCTGCTGCCTGCTGTTGGCTGCTGCCAGCTCCCCCTCAGCCTCTCTCAGCTGCTGCTGCAGCCTCTCAGCTGAAGCATGGGCAGCAGCAGCGTCCTCCTCAGCTGACTGTGCCCACCTGTCCAAAGCTGCGAGACTCTTCTGTGCCTGTGACTGGTCCTGCTCCAGCTGCTGCTGCCTGCTGTGGGTATCTGCCAGCTCCTCTTCAGCATCCCTCAGTTGCTGCTGCAATGTCTCAGCTGAGGCGTGTGCAGCAGCAGCAGCATCCTGTGCAGTTGTGGCAGCACCCTCAACAGCACTGAGGAGATGCCTGAGCTCTTGTACCTCGCTCTCATGCTGCTGCTTGGCCTTGCTGGCATCTGACAGCGCTTCCGCAAGGTCTGCCTCAGCAGCCGCCAATCTCTGCATGTGTGCATCCCAGATTGCAGGCATAGCAAGCCAGCAAGTGAACAATATACATTTCAACATGTCGAGGGATGGCCCAACACATGCACAGTCAGGGCTGAGGACTTCACCTACCAGCTAGCATGCCTCCAGAGCAGATAGGCTACCCTGAGAAACCTGCTCCAGCAGAAGCAGTCGCAGCAGCGCACCTGATCAGCCGCAAGCTGGCCAGTGTGTGCTGCCTCGGCTTGGGCTTGGGCGCTGGCCATTGCCTCCTGTAGCTCAGCTGACAGCCGTGCCACGTCCATTGCTGCTTTGAGCAGACTCTCTTTCAGCTTCCGCACTTCAGCAGCGGCATCTCGTTCGCGTGCCTCTGCGGCTGATGCACGTACTCCTGCTGCATCCAGCCGCTGCTGCAGATCCTGCAGGGCATCCAGTGGCCAATGGCCTCTGGTCAGAAGTGTGCTGAGGCAGTCACCTGGCACTCCCTTCTGACACACAGCAGCTTGGTGCGGCTTCTGTCACAGCTTGTTGTAACCTCTGCCACAGAGTGCATAGCTGCACTGCAGTCACCTGGCGCACAGCCTCAGCCTGCTGCTGCATCTCCCTCTGCACCGCCTCGACAGACTGGGTGGCCGCCTCCAGCTGCTCACTTAGCCGCTCGTTTGCCTCAACAGAACTCCTGCTGGCAGCTGTGGCATCAGCGGCGCCTGCTTCAGCAGCAGCCAGCCTCTGCTGCAGCTCTGATACCTCCTGAGACCTGCTGACTGCCTCCTGCTGCGCCTGCTGAAGCTGTGAGCCTGCGGCAGCCTCTGCCGCTGCAGACCTTGACAGTTCTCGTTGCAGGCCAGCCGCCACATTGGCGTGTTTCTGCGCTGCAAACTCCACGTCCAGCAGCTTGTGCTCAGCAGTGGCCCTGCCTGCAGTGGCAGCCTGCAGCTCCTGCTGCAGCGCCTCTGCCTGCTGCTGCAGGGTTGCCTGACTGGTCTCAGCCTGCTTGACGCGATGCAAAAGATCACTGCTGGATGACTTGGCAGCCTGTAGGCATGTGGCAGGGAAGTTAGCAGCTGGACGCCCCACTGGTACAGGCCTAGCACTGATCTGACCCACACGGCAATTGCCGATCATGCTGGCACAACAGGTGGGCTGATGCAGTGCCCAATCAACAACTTTTTGATGGCAGCCACTTTGTCACTTCCAATGCCCAGGACCAATTGCAGGCTGAAGTAAAGCATTGCGGCGTGACCAACACCACAGAGATGCTCTGTCTCAGTCACAAATGATTTGCAGGTAAAACAACGAGTTTTCTAAGCTTAGTCCATATCAGCACCAGCCCAGCACCCACCTGCAGCTCGCTGATCATGTCCAGCTTGGCATCCAGCTCGTCCTCCAGCCAGCGCTGGCGAGCTTCAGCCTCTGCCGCCACGCGCCGGGCCTCAGCCAGCTGCTGCACAAGGGCGCCTGTCTGGTCCACCTGCAGGGCAGTTATTGGGAACCTCAGGACACACCAATATAAGCAGCCTAGCGCGCGTCAGCAAGCACCGGCCAGACCGGGCCTCAGCCAGCTGCTTCACCAGCATTTACCTTGATACACCTACAGGCTGGGTGCAGGCTCACTCTGGAAGCATGCACACCTCTGCAGCACTGGTCGGGCAAGCCAGCTGCTGGACCAGCATGCTAGTCTGTCTTCACAACGGCAGCATCTGGCGAAGTTTGCAGCCGGCTCAACGGCCGCTTCTACAGCCGAACGTGATAATCCTTGGCATCCAGACGCATCATGAGCGCATAAGAGCTCTCACAGCTCAAATGGGCTAGGTGATTGCAAAGGAGACGCATAGGAGCAATGCAGAGGTTGTTCTTCAACTGCTGCTGGTGGTGGTTTCGTGCACTCTGAGTTGCAAGTGCCCTGCAGGGTCTGCATTTGCTGTCAAGTATCCAAGACAGGTCTTGCAAGGTAGCCTCACCTGCTGCTGCTGCAGCCTGATGTGGTGCTCTTTGGCATCCAACTGCGCCTGCAGTGCCTGCATGTGGGCCAATATGCCTTCCACCTCCTCCCCCTTCCCAGCAATCTGCTGCCCAGAGCTGCCCAGCCGCCCATGCAAGGCCGCCACGGCCGCCTGCAGCGCCGCATGCTGCTCCTCAGCCTGGGCAGCCCTCTGCTGCTGCTGGGCAGCCTGCTCGGCCTGCTCCTGAAGCTGAGCCTGTGCTTCAGACAGACTGTTGGCACCCTCTGCCTGCTGCCGCTGCAGGCTGGCCACCTGCTCTGTGAGGACCTGAATTTGAGTCACGTCCTTTTCGTGCTGCCTGCCGGCCTGCTGAACATGGTCCTGCAGCGCCCTCTCCCTGTCCGCAGCGGCGCCCAGCTGAGCCTGCATCTGGCCATGCTTCCCCTGATCGGCCCTGGCTTGCTCACGCTGCGCTGCCATCTTGGCTTCCAGGCAATGTAGATGCTGCACCTGCTCCTGCAGCGAGAATGGACAAGTGGTGGCTCCCATCTGGCACCTGCTGCATGCCAGCAGATACTGTGTGCATCAATGCCAGCAATCACTCTGTGACTGCTGCATGCAGCTCCATGACCCCAGCTTGTGGTCAGGCTTACAGCAGGACAGACTTGGCAAACTGCAAAATGAGAACTCACCTGCAGCCACTTGTTGTCAGCTGCCTTTTGGGCAAGGGCCTCTTCACGCGCAGCCGCTGTGGTGCCTGCTGCGTCAAGTTCAGCCTGCCGCTGCTCCAAGTCTGCCATCAGTCTAGACTTGGTGACCTCGAGGGCTTCTACTGCCACCCGCATGGCAGCCACCTGCTGCTGGCCTGCATGATGTTACACAGCCATTCGGGCAGGTTCGTTTAGCAAAGGTAATATTGTGGTGTTTATTGCGTCAGCGATGATGCCAGCTGCGCCATGTGCACTCAATATTATCAAAGCCTGCTGTGCACATCTGCAATGTCTGGCTCACCAGCTTGCAGGTCACTGTGGAGCTGTGCAAGCTGGGCATCTTTGACTCCCAGCAGCTGGGCGGTGTCAGCTGCCTGCTGCTCCTTCTCCCGCAGCTGCTGTTGCAGTTGCCTGGTCCTGCCAGAAAGAGCATCAGCACCTGATAGCCGCTCCTGACTGTGGGACAGCTCCTGCTGTGCAGCTGCCAGTGCAGTCTGTGCCTGCTCCAGGTCGGCCACTGCATGCCTCAGCTGCTCGGCCTGCTCATTGGCAGCTGCGGCTGCAGCTGCCTGCTGCCGCTTCTGAGCCTGCAGGGCAGACTCGACCGACTGCCTGCCTTGCACAGCCTGCGGAAAGAAATACACCAGCATGTCAGCTTGACTGCAGAACTGCTTCTGGAGCAGCCAGGGAATTGAACAATATGCTGCAGTGCATGGCCACATCAGCTGTCAATACAAGTGTGTGGAGAGTGACAGCAGAGTGGCCTTGCCTGTGATCGACTGGCACTGTCAGCTGCAGTGCTAGTGCTCAGTCCTCAGCCCTGCTGGCACATCTCACCTGCTGGAGCTGACTCTTGACACCCTGCAGCTCATCCTGCTGCTGGCGCTGCAGGCTCTGCAACTGCACGAGGGCTTCAGCCTTGTCATCCAGCAGCTGCTGCTGGCGCCTGTGCTGGCGCTGTAGAGTCTCCTGTGCCTGCAGGGTGCCGCTGGCCTGGTGTGCGGCTGCAGCGGCTTGCGCCTGCCCAAGCTGCGCTTCCAAGCGTGCCACCTCCTCGACATGCTGCTGTCGTGTGCGGGATATCTCCAGCACCTGCTGCTGTTTTGTGCTCGCCAGCTGGCCGCGCAGGACTTCGAGCTGCCGCAACAGGCTGGTGTGCTCCTGCTGAATGCCCTGCAGGTCAGTTGAAGCTGCTGTGCCACAGCTGACAGAACTCTGGACGGGTTTCTAGGCCCATGTTGCTGACGTTTGATAGCCAGAACAAGACACAGACAGATATAAGATTCTACTGCTGGAGCGACTAGCAAGACTGCAGGCCTCCTGCCTCCTCACAGTTCTTGGAGACTTGAACAAGAGGCTGGGGCGCACCTTCAGATTGCCAACCTGGCCCTCAAGATCTTCCACTCGCCTCAGGAGCGCTGCCCTCTCGTCCCGGTGGGCCTTGTCTTTGGCGGTCAGGCTGGCCTTGACTGTGCTGAGCTGCCCTTGAAGGGCGCTGGCAAGCTCTGTGTGCTGGTGATGCTCCTGCAGGAGGCAGGGCTCAAATGTGAAGGACGTCCATGCACTGAGTGCCACCAAGAGACTGCAAGTTTGTGATTCCACTCTGCTGCAGCGCTCTGAATGGCACATGGTGCTGGTTGGGGTCCAGCACAGACAGCCAAGGCCTGCCCTGCCCTGCAGCAGAGCTAGGCAGCACCTTAGCTGGATGACCTTCATTGCAGCCCTGCAGAGGGCCCCGTTGACAGCCTAAACAGCTCCTGCGCCAGTGCTGAAATGTCCTGCTGCAGCTGGCCCCTTGGACGCACCTTACTCTGGAGCTGCAGCTTGCCTTCCAGCTGCAGCCTGTCAGCTTCCAGTCGGCGACAGCTGGCTGTGAGCTCATCCACATCACGTCTCAGCTCCTTGATGGTCTGCATGGGCAGAGGTTCTGGCTGCAGTACCTGCTGATGTGGTCTAGGCAGCAGCAGGCAGAAAGCCCCCTGCTGCTGGCATACTTGGCTCACCAACTGTGCCTTGCCAAGTGCTGTCTCCAGGTTGTCTACCTGACATGACTTGCGCTGCAGCTGAGCCTGGGCCTGCAAGGCAACCAGCCTGCTGCAGCAACAATGTGCAGGAAGCAGTCCAGGCACCTCAGTATGTTACCTGACACAGCTCCTGCTCTAAGTTGCGCATGTTTGGACGTGCAGTGGACAGCTTCTTTCATGCAACTTGCATCTAGTGCTGAAAACTGGCTTCACACGTACAGATCAGCGCAATGTGCTGGCTACAGACATGACCATGCACAATGCTGGGCCAGATCAGGACGGCCCTGCTGAGATGCTCGAACCGCCAATACTCCAAGACGAAAAGTAGCCATGCAGGTCAAGCTCTCAAATGCTTGCACGCTCCTTTCGCACCTGCTCAACACGTCAGATAGCCAGGCTGAGTAGGCTTGGCGGCACTCAAGTTGTCACCATGGCAGGTGTGGCCACCACCAGACCTCAGATCCGAGGCATCCTGTGAGACTTTGTTTTGGGCTTCTTGCTTCAGCTCATCACGGTGAGTAACCAACCGGGCTGCCTTGCACTGCAGGTTCGACATGGTGAGGTCCAAAAATGACCAGATGGCACACTGGAAGCCTGGACCACAGCACAGGAACTGTTGGACTGCAGGATGGTACATTGACAAAGCCTGTGATTGACTTCAATCTGATGCGAAGGCGATGTGGCATTCTTGAGGGTGAGCAATATCTAGCTGCGATGCATGAGTGCAGCTCAGGGAGCCAAGTCTGCTGCCAGCAGGAGACATCTTGACCGTGCTGGACAGCATGCCTCCTGACCGGCAACTCAAGGCAAGGAAGGCCATCGAGGAAGTTGAGCAGGAGGCAGGTTGGCATGCTCTGAGGGGATACAATTCCTTGTGGGTGCCAGCTGCTGGCGCAGTGCTGAAGGACTCAAGCCATGCCTGCAGGCACTTGACCGCATGGAGCTGATGCCAGACCTGCATGAGGTGGCTGCCTTCATGGACAAGTATAGCCTGCCGAGGTAGGGGCTATGCTGCAGCTCACTGCTTCAAGGGCTTGCCAGTCTCTGCTGCACCTTGAAACCAAATGGCTGCTCCCACATCTCCTTGGCCTGCAGGGCTTTGATCACGAGAAACACATCGGAATCAGTGGACTTCTTTCATAGGTTGCTGCCCGCCGGGCTGGCCCCCTTCAGCCCTGCATTGTCTCGGGAATTTCTGCCCTACAAGCCGTCTCCAGATGCACTTCTACACATCTGCAAGAGCTGGGGAATTGCCCCACAGTATGCTGTCATGGTTGGCGACAGCGCAAAGGCAAGCCTCTTGGTGTCCAGGGTGTGCTAGGTGCCCTGTCCAAAACAACTCTTCCCGTGTGCCCCTGCAGGATGACATCCTGGCTGGCAGGAGGGCAGGCTGCGTGACAATTTTGTTGGATGGTGAAAACCACTACGCTTCCCCTGAAGACGTGGAGGAAGAGTTGAGACCAGACTTCGTGATCAGGTGTCTCTCAGACCTTTGCGAGGTGCTTTCAATGAACTATGAATTGCTGGGCCAGACTGCTTCTACATCCTGAACGCCTCAGGACCCCCAAGCAGCTTCAAAGCTGCTTAAGCTGTATGTTGCGAACATGAAGTTCTGAGGCCCTCTGCACGGAGAATCCTCAGAATGTATGCCGAGTGACCTTGAACGGCTCTGGCGGGTGCACAGTACCAAGAATATTGCAACAACGCACCCTGGACTCAAGTTGCCGCGTTTTAAGGGTTGACCGGATTCGAGAGTCATTCCCTTAAAATCTTGTAAGTGTGTGGATCGATATCCGGCAACGATGGCATCCAGAACTGCCAGTGGCGAAGCTGGATTCTCTGAAGACCTTCTGAAGCAGCCTCCCGAATCCGAGAAAACACCTATCAACAGGATGCACATGACACTGGCACTCCTCGCCATGGCCTGTCTGGCTTATGCAGCACCCCTCAGTTCAGACAGCTACCTCAGGCTGTTTCAGGGATCAGAAAGCGTCCCCAGCACAGCAGGCACTGAAGACAGGGAGCTCTCTCTGACAATGCCGGCTGTGATGGTGCCGCCCTCCTCCTGGTCTCAGATGACCGTGTGCTATCCTTTCCCAGTGAGTAGGACTGGGAGGGCTCTGCGCCGGCGGCTCCACTGAAGCTGCACTTCCCTTTTTCACAAAGCACAGTCTAAGCTGGAAATGCTGCACCCACACGCTTCTGCCAGCATGCATGCATGTGATCCCAAAGACAATCCAGTGGGGAACGTTCACCGCCTACATACACAAGAACCCTCTCATGGTACAGACCCCCCTTGGTGTGCAGGCTGGGCGATTTGATCTTGTCAGCATGCACTGGGCCATCAGTGATGAGCAGACAGTTCATCAGGCGACAGCCAGCCTGCATCATGTTGCGGGTGACTCACACCCTGAGCGGCTACTCATCTCTGAGTCAGACAGGGCCCAGGTTGGGCAGGGCTCTCTGATTGGCAGCTGGAGCAGGACGCAGGGGGGGACTCAGATGGAATTGCCAGCTAGGGTCGGCATCGAGTTGGGCTGGGGTGAGTCATCTGTGCGCAGCTGCAGCAGGCCTCCTGTGATGATGGCAGGGCTGTGCAGCATGCCTCGCAAGCAATCAGAGCAGGCCGTCGCGAGTTGCCATGTGCACCCAACACATCCCTGTCTTGACAGCAGCAGCAAACTCAGATATGGGCAGCTGTGCTGCAGATGCACCACACAACTGCATGTGCCTGGATGTGGTGTTCCACAACGAGCAGGAGCAGGCTGATGTGGAGGACAACTCTGGAGTGCACCTGGTGCTGAGTCCCCAGCCTGAGCCCAGCCAGGCCGCTCTCCTCAAGTGAGCTACTACAAGACAGCTGGACACTGCAGTTGTCACGCTATGCAAGCTGAAGTGACAGACACGCTGAACACACTGCTTGAGAGAGCTGCGAGGCGTGACTGCCAGGGCACTCAAGTGTACACATGTGTCAGCTTATGCATGCCGCTGTACGCAGGAGCGTCCCTCTGCTGCAGGCTTGGCCCGTCTCTGTCACCAGCTGACATCCCTGAGGACCAGGGCCCCTGGGCGACAAGCTCAGTGTGCAGGTGAGATCAGTGCTGCATGGCTGCGGTGCTGCTTGCAGCTGACCAGCTTCATGACTTGATTGTTCAAGCTGCTGTCAGAAGCTGAGCAGCAGCCTGTGTGGGGTGGCCTTCACTTGGATGAGTTGAGCCAGCCCAGCTTCCAGTGCAGGGGACCATAGCTGGACAGCGCTGCATCCACCTCAGCATGGCTGGCAGCCCTGCTTCCCTGCATCAAGGCAGCAGCAGGCAGATCTGGTTGCTGCTGCAGGTTCAAGGCCCGCAGCAATGGGCCGCTCGCAGTCTTCTCACATGCAGCCTCCCTGCGTGGTCGCAGCCAGACTGCTCGCACAGAAGTCCTGCGGCCGACCCCCAGCGCCACCGGTGCACCTGAGTGGACCAGGGTGGGCCTGCATGCCCTGTGTTGCAGCAAGCAGGCGCCTGCGCAGCTGTTCACTCTGCTCTGGTGGCGCAGCTTGTGTGGCTGCAAGCCTTGCGTCCGGGTTGACGTCTGTCCCACTCACTGTTCTGGGTTTTGATGTGGAGGCCCCAGGGTCTATCAGCAGCCTGTTGGCCTTACTGCAGAGGCAGAGCCATTGAGCAGTGTGCTGCAGAGGATTTTGAGGATGTCTGTGTCAAGTGCCAGCTATGGAGCTGGTCTGCCCTTCATGCAGGTCCATGAGTTTGTTGTCCAAGCTGATGAGCAGACTCAGCAGCCACAGAGCATCGACAGCGCAGTCCTTCGGTCAGGTCAGCTGCGCTATGATGCTGTGCTCGCACGCTGATACACCTTGCTTGGTTCCGCATTGCCCGTTGACCGGCTTTTGCCTGGGAGTCTGCAGCGACATTGCTGCGGGTTTTGCTCTCTCTCACACATTGCTCCTCATCTGCAGGTGATGTGTTGGCAACCACGTGCAGCTTTGACGGCAATGCAGACCAAAGTATAACAGGCAGGCCTGAGAGCTCTATTGACACCTGCCTTGTTGCACTTCTCCTAACCAAGTCCTCATTGCTCTTGAGCTGTCTTCTGTCTTGCTGTAGGTGATGACGTGTGCAGCCACTCGCTGGCACTGGCACCGGCAGACGCATTGCTCTTTGAGGCAGCCTTTGAGTGCCATGGTGAGTGTCAATTTTGCAGTGTCTGACACACGCGGCTACCGACCACCCTGCTTTGTAGTGTGTGACCCTGACAGCAGTCTGTTGGGCCAACGCTGTGCATGCAGAGGCACTCTGGCTGTCTGCAGGACCCGCCATGAACGGGCCACTCAGCGCCCCAGACTTCCAGCAGCTGTCACCTTCAGCACTGAAGTACAGTGCAGACTGGTTTCTGGAGATGCAGGAGGGCAGCAGGTGGGCAGTCCCAGTGCATGCAGCGCTGCTCTCTGAGTGTCTCAGGTGGACAACCCTGTTGCCACAGCGATCACCAGATGCTGACCAGAGCTTGACCGCGTCTTGCCCTGCGCAGTCAAGCTCTCCCAATTCAATCCTGGCTGCATGCAGGTTGGCGTGCGCCGACGCGCCTGACCTTGAGGCTGTCAGGGCTGCCTGTGGATCCGCTTGGGCTCCAGTCTTTGGCAACAGCACCCACCATCTGCACCTTGACCTGGACGCAACCACCTCTGAGCCAACACAGTGCAGCACACAGTGCAGCAAGCAGATATTCAACCTGCTGGCCTGCACAGTGGACGAGGCGCAGGAGCAGGTGCGCACTGTTGAAGTCTCAGCCCCTGGAGTACAATGTGTTTCAGCGTGTTCTGATTGTGACTGCTGGTGACAAGACAGCGCTCCCCTTAACATCACATAGGGAGGCATGGGGACCTGAAGATGCGTGCCTTCTGCTGCAGGACTCGCGTTTGCATGCAGTTGCCCAGCAAGTTGAGCTTTATGCTAGTCACCACTGCTCCAAGGTAAGGCACCTCGTGCAGCCGCTCAGAAGAGTTGCTTCCTTCTTTCTCATTGCTCACCAATCATGCCTGCTGTGTTGCAGTGGTTTCTTGATCCTGAGCTCGCGTCACGCACGTGGCTCACTTTCAGGATAACAAGCATTACCGCCATGCCAATGCCAGCTTTGATTGGCTTGGCAGCCCTGTTGCTCATCTGTGGCATCCTGGCAGACCTGGCTGTTACCCTGAAAAGTAAGTGCTGGACAGCACAGGACCCTCTTCTCTAGCTATAGCCAGCACCTGTAGGGAGCCCATGAATGTCCTCGAACAGATGCCGCCACCAACACGCCGTCTACCGCCTGAAGCTGAAAGTTCTCTGCAATGTACCTTTGTACACTGCATTCTGCAAGGATATATCATTTGCATCTTCTGCATGCACGACCCTGCTGCACAAGGGTGCATCTGCAATAAGTGCACTATCGCTTTTGCTTCAACCAATCAGTGTAGAACATGTGGGCTCAAAACGGCTTCAATTCAAAGCCTGGGGGATCTGCATGTGCATCAGCTGTCCCAAGTGCTTACGCACTGAGGGCTGGGCACTGCAAACCAACTTAGCAAAGCAACTGAACAGCTGGGGAAGTTCCTGGGCCCAGACCTGAGGCCTGACTTGCTGGTAGGCTTGCAGAATGGTCACCACAAGAGGTGCCCGTATGGCCTGCAGGGGCAGTACCTGGCTCAGCTAGAATATAGCTGCGCGGTCTGCTCTCAGGTCAAGACAGGGAGGCACACATCAAGACCCAGGCTTATGCCATCAGTGCGCAAGGCCACGGAACAAGGCTTGCAGCGCACCTGCTCCCATGTGAATCCCTCTGAAGCAGAGGTGCTGGCCTGCGCCTTATCCTGAGTCTGCCAGGCTCCGTCAGCCGCATGGAAAATGACCTGCCTGCTGAACGTCAGCAGATGCTGTTCAGCCTGCTGCTGCAGCTCTGACGGATTGCCTGCGGGCAGTGTGATCAGCTCAGCCTCAGACACGGGCACAGGTGTGCCGGCAACATGGGCCCCACAACTTGAGGAACCAGGCACACTGCGTCAGGATGCCCCTAATTGATACTTGTCCCTCTCAGTCAGATGCACACCAACGAGACAAAAAAGACCGGCAGACAATGGCCCGCCCAGCCCATCCAGTAGGACCAGAGAAACCGCACACATGCACCCACCCACTGACACTAGATGCCGACTGGTGGCATGCAGCATCCCTGCAACCCAGCAGAGGCCCCTGGTCCCCATGTGCCAGTGCGTCACCCTTCTGCATGCAGCGCCCCAGTGCCTGTCAGTACCCTGCATCCCAGGAGCCCCTGGTTCTGGGGCGACAAAGTCTCACCCTGCTGCATGCAGCGCCCCAGCGCCCCAACGAGGAGGAGGCCCCCCTCCACCTCCTGCCGCATGAGCGCAGGGAGCAGCTGCTCCACCGACACATCCCAGGCCTGGGCTACACCCCCTTCACTGACGTAGCGCCCGGTCACCCGAGATGAGGTTAGGCTGGTGCGGCTGGCCTGGCGGCTGGCAGCATTGCCTGTCTGCTGGGACGCCTGCGGCACAACATGAGAGCTGACGCAGCTAACAAGTGGCACGGATCTAGCGGGCCATGCGGCAAGGTACAACGTGAGAGCTGATGCGTCACCCGGCGCACAACAAGAGTGGTGGCTACATCAGGCAGCCGGGCGGCTGGCAGCGATGTCTGCCTGCTGGGACGCCTGCAGCAGGGCAGGGAGCTGATGTGGCCCGCAGCTGCGCAAGAGGCCCTTCTCCTGGCTAGCCTGTTGGATGGCAACCAAGTCTGCCTGCTGGAGTCCCTACAGGGATGCATGGAAGCCGCTGTCTGCACTAGACAAGGAGCTGGGTGCTGACAAGGTGCCTCCCTCTGCACCCTCTGGGGTCTACAGCAGGACATGAGGACTGGCACAGCACTCCACTCCACTGCACAGGACCGGCTACCTGGCAGCCTCGCATGCCTGCTGACCCCAGCAGCAAGGCTTGCAGCTGCTGCATGGCCGTAAATTCCCATAACGGCCACTTGTGAGGGGCTTCTGCCCGGCAAGGCAACCCCCAGCAGCACCCCAGCCCTGCTGCATCAAGATGAGGTTTTTCTGTGCTGCTGGCCTGACGCCTGGCAGCCTCTTCCCTGCCTGCTGTGCAGTGATGCAAGGTAGACAAGCAACAGGTCAAGGTCAGGTCTTGCTTGTCTCATGGACTTGGACCTCTGACGTCACGGCCAGGCTTGGCAGGGCAGGGTGTTGTGCGCAGGTATGAGGTGCATGCGCGTTGCCTGCTCTGCAGCTATGCCACCTGGCACACAGCCGGCTGAGCCTTCTGCGGCAACCATGGACCTCGCAGGGTTACAGCACCAATCCACAGACACAAGCTGTCAGGGACATGAGCAAGAGCACAACAAGCACGGCCAGCCAGCTGCACCAGTGACCTGCAGCCCCACAGCCACAGTCAGGCCTAGTCTCAGCACAGCTGCCGGGCCCACCGCTGCGGCGCCCCCCAGGTCCATGGCAGAGTCCAGCACCTCGCTCTGGATGCCTGAAGGCTCAGCCTGCTCTGCTGCAAGCTTGAGCGAGAAGCGGCTGCTGTCAGGGCCTTCTTCTGGGATGGTGCCAGAGGCAGGGAGCCCCTTGGCGCCCTGGGCGGCAGCAGAGCCTTTCAGTGGACTGGTGCCTGCAGGCAATGAGGTGTGAGCATAATCAGCAGTCTTGGCCTGAGCGCCTGGCTGGTTTGCAGGGGATCCAGACTGCAGGGCAGCCCCTCAGCGAGTTGCACCCTGCAGGGCCCCACCCTAGGAATAGAAATGCAGTCTTGGCTTGGGCCTGGTGGCAGGGGAGAGCCCACAAAGGGGCTGCTGCCTGCAGAGGCCCCATTGCATGCATCACACAGCAGTCTTGGAATGGCTTGGCTTGCAGTCATCACGGAGGAGGGAGGTGGAGGGGGCACTGCAGTTGTACCTGGTAACCCTCAGCCAATGGCGGCTGGAGTACACCATCAGCAACCGAGAGGGGCACACGCGCTGCTGCACTGGAGCAGCACAGCTATATGGCCAAAACAGGCTGAGAGCAGTTACTCCACATGCTGTTGACAGCAACATCAAGAGGGCTGCAATGCCTCACTGTCTGCTCGACAGCACGCACTCACACCTCCAAGATGGGGACAGACCAGCAACTGCACAAGCTCTTTCACCGGCGAGCAACAAGGACTTCTGTGCCTCACCGTCTGCACCGTGGAATGCCGCTGGCCCAATGCAAGCCTGCACGATGGCAGGCAGCGGCGAAGGCAGCTGGCGGTGCACCGGAACATCCACCTCCGGCTGCAGAACCTCCTCAGCCGCAGCACGCCGCGCCAGGTCGCAGTTAAAGTCTGCAGCAGTTTCCACTGTTTCCTGCAGATGCAGCAGCCAGGGAGTCAGCACCACTCAGAAGTGCGGTCTGCCCCAATTGATGTGAGGTCTGCAGATGCATCATCTGCATGGGTGAAGCACCCATTGGTAAGGGCTGCACTGCAGTCTTATTGAGCAGCCGGCTCTGCGTCTAACTCGCTTGTCCCGTGCAGGTGCATTGGCTGGCCATCAGCTTTTCTGTGCAGTGTTTCAGTGCGCTGTGCAGACTCTTTGCACCCAGGGAACCAATACAGCCTGAGGTTGGCTGCCAGTACGCTGGCAGGCTAACCTAAATAGGGGCCAGCTTCATCACCAAGATGACTGAGCTTCAAGACACAATGGGCACCTTGTTGAACCAAGAAAGGAAAACTGGCAACCTGCCGGCCAGCTGATGAGGCAGGGCACATGCCATGCAGCTAATTGTGGCAGACATCCACTCAGCACATCCACTGAGCACGGGACATCTCACAAATGCACTCTGTCCTGAAAGTGAGGTCCACACCTGCAGCACATTCAGCAGCTCCAGCTGCACAGCGGCAGGCATGTGGGCCGCGCAGCGCTGGTGCGTACGGTCGAGCAGATGCTGCAGCAGCAGCGTGGTGCGGCAGCGCAGGCGGATGACCTCCGCGCTGCTGGCGCCCGTGATGCTGATGCCTGGCAGGGCCTCAGTGGTTGCGTCCAGGGAGGAGTCGCTGCAGGCAGCACCCTTGTGTCAAGTCCTACGCTGCATCTCGTTCTGTAAAAGCCTTTGCTGGGGCATCTGGGGAGTGCTGGTGCTTCCAAGCGGCAGATGGACACCCTGATGCCCCTAGACACACAGAGCAGTCCCAGGGAGGGCCTCCATGGTGGCATTCAGTAAGGCTTCCGGGCAGGCAGTACAGATAGTGTCACATTCGGTTAGATCTGAGTGGCCACATGCATCATGCGACCTGACAATGGGCTTGGCCAGGGCAAAAAGGGAGGGCGGCTGCTTCAGGCAGCAGAGGGCGCTGTGTGTGCGCGCGGTTGACAAAGAAGAATGGCACAGGGGACCTTGGCCGTATTGTCCTGGGTACTCAGCACTGCAGGCGACATGATGCAGCATGGTCTGCATGACATAGCAGGGGCAGCAGGGAACTGTATGAGGGTAGCCTGAGCTTTTGCGAGAGATATGTATGCAGTAGTGAGCAGGGTGACTCAGTGACGTGGCTAGTGCCGGTTGGGGCACCGTTGTCTGCGTCCTGCCGCAGGTGCGGCATTGAGCCCCCTCCCTGTGCTCAGAAGCGGTGACGGGAAAGGCTACCTGTGGCTCGAATAAGTGTCCACGCTGGAGGAGGCCAGCCAAGCCGCCGCTTCCAGATCGACCTGTACCCAAGCTCATGCAAGCCGGCAGCCGTCACAAACAGCAGCATCTGAGGTGTCCTGTCAAGCAGCCTTCTGCAGATACACCTTGCGTCCCCAGCAAGCAGCACCGGCAGTCCATCCTGTCAGGCAGCCTCTGGCACAGTCACCTCACGTCCCCAGCCAGCAGCACCAGCAGGGCTCGAGCGCTGCACGCCCGCCGGCACTCTGAGATGATGGCCTGCCAGGCTGCCTCATCGGCTGCAGGCGCCATTTGCCCCACCAGCTCCTGCAGGAGGTTCACCCCCAGAAGAGCCATTGCCTCATCCTCCGACTGCAGGATATACCTAACTACCAATGTCAGCACCTGCAGCCAGAGGACAATCAGTTGGGATTTGCCTTATCACAGGCCATCGCAGACATGTCCATCTGCAGGTCATGCCTGGTCAGCGCGTACAGGCACAGTGTACCACAACCAGCAGCAGAAAGCACAAGCTTTTCTCATCACGCACTTCCCTACCAGTGCCAGCACCTGCAACAGCTCAGTGAGGATAAGGTGAGCAAAGAAAAGTGGGTGGTTACTGTCAGCTGGAACTCCACATCAGCCAATCATTGCAGCTAGGAGAGTGGGTCTTTGAAATTATTGCAGCCACAGTGCTATGTGGCACAGCTTTATTGACTCAAAGCATCATAAGGCTGACTGTGCACGGCAAGCAAGGTCAAGCGTGGGGCTCTGCCCTGCTGCAGCATGTGAGGACATGGTGTCAGGGCAAGGTGCTGGCTGTGAACATGCACAGCTGAAACAGGTGCACAATGGCTGCCCCTGCAGCCCTGCACCAGGTATCCATGATGAACAGGAGAGGGCTGGGGGGCTCAGCTGGCAGCACACACCTGGTGCAGGATGGGCGGCCCTGCAGCCTTGTACTGCGCGACCAGCATGCCAAACAGGGAGGGCAGGTGCTGCGCGCCCTGCCGCCGCATGCGGTCAAGGCCCTCCACGCTCCAGCCGACCTGCAGGCGGAGGCCTCGTTGTTCCTTTGCTATGTGGCCCTGTTGCAGGCTCAGCTCGGGACATGCAGGCAACGCAGACAGGGGAGCAGACACACAAGCATCCACCGGTGGGCCACAGCCCCATTCCGGGGGCTGCAGGCGAGCATCTGACAATTGCTGTGCTCAAGAAGGGCAAGTGCTTGCTCAACAGCTGCTCATGTATGGCAGACGTCCAGGCAGCTCCCCAGGCAAGGGAGAGTTCTGCCTGAGCAGCTCATGCAGGTGTCCCTAAAGCAGCGACAGCCACGCAGCACAGAATACAGTGTCGATGGCTTGAGGTTTAGCTCACTGTGGCTGTCTCAGCAGCTGAGGCACACTCAGGGCGAATTCTGCCCTCACAGAGAGCAACTCAGAGCTGTCTATGTGGCTTGAAGACATGCATGCAAATGAGATTACAGACAATGGAATGCTGACTCACTGCAGCTGTCGCAGAAGCTGGCGCAGTCTCCTCTGAAGGAGTGGGCAGCTCAAACAGGTAGCTGATGGCCCTCTCATAGCTGGCGCGCCAGCTGCCTGCCTCCCAGTCCTTGCAGTTGGCCTGCATGACCTCCAGCAGCGCCTGGGCTGCTGTGTCGGCGACGCGGGGTCGCGGGTCATGCCGCGCAACCACTGCCAGGCTGCCAAGCAGGAGGGCCCAGGGGTGGTCAGCCTACGCCAGGGCAGCGTGCCATGTCAGCAGCAGCAGCATGCCCATGTGAGTGTTGAGGGGCAAGCCACCAGCATGAGAAGGAAGCATGTGCTGCAGCAGCAGGGTGAGGCTGCCCAGCAGCAGCGCCCCGGGGTGCACCCCCTGTGGCAGGCTAGAAGGCAGTTGTTAGCATGTCACTGCCGTGCAGCTTATGTGGTTTAAAGGAGGGTGCACACTGTGGATTGTGTCAAACAGCAGATAGGGGGAGCTGGGTGCAGACAGACAGCATATAGACGCAGGCAGTGTCCAGTAGAGGCCATTTGTTTTTGTCAAGGGGGCTCTCCTCGTCAGCTGACCCATGCGGCAGCTATGCCTCTTCCAGCCACTTAGAGCCTCATCTGCATTGCATGAAAGCTCACCTCGGCTGCTGCCTCATCTGCAGTGCGCCTGGGGCTGAGGGCTGGGTCACTAGCGCTGGCTCGCCTGCTGGCAGAGGCAGGTGAGCGCCACCCAGTCTTTGTCAGCGCCGGCGTCTTCCATACCTGCAGCACAGTGCTGAGATCCATCAGCTCCTTGAGTACAAGGTGCCATTGGCTGAGTTGCTGCTGTGATGAGCTCAACATGTTGTGAAGGTGCCTGCCCAGCTTGACATTGTGAGCGTTTCAAGGGCACACTCAGGTAGTAGCGCCACTGATACTGCATCGATCTGAGCGGCGTGAAGGACGTGCATTCGATCGACTGCACCCATCTGGGGTCAGACTCGGCTAGCCGGCTGGAGATGGTTTGCTGCAACGGCTGGGGCACATGCGGGTGTCGTCACTGCAGCTGCATTCAGCCCTGACACCTGTTTACTGCAATGGTGCACTCACCTGAGGGTCAGACTCTGCCAGCCGCCTGGAAATGGTCTGCATCAGCTTAATGGCGCTGATGCTGAGCTCCTCATTGCCAGGGTTTCTGATGGCCAGGCTGACTGCTGTCACACAGTCGTGGAAGTGGCCATGCCCAATGCCTGTGCCCCTGCAGAGGTGGGGCAGGCAAGTTCAGCATGTACGGCTTGACATCACTTTGCAAGCACATGCATGCAGACGCAGCCTTACAGCTGCAATCATCAGAAGGCTGAGAGGTTGAGCCTCTGATGGCTAGCGATGCCAGCACTTGTGACTGAGCAGACACTGCAGGCCGTGCCAGTCATGGTGCTCGCACGGCAGTTGGCAGAACGCAGCAACTGTTGTGCACCTGTAGAGGGACTCGATGACCGGCAGGATGGACGTCAAGGCGCCGTTCACCACGGCAGGCACAGGGTCTGTGGCTGCCACCGTGAGCGCTTGCAGCGCACTCCGCCACCCTGCAGCAGGGCAGATGTGAGGGATGGGGCCGCCAAGCCTCGAGTCAGAAGCGTGCCAAATATACCAATGTTACAATCGCCGGACAAGCTAGAAAAGATGAAGGGCAATGAACTGCACTTGCACACCTCTCCCAGTGGTGCCACTGGCTGCACATGCAAGCTACTAGACCAAACACCACAACAGGGACTCCAGATCGTCACCTGAGCCCAGGGCCTTGGGGTGCATGCTGATGGCCTGCCCAATGCACTGCACAGCCAGCTCCCGCACCACAGGGCTGTCGCAGTGGCGCAGCACTTGCACAAAGGTGCGCAGCGCCTCATCCTGCAGGAGCAGCCATCTTTCAGTCTCCACTTTGAACACACAATGCTTTCATTGCAGTTGCAGCCGGTCAGGCACGGCTTTGTGTCCCTCACAGGACTATTCAGCACTAGGCACATGCATGCACGGCTGAGTAGGTGTTCCACTGCCTGAGCGTGGCGCCAGTTGCAGTGCACTGCAGCAAGCAGGTGCATGCCCCCTCCCCCCCCCCCCCAGGCACGGCCCGGCTCTTACCCCCTGGCTCTGCACAGAGGGACGCTGCATAGGCAACAAAGGCCAATCTGATGACAAGATAGCCAGACCGCTGCTCTAGCAGCTAGCAGACAAACAGTATCAGCAAACACACCCAATGCACACACAGAGAGCCAGCTGGCTATCCCCGCGTCAACATACCCGCACAACAGCACACAACATCTAAAGAGTACACACCTGGTGCATGAACACAGTCAGCTCGCTGCGCTCAGCCTTGGCCAGAAGTTTGGCCACCAGCTGCC
This sequence comes from Asterochloris erici, assembly GCA_019693375.1. NCBI lineage: Eukaryota > Viridiplantae > Chlorophyta > Trebouxiophyceae > Trebouxiales > Trebouxiaceae > Asterochloris > Asterochloris erici. Next base: position 189,108 of record JAAMXJ010000240.1, on the reverse strand, counting down.
TCAGGCTGTCCACAGCATAGGCAGCCACGCCAGGGTCTGCGTGGCAGGCTGCGCTGACAAGGTGAGGGGCCATGGCAGTCCACAGTCGCCCCCAGACCAGGCGGATGCGCCCCAGGTTGTGGTAAGCGCACTCAGTCAGCCGCTGCAGTGAGTACACCCTGCAGGGGGGTGTAGGGCTGTCCACAAGGTGGTTCCAGTCCAATGTGAAGGTCGAATTCTGGAAAATGGCATGTCGACAGTAGAGCACAGAGTGCTTTAGAAGGGACGCAGCAGTAATGCCAGGCAGATGCTTGTAGTAAGCCCACCCAGGCAGCCGCTGGTTCGTGTACACCCTTCAGGTGCTGACTATCTGTTTGCAAGTAGGATATTCATGATCCACGCCTGCCGAGCTATCCTGACTCAAAGCCCAATACAAGCAAGTCCAGGTCGCCTGCAGCCTGGCCCCACAGGCTACTCAACCAGATGTCTGCTCTTCTCGCATGCAGGCATGCGGCAGGTCTCAGCAAAAGACAAAAGACCCGCAGCCATTTCCCAGCCTGTTTCCCTCAGCTTGTGGCAGGTCAAAAGAGTTCTTGGGCTGACCAACCAGAAGATCGGGCAATCAAGCCACACTCGCCCTCTGACATGCACCTGGGTGGGTCCTCAGGCTGGCGGGGAGTAAGTTCCTCCTGGCTGATGGCACACAGCGCCCGCACAAAGATGACCACCGCCTCGCCATTCAGTGTGCCGCTTCTGGCGTACACCTTCTCGATGTGCTCAGCCCCTGACCCCTGTGACCAGCTGATCTGCACGCAGCAGGCAAGCAACATTTGAATTGGGTGGGAATGGCCCCCCCAAAGTGCGCACAGCCGACCTGCGCGTGGCAGGGCATGATGGCACAGGCAACAAGGCAGCCGAGCAAGGGAGCAGTCAAGGACTGCAGTCACTTCCAGGTGCTCCCTGCCTACCTAAGTTGAAGGCGGGGGCCAGGCAGCAGATATGATACATGGTATGCGCTTGAGGTTCTCAAATGGCTGCAGAGTCCCAAGATGCTCGCAGCCACCCCTGGTAGCAGGCTGCAATATTGGAGAGGGAAACGCGCTGTGCACAGGCAGCCTTGGGCCCTGCCGTGTCGGCATGGCTTTGACTGATGTGGTGTGCCCACCAGGCCAGCGCCAGGCTCTAGTTTGGAGCCAGCTGTGCGGTCCAATGACAGCGTCCTGGCCAGGCTGGGACGCTTGGCTGACTTTGCCTTGGCGCCCGCAGCGATTGCTGGCAGCGGCAGTGTTGGCATTGCAGAAGGGTGTGTGGTGCTGGCATCCTGCAAGGTGGCCACAGGCGTCTATGACATGTGCTGGCACAGAAGCAGGCTTGCCTGAGCGACATCCCTGCACAGCACTGTGCAACCTCTGAGCGCAGCACCATGAGCCGCACACTGCATAGCCTCACCGCAGGGGCTACTGCCTCTGGTGACGCCTCGCTCTTGGCTCCCAGCCCTATGTTGGACATCAGCCTGCTGAAGGCGCCCTCCCTTGCTTGTGGGGCAGCAGCGAGGGGGCCATTAGAGGCAGGGGAGGCCACTGCAGAAGCAAGGACATATCAGTGACAGGTCAGGGCTTGCAAATGAGCTGAAAGCCTGTGGTCAACACTAATCCAGATGACAGTGCGCTGGGGTGCACACAACCTGTCACAGCCAGCGTTCAGACCTACGCTGTGCTGAGCCACCTGGGCAGAACTGTTGTGTTGGTGTACAGCTTGCTTCCTACCTGGTGATGCAGCTGTCGTCTGTGCTGTGTCGCCCGGGGCATTCCCGGAGGCAGCCTCCCCAGCAGAGTGGAACAGAACCTCGTCGCCAGACACCTGTTTGGACATCCCAAAGGAGTTGTGAGGGTTGCCTGCAGCAGGAACACACCAGAGGTCATAGGTGCAGGCTGCATGCTTTGACTGAATGCCTGCCAGAAGGGCTGTGACCCATCACAGGTACTTCAGAGCTGTCAGAGTGACAAGGCAGCTTGTCAGAAGCAACATGAAGCATGCTGCAGCTTTGCTCGTCAGGTCCCATGGGAGGGAGCGATGTTACTACCAGTGACATGAAAGGTTGCGCAGTGTTTTTCTGCTAGCGGTAGTGAACAACGCATTCCAGAATTTGAGACAAAAGCTGTGCTTCTCACCTCCAAATGTAGGGGTGAAGGTTGCAGTCTGCGCGCCAGAGGTGGTGCGCTGAGGGGCCACTGCTGCCACTGCTGGCGGAGGTGGAGGGGCCTGTGGGGTGAGGGGGGCAGGTGGGGGTGGTGGCAGCTCCCGCTTGGCTCCTGCGGCGGCCTGCTGGGCAGTACAGAGCAGTGTGTGAGGGCCGAGCCTGGTAGGTGCCCCTACCCTTGCTAGGCAGATACTTCACCTCCTGGCTGGCGCCGGCAATAGCAGAGCACTGGGCAGAAGGGACTTGCTCTGGAACAGCAGACCCCAGGGCTGCCCGGTGCAGGAATGATAGCTGCACACAGGATGCTTGTCAATTGATGGAGTCAAGCCTCACACAGCAGTGCCGCAAGTGCTCACTGTCAAGCAGCATGGCAGCAGCCACCATAGGAGTTCTGTCTGCCACACCGTGGCTCCTGTCAGCAGCCAACAAACGTCTGGAGCAGGCTAGGCTGCTGCAGTGTGTCATCCTTGGTGACAAAGCCGGGAATCACTTGCAAGCAGCAAGCCTTCCAGGAGGTTTTGATATGCTGGCTTGCAGCATGGGCCATTGCTGGAGACTGCAAGACCAATTGCCAGGATGAATGCGCTGCCCACCTGCAGCGCCTCCAGGGTTGACAGAGTGCGTAGCACCACGATCCAGCCGCCCCCCAGTAGCCCCGCCTCAGCACCACCAGCAATCTGCACAACATCAGGAGGTCAAGCTGCACCACACAGGGTGTGAACACAGGTGAAAGCCAGGGATCACTGTGTGTCAGCACCCAGGTAGATGGCCAAGCAATTTGTATGTGTGATGTAAGGCATGGTCCATGCCATGGACTGGTGGCTGGCGCTGAGCGCAAGCCCTGCTTGCAACATGCGTGAGATGCAACAAGCCAGCAAGGGTTGATAAGCGCTGAGATCCAGCATGTGAGCAGACTCTGAAAAGCACTGAGTTGCAGCATGTCAATACAGCCCACCTGGACAAGGGCCTCTAGCGCCGCCACCTGCTTTGCCTCTGCAGGGCTCCCCCCGGCAGCAGGAGCAGTCACTCCTGCTGCTGAGGCCAGGCCCGCCACCAGCTGCTCGCACTGCCTGTCCAGGCCGAGTGCACCTGCCAGCCTGCACCCCAGATGTCCACTTGTGAGGTATAGGAGGCCCAGCAGGCAGACTGATCATGGCAAGTGTTACATGGCAATAGTGAGCTGTTCATGCCACAGCTATGCAGGAGGGCATGCATGGTAAGGGTCACCCAGTCGAGCTACACTCCAGTCCATGAAAGACGTGCTGCAATCAACATGAGCAGCACACCTGATGGCACCAGACCAGGCATCCAGGACACTGCGAGCTGCCGCTGCATCCGCCGCAGACCCAAATGCTGCCTGGAAGGCTTTGAGAAAAGCCTCGCCGCTGACCTGCAGGTGGCCACAGGAGGGCATTCTTGCTAATGTGCACATGCGCTGCGCACCCATCAGGTCTGCAACAGCTAGGCAGAGGTGCCAGACTTGCTACCCCCTGGCGTCACCCCGCTCCATGCCGCAGTGGCAGCAGTCCCCGCTCTGTCTGCTGACCTGAAGCATGGGCCTTGCATGCTCCGCATTCTGGGCGGTGTGCCAGAAGGTGCCAGCCTGCAGCCCCCTGGCAACCAGCTCCTGCGTGTGCTGCAGCAGGCGCTTGCGCTCCACTGCCACCCCGTGCTGCTTGTCCCAGGTGTTGCCCACCCTGCAGCGGCAGATGGCTGAAGTCAGGAAGCTCGGCTAGGGCTGCCCGCCCTGAAGCAGGCTGACTACCCACTTGTCCAGGGAACAAGAGGCAGCTGGACGTGCAACACAGTGCAGGCAGACATGAGATCATCAGACATCGCTGCTCAACAAAGCAGCATGGTGCGACTGTCCAGACAAAGAAATGGTCCGGGGGGTGTGCAGTGACAGCTGCATTCCCCAACCTGAAGGGGAGCATGAGCTGGGTCAAGCCCATGGCTGACGCCAGCTGAGCAGCGGCCTTCGGCTTGGGTCCATTCCCCTTGCCAGCCTTGGGGTCTGCACGGCTGCCATCTGGCAGTGCAAACTCATCCCTCAGTATGCGCTCATACATGGTCGTCAGCTCCTCTGGCGGCAGGATAGGCTCCAGCACACCATCCTCGCTCTGCAGAGCAAAGGGACAAGCCTCAAGCTTGTGCCTCAAGACGGTCATCTGGCTTGCCAGAGGCTGCAAGACTGCATCCCGACCTGAATCCTGTTGTGCTGTGCCCTGAGGCAGCAGGTGCTGTAATGTGCCCAAGCAGATGCGCTCGCACATGCCACTGCATGATCAACTTCTGCATGCCACTTGAAAGTACACCTAAGACCTGCGCGTCTGGGCCCAACACTTACCGATGACTGGCACATGCCAATGAAGTCCTCTGAACTGATGTTCTTGTCAGCCATGGGGTTGTGGGCATCAGTGTTCAGCATGATGAGGGCAAAGGACAGCAGGTAGGCCCCGTCTGCTGTGTGGAAGGCCCCAGGGTTGTCGCGGCAGAAGCGCTCTGCAAACTTCTCCATGATGCGATCGATCTTCTGAGCCTCCCCTGCCGCGCATATGCACAGCACTCAGCCAAGCCCGCCGTCTGTGAATCACTCTCCATGATACTGCCCAGTGACATTGAACCATGCTTGAGGGTCCCCAAACAGGTCAGGCATGTAGCACTCAGCAGGCAGGGAGTTTCTGTGCCTTGAAGGCAGCTCGACTAAGGGGCCTGAGGGCAGCCAGGCATGAGAGCTTGGCACGCAGGCTGGTGCTTCAGCACTCAAACCGCATGGATGAGGCCCTTGCAAGCGACAGCGCCTGACAGCATTGCTGTTGGCGGCACACTTGACCAGCCTTCAGCCTGAGAGCACACTGATCAGGGCGGCTTGCCTGGCAGCTGGAAACCCTTCAGCAGCTTGCGCAGCGCGGCGTCGATGGTGAGCCCAGCATAGCTGTGCAGATCAATGTAGGCGTGCATGATGGCCACCTGCAGATGCGGCACATGACTCTGGGCGGGGGAGGGAAGCATGATCACCGCTTGCTGCACGAGTGATGCAGTCCTGCTGCGCCAGCAGCCCTTCCTGAGGAATGGGAAGCAACATAAGGAGCTGAGGAGCAGATGGGCGGCTGGAGGGTCGACAACAAAGTGAGGAGTGAAGCAGTCCACAGCTGCCGTGCTGACGGGCAGATGGTCAGGCGGTCCTGCTATGCTTGGCGGCACACACTTGAGCTTGGTGCACCTCTGGAGGGGGAATGATATGCAGATATGCTTCCTTGACCACAGTCTGTGGATGATGCTGATCAGCAGCCAGGGGACCCAGGTCACCTCGCGGTCCTCATGGTGCCCAAAGAGCTCTCCCAGCTGGGTCTTGTCCAGCAGCGCGCTGTGCTCCATGAGGAATGCAGCGATATCGGCTGGGTCACTCCGCACACTGCCAGATGAGATGAGAGCCTTCAAGCCTTTCACAGGATTCCTGCAGGACGAGCTCCGCATGTGAGGGACGCAGGTGGTGTCAAGCAAGCCTCTCTATGCAGCACAGGGCCCAGCTTCAGACTCTAAGCCTGGATACGAGCACCTCCCAGTGGTCATCCAGCAGACAGGCTGCACGTGGTTCTCCGGGCAATTGAGCACACCCCTTCAGGGGCTGTGAGGCCCTGAAAGGCCCTTTGACCCACACAGCCCTGCCCAGGCGTTGCACACACACCCTCAGGCTCACAAGCGGAGGGACACCAGGCTATGGTCATGGCCCATGCAGTGCAGTGACCAGCTTCAAGCCCTGCAGTGGAGTCATATTGGGCCAGGACTTACTGATTGAACTGGCTGATGCCTGACTCCAGGGAGTGCTTGCGCTCCTTGGCTGCCCCAAACCTTGCAATCTCCTCAGAGGCTGCAGAGCCGTTGGCATGGCTGACCAATAGGCTGCCATCATCGCTCTGGCGCGCGACATAGCCCACTGAGTCATGAGAGGACGGCTCCAGAGTCCCATCTGCAGCCGAGGCCGCTGCCGCTGCCTCCTGCTTGAGGAGCAGTGAGGCTCAGGTGCTCAGGTGCTCAGGAAATTCCCTGCGCATTCTGGGCACACATATGACTTTGCCCAGGAACAGCCGCATAAATGGTGAATCCAAACTTGAAGCAGATCTTGTGTCAAACAAGGGCACAGATGTGCCCAGGCTCAGCAGCCGTCCAGGTCCGGGGCTGCATGCTGCATGTCTTTCAGCCACCTCCCACGGAGCTGCAGCCCATCCCACTGCACCGCACCTTGATGGGGCCCGCCCAGCCATCCAGGCTTTTCAGCAGAGCCAGCAGGGCCTTCAGGGCCACTTCACGCAGCTTGGGAGCAGCCTGGGAGCTGCTGCTGCTGAAGACTGAGGTGCTGGGCTCTCTGACAGCAGCCTTGCTGACGCCCCGCACAATGCGCTCAAACAGGTTGGCGGCTTGCAAGTCGCAGTCGAAGTTGACAAAGAGGTCCACCATGAGTTGCGGCTCGGCGCACAGGGTGCAGATGGCCTCCAGGGCTGCTTTGAGCTGGGACACATCAGGCCTGCACCGTTGAGAGAAACAAGCGCTGAATGCAGGGTGTGAACAGCATCAGCATGTCCAGGGAGGTGCTGGTTGATGCAGCCCAACCATATGCGGCCCAAAAGAAGCATAGCCCAAGCGCACCTGCAAAGCTCATGTGCCGTATGACTACTGTGCAGGTCTAGCCGCCTGACAACACCAGATTTCTGCTCACTTGTCTGTCTCCAGCGGCCGCAGCAGCAGCAGGTTCAGGAAGGCTCCCAGCTCTGCCTTCAGCCCACTGCGCAGCTTGGGCAGCATGAGCACGGCCGCAAATAGTTTGGTTGCGGCTGTGAAGGCCTCATCGTAGGGGCTGACGCAATTTCGCAGCAGCGCAAGGCAAAGTGGCTGCTTGAACTGGCCACAGAACTGCATGGCAGGCATGTCCGTGCATCATTGATTCAGTTTGCTGAGCACAGCACAGCAGCTAGTCTTGGACTGGTCACTAGAATGCAGGGCAGGCAGGTTTGCATGGGTCCGGGCGGAACCCAGATGGCTGCACTGGCGCCAAATCTTGGAAGGACCTCTGCGTTTTGTGTACACTGTCAGTGAAGGCGACCAGAGACCTGAAGCAGCACAGCTGAGCATGCCCTGCTGGACAGGTAGGGGTGTCACCTCTGTGCGGACATTGCCCCAGTCCTGGGACTTGTTCTGAAGCACGGTGACCAACAGCTCCAGCGCCAACAGCTTGCCAGCGTGCATGTACGACTCGACAGCTCCAATGCCTGTCTCTCTGGCAGCCATCTGCAGAAAGCCAGGGGCATCACAGTTAGGGACTGCAGCCTGGTCAAACGCCTGACAGAGCCCACCACAGAGCATGCTTTGCAGTCTGGCACTGAGTGGAAGAATGCACGCTCCTGGAACTCCGTGCTGGCACTCTGCACAGGCTTGCAAGTGCGCTGTTCTGTGGGCTTCAAGGCCCTGCAATATCCAGCACACCTTGCATACTGCTGCAAAGACGGTGAGCACATCCCGCTCAGGAACTTTGAGGTGCCGCCAGGCTGACAGGCGCTTCTCGCGCATCAGAACACGCCGCACATCACTGTCTTCACCCTCCTTGCCGTCCACCTGTGGGGTGCATGAACTCAAAGAGTGTTTGGTTTGCATGCTGGCACAACGTGCCTGACACGCCGACAAAGTGGAATGGAGCATGCAGCAGCAGCTGAGTGGCGGCGCGTCACAGTGAGTGCTGTGTCATGCCTGCCGCAAGGAGCCCGCATGAAAAAGAACAAAACTCAACAGGGGCTTTGCAGCGTCATCTAAAGAGCAAGTAAAGCACCTCCCTTCACAGACTTGTTTCCATGAGGGTTTACATGTCATCAAAGAGCCTCGCCTCTCCCTGACAGCATTGAGACTGCCTGCACAGAGAGCCTGCATACCCCAAGAGAACCCATCCCAGCCCTCCCACCTTTGCAGCTGCACTGTCGCCTGCCTGCACCTGCTGCCCCTCTAGCTCCTGAACTGCGACTGCTGGAGCAGCTCCGTCGCTGCTGGCTTGCACGCCTGCCTGCGGGCCAGCAGGCGTGCTGGGCTGCTGCGACTTGGAGGTGCCACGCCAGCTGCCATCCATCTGATCCAATGCCTTTTCAAGGCCCCTACAGACAGGCCTCAAGGTCAGCAAGCTGCTGGAGCCCTGGTGCAGCAGCGCATGAGCTGCTCCTGACATCTCAGTATGTGTTACGACAAAAGAAGGCAGGCAGACATGGGGCCGCCCTTGCTGAGGATGAGGGCAACTCAGCTTGCCGTGCTTGATATGTAGTGCCTGTCTGCAACTTCGGCCTGATCAGCAAGCCCAGCCAGTACTACTCACAGCAAACCACAGGCTGCCTCATCTTGGGCTGGTCAGTCAGTCCAGTGAGCCTAGCTGTGAACACAGGCTGCCCAGAGCTGTGGCAGACACCATGTGGTGAACATGCAGCTGCACCTTTTAGCCATGTGTGTGTGAACACAGCACCCCTGAGCTGCCTCATGTCCGCCCGCTCCGCAAGTGCCTAACTGTGCTCATACTGTTTGTGCAAGAGCCATGCGATGCATAATGGCAGCCAGACCCACTGCAGTGCTTGGGCACAACCTGATAGGCAGCGTGCAGATACAGGCACCACTGGATGATGCACGGCCATGCGATACACCGGGGCTTACCTGATGTCCGCTCCTCCGCCAGTATGGTCTGCCTGGCTGTCCTCATGCTGTTTGTGCAAAACCCATGCATTGCATGATGGCAGCTAAACTCTGCGTTGTACGATGGCACCCAGATCCACTGCAGTGCTCAGCCACAAACTCAAGGCTGCGTGCAAGCACAGGCACCACTGCACGATGGACGGCCATGTTGTACAGTGGGGCTTGCCTGATGTCTGCCTGCTCGGCGAGCGTGGCCAGCCTGGCTGTCCTCATGCTCTCGGCCTTGGCTTTCTCGGCAGCCTCCTCAGGAGTCAGGGGAGCCTGCTGCTGCTCCTCCTCATGGGAGTCGTTGAGCGCTGAAGGCCGACTGCTGTCCTGGGCTGGCCTGGCAGCCTGCTGTGGGCTCCCTGCATCTGAGCCGTCAGCACCAGGAGCTCCACTCTGGCTGGTGCTGGCAGCGCTTTCTGGGGCCAACCCTTCCCGAGAGTCATCTTGCTGGGGACTGCTGGAGTGCTCAGCAGCCTCTGTGGCGACACTGGCAGCCTGCTGGGGTACTGATGCCTTGCCAGCATCTGCCATTGCGGAGTCCCGGCCATGCTGCCCTGATGATGCATTGACCTGCTCAGCAGCCTGACCCTTCGATGGGGCTGAGGTTGACTCACGACGGGACTGCAGCACGGCAAAGCAAGTCCGAGCTTGCACAGGGGCTGGCCACAGCCCTATTGCCTCCAGGCAGCCTGACAGACACAGCCGCGAACTGAGTTGCATGCAACTGACTCATGGTCATGTGGGCTGTTGCGTTGCGCAGCTGGGGCAGGCAAGGCTCTGTCAAATCAATCCGGCATGACAGCTACATGACAGCTTGATCAGAGGACTCAGCTGTCATGCCGCAGGATGCAGTCAGTGCTGCAGCAAATGTCCCTGCTTGAAATGTCCATGGCTCCTGAGATGCAGCAGTCGAGTGGCCTTACCAGAGGGTAAAGAGTCACTCTCTTCAATATGGTGTTGAGCATCTGGAGCAGCGCGTTGCGGGCAGTGCGCTGGATGTCCTGCGAGTCACTGCCAATGGCAATGTTGAAAACGGTGCGCACCTGCACCAGCCAGCAGTGCAGCCAAGATGACAAGCCATCTTCTCTGGACAATGACTGGTCATGCTGTAGCTATGAGAGAAGGAGATGGAAGCAGAGCCAGCCCAAGACGGGGCCACCGTTGCTGTCAGCATGCATGCTGCTGCTGCAGATTGCAGCAGTGTCCACCAGCATTGATGCATTGCAGGCAGGACGTGAGCCAAGCCAAAGGTGCGCCAACCCTGTTCAAGGCAGCCAACCCGTTGGCACTTGACAGCAGGCACAATGAGACCAGCAACAGGGGCAATACCAACAAAAATAAGAAAATTTAGGTGATCAGAGACTTGGAGGACGAGAAAAAACCCATTGTTAAGCAGGTGCAGACGCACCGCCTGCATAAGGCTCTCCCCATGTGCCACAAAGTGCTCAGCCGTGGTGATGGTCAGAAGGGCACGGATGACGGCTAGCTGGACCGCCTCTGAGCTGTTCTCCCCACACTTGGTAATGGAGGTCACGACCTGCACACAATCTTTAAGCCTCAGGACTCCGTGAAGCTGCGGGAGGGGCAGATCCACCCTCACATCAATCAGAGCGAGAGCAAAGCATAGGCATCAGCAGATTGTCAGACTGTGTGAGATGTGCAGGAACAATGCAGAGCAATCGGTGCGCTCTGTGTCTGGTTAAGCAAGGGAGGCGCCAGGCCTGACCTGTGTCACCAGGGTTCCATCATCAAGCTTTCCGCCATGCGAGCTCTCTGCTTGCAGGTAGGCATGAGCCACCTGCAGCACAAGGGAGACCTCTGGAAGCTGTCATGGGCTGCATGGGCGCATGAGAAGCATGCTCGGGTGCAGTCTCCACCACTGGGCCAAGGCTGTGCCTCACCAATTTGTGGATGCAGCCAAGGGCTGGCTCTACGATGCGAGGAGCATCGAGGGTGCAGGCAAGCTTCAGAGGCTCCAAGACCTGCAGATGGCAGCCTGGGTCAGCAGCGAATCCAGCCGCACAGCCGCTCCCCGCTGCATGCAGACTGCATGCATACTTCCAGGGCTGCAAAGCACTTGGTGCATCCACAAAGCACACCTCTATACATGCTTGTTTGTCTAAAGGGGCTGTGACCGGGTTTGGCACCTGTCCCTCCTGTCCCTGGTAAGCATCTGCAGAGCATGGTACATGCTTTGCCATTGCAGCATCAGTGATAGTGACGCCTCTGTGTTGGATCCAAGGACTGCCAGGGCTGCAATGAATGGACTGTCTATCAAGCAAGCAGATGGGCAGCTCTACAGCCTCACCCAACAGCTTTTTGCAGCAGTCCCTGATGTGTCGCTGCTCCTTGCCCCGTGCTGATTTGGTCTCATTGTAGATCGCCGTGAGGCCATTGTCAACCAGGAAGACCTCAAATGCAGTGTCTCCAGTCCGCCTTGCAAGTGTGGGGGAGCCCTCTACCTCAGTGGTACCCCCAAACAGCTGCTTCCACCGCGACATGTGGGCATCAAGGCCTCACCATGCTGCAGATCGCTGAAGAGATAGAAAGTTAGCAGCCCTTGACCTGATGTCACCGAAAGAATTCTCGATTCTTTGCCTTCGAAGGCTGCTCAAGCTGCTGCCAGCATCTCTCCTGTTGAAGTTGCGTTGTTTTGCATGCCACCCTAGACTGTTGAGTGTATGTGATCACTCAGGTAACATGAACACCTCAAAAGTGCTCTGGCACCGATTGCACAGATGTTGGGGGCAGGCACACACCAGGCATCACACAGTACGCTTTGGAAAGGACAATTGGGTGATGCACAGTACAGACAATGTTGTTCAGCAGAGTGTTTACCCTGGACATCACTGGGGAAGAGATCTCTTTGAAAGCAGCCAAGAGTGCCTCCTTCGCAGCATGATGTGTGTCAGGGCAAACAGCGCTGGGGGCATCAGCACCACCATGATGCACTTGAGCATCAGTTCAGCAACGGTGGATGCAACTAAGCAGTACTTGCCCTTGTACTCCCTGTATGCAGCAGCAGTGGACAGCATCAAGGGTGGTGCTAGCCTGAGGCCAGCAGCCTGCTGCATCACTGCATCAACTCACCTGCAGTAGCCATAGTAGTTTGCAGAAACAAGAAGGAGGGTGCCTGCAGCAGAGCACAGGGGTGAGCTGCTGGCAGGCTGCAAGGCTGGGCCTTGTAGTCCAGGCTGTACTGCTGCGGAAAGGGCAAGGACAGGCCCTGCTGTGCAGCTCATGTGCTGCTCCCCAAGGCAGGCTGTACTTGCAGCCCCTGCTCTGCTTTGTAGCATGCATGTTGCAGAGCTGAAACAGTGTGGACCTGGGGCAGTCGCTCACCGAATGCGCCTGCCTTAGGCATCACGCTGGGCCCCAGTCGCAGCCAGCAGTCCAGGCAGATGCCGCCCACTGCATACAGGGACAGGTTGTAGAGCACCAGAAGCCACATCAGGCTGTCTGTGGGAACAGGAGTGAAGGTGTGGATCGTCCAAAAGATGGCATGCAAACCCCAGGGCGTCAGGCTGGCGGCTGTGAGGGTCCCCGGCTTGTTATACACTGCAATGTAGACCACTAAGGCGGCCAGGTGGTGCCACACCTGCAGCCCACAACAGGCTTCTGGTGAGCTGAGAAAGGACTCTGCATTGTGACAACACAGGTGTCCCTGCTGTTGATGCAGGGCGCTCTGGCTGGGGAGAGGAGTAACTTGGCTGGGGCAGCCATGCACAGTGACGATCAGCACAGCTGGGCTGAGGGGTCGGCCAGCCTTACCAGGTAAACATTGTCATAGATGAGGACGGTGTCCAGCGCCAAGGTTGTGCCGTGCAGGACAAGGCAGAAACGGAACTGGCGCACTGCCAGGTGACTGGGGTCATGTGCGGTTGGCACCCAGCGGCGCGCCCAGCAGCACCATCCCCAGCACAACAGTGAGGAGGGCAGGAAAGCGCTGTGCGCTGCTGCCAAGAACAGCAGCAGGGGTTGTGTGTATCTTACATACATCCAGCAAAAGGGCCAGCCCTTGCAGCATGAGCAGCAAGGTCCTCATCATGTGCACCACCCCCTGCATACTTAAAGAGGCAGACCTCAGCAATTCAAATCCACAGCAATGCTCAGCTGCCCCTGCAGAGCACGATTTCCTTTGCAGACGGCTGCTCACATCACGTCTTATGACTTTTCCTGCCATCTGTCAACTGTTGACAGTCAAGCTGGGGTCCCATGCTGCTAGGCTGATCAATGCGGGCTGAGTGGCGACGCGTACGCAGGCGCAAAACCCCATGGGGCCTATGCCACTCATGGGCCAACTGCTGCAAACGATCGGGGTCTGGCGCTCCTCGTTCTACCGCATTGTTTTTCTTACACAAAAACAAATCTGCAGACGTTCACAGCAGGTCTACGACTGCTCCGTCTGAGGTGCTCGGTAACATGGTGAGCAAGACGACAGGCAGCCAACCAAACGCTGCTGATCCTGTTCGGGTACTGCAGTGGGCATGCTGACAGTGTCAGGGCATTGCTTGTGCCCATTGTGGTGGCTGATGTCATGCTGAGGGAGCTCAGCCTGACATTGCAAGAGGGATTTCAAAATTCCATCTGCAATTGCTGATGAAGTCCATGACAGTGCAACATGCTGTTGTTTGACGTTCCATGCAGACAACTACTGCTGAGGTTTTCCAAGCACTGCCGGAAGTTGATGCAGAGAAGGATGAGCTCACCCCATCTGGCAAGTTGCTCTTTGCTCCAGGCATTCAGGTGACCAGTTGGCATGCTTGTGCAGTACTGCATGATTGCTTGAGGCCTACAAACAACACACTCTCCACTCCCTTGCGCAGGTCATTGACCTCCCAATATCAGTTGCACATGCTGATGAACTTGTCAGCTCCATAAAAAGTTGTCAGCCGCTGCCATCAGTGGTGACCTTCCCAAGCGTCTGGTGGCAGCTCAACCCTGAGCTTGCCACGGCATGATCTGATAGGTTGTCAACCTTCTATCTACCAGGCCCATCCAGCAGCTTTGTGTCACCATCAGCCTGGAAGTAAGTGTTCGAAGACAGAGTTGTTTGCTGTACATTATGTTTCGTACACCTGTCGCATGCTAAGCATCTTCCTTGCTCGTCTTCAGGACTGCTGAAGCACCTCAGATCTGCAGAGCGACCGGCCACCAGGCCAAGCTGCTGGGTCTCCCAGCCAGCACCAAGATGCTCCTGGCTTGTCACTGAACCAGCCTGACACCAGCACTAGCCAGGCTGGCGACTGGCAAGCTTCTGTCCATGGTGCCGCCTGCAGCCACTGCAGAGAGTCAGAGCTCAGTCAGCTGGTGCTGCTTGACCCCACGCCAACGGTGCATAACTGTGTCCCACCCACAGGCAGAGGTCAAGGGCTACGCTTGACTCTGCAGTCACCGATCACTAGGGTACACAGCCCTTTTGGATTCACCAAGATCAGAGCAACCTGTAAACTGCATGTGAAGGTGTGCCTTCACAGAACACAACATGGTGAGCTGTGCATACCAACCTGGGCATATAGAAGCACCAGCTTTGGCCGTGTCGAGCTTACTGCGCTGATAATCTGCCACAAAGTCGCCCTTGGCCAGCTCCAATGGAGCAGTGACCATGCTACAGCTGTTTGTTGCAGGGCCTTACATCTGCGTAAAGGTGCCCATGTTTCGAGCCAACGTGGAAGCTGTTAGAGAGGATGCAGGTATGTTGCTTTGTGTTTGTAATCTACCCATGCTTTGTAGGGAGCTACCTGCTTTTACGAGCTCTCTTTGGCGCAGGGTATGGCTCGCAGCTACTGATCGATCATGCTAGGCTAGATGTGGAGGCATCAACACCTGGCAAGGCAGTCGTCTTGAGGAAAGTCCTCGATGAGCGCCAGCCAGGCAGCAATTTGAGAGTGCTCTTGGCAGGGCATGCGCTTTGGGAGGAGAGGCTAAGGAGTTCCCTGAAGTGGACTTTGCACCCTCAGGTAAAGCATCCCAGCATGCATTGAGAGGTCCTTGCACAGGCAGGTTGAGGTTTGCTGAGTGCTGGTTGACAAGCCCTGAAGCAGTGATACTTTGCCATGTATGTTGCAGACCTCTGTGTCTGGCCTCTGTGGTGGTGTGGCACCTTGGGACTTGGGGGGTGTGGAAGGGCAAACAACCCCTGAGACACTTGCAGACGCTCATCAGCGCTATATTGTCGACGCATGCCCCTCGCATGGTCATGGTCTACTGCTTGGGCGCTGCGTAGTGGCCATGTTGCGCACAAACACATGGGACACGTCTGCTACCCGCATTGGACTGGCTACCAATGGCTCACAAGGGCCTGCAGTGTTGTTGGACAATGCTCTGGGGGCTCACCCATCACGATCAAGTTGTCAGCCAAGATCTTTGTCCGGCGCTTTCCGTCTGCACCTGAGGACACCATCATACTTACAGACAGTCTGCCTGATCTGAAAGAATTTTGTGGCTCACATGCAAGTCTAAATCACTTCAAGACAGCTGTTGATGCAGACGTTGTGGTGATTGACACATAAGCCCAACAAATGAGTGCTTGAAATCTGCTTCAATCTATTTGAGGGCTGCTTTGCCTTGTAACTGCGTTTCATCGTATTGTATCTTTACAAGCATGCACAGGTATGCACCCGTGCTGCACAGCGGTACAAAGTTTTGTGTTTCATTAGCATACTGGGGCATCAGCCTCAAGTGTCTGGGGAACTGGCGATAGAAGGGCAAAGGCCTATTGAATCTTGAGGGTTGCTTGGCTGGTCATGACCATGGGCAGATGGGCTCCGTGACATCTTGACTAGCTCTGGAGGATGAAGGAGATGCATATACGCTGGCTAGTGGCATGACCTGCAGATCACATAGCTGATTTTGATGTGCTTTAAAGTGACCATCTGACAGCCCTCTTCACAAGGGACCCTACATGTCTGCAGGTGGCAACCCTGACTGCATTGCACCTGAATCTCAGTGGCGTAGTCCGCCCAAAAGGCCCCCAGTACCAGTGGAGGCATCGTTGTTGGACCCCACATTCTCCAATGTGTTCTGGCCCGCGTTTTGCCTGCATCAAAATTGAACAAGGGCGACATGATGAGATTTGTGTGCCTACGACTGATGAAAGTTTGTGTCAGCAGTCCAGGCTACACACCAAAGTCGAGCTGCAGAGGCAGCTCACCCGACATTGCTGAGGTCCATGCCAGAGGGGGCAGCAGCCTGCTGAAGCTTCCTGCGCAAACCGCCGAGCAGGCCACCCCCCGCGCTGCTGTCGCTGGTTGTTGTACTGCTACTGCTGCTGCTGCTGCTGCTGGAGCTGCCCATGCTTGCCTGGTTGTTGGAACCCACATTGGACAGCAGATTCTGGCCTGCAGAACAGGGAGAAGAGATTTTTTGTGATACAGCGCTGCAGGGTCAAAACTACGTTGTCATGGAATGACACACCGAGAAGTGTGCCACAGGACATTTCCAGGTTGTGCTACCCTGTGGAGCCCTAGGATGAGCTGCCATAGCAGACAGCTGGTGTCCAGAATTGATGATGCCTTTGTGACAACAAAACCCTTCTCAGGGTGCATGCAGCTGGGAGCAGGGCAGTTCTTGCCTGCATTCTGCCCCACATCAGACATGTCCATCTGTGAGAGCTTGCGCCCTGATGCCTGGTTGTTGGAGCCGATGTTCTGCAGGGGAGAGGGCAACAGTCAGGAGGACAGCAGCATCTGGAGCTAGTGACTGGCCGCATCCTGCCAGACTGAAGTGGTCAGTGTATAGACTAGGTGTGCAAGTCAGCGCTCCTGATGACTGCAGTGACATGCTTGACTTGAGAGTCTCAACAAAGGTGGCACTGGCATCAAGCTCCTTGACTTACCTGCAGGGAGTTCTGCATCATGTTCTGCCCAAGTGCAGACATGTCGCCCAGCTGCTGCAGGGTGCGCCCTGCATAGGCCTGTGGGGCAGCAGACAACATCATCATGGTCTGTGCCCACTGACTAGCTGGTAGCCACCGCTGCCATCACGCACAGGGGATACAACCCATGTCCCAGCACTGTAGCAGCACAAGTGCCAGGCCTGATTTATTCATTGACTGAGTCTTTGGCCAGCCAAACATGCATCCCTTCAGACGCAGGCAGCCCGTCTGGCAATGCCCACCTGCTGAGGCTCCATTGACAGCAGGCTTCTCTTGAAGTCCCGCTGAGCCTGGCCATCTGTAATGGCTGTTGCTCCTCCAAGGGTCACACCAATGATCAGAGCACTCCAGGCAACCATGTTGGGACTGGAGCTGGATGCAGCAAGCAAGTACAGGGAGGAGGCTGCTTGATCTGGATCTGGGGCACTGGCTGTGTGATGTGTGAGATGGGGCAGATGCCATCTGATTGCTCAAGACTGTTACTGTATTGGATGGGATGGTGTCATACAGCTTTCATATCTTTTTACATTTCTCTCAATGTTTAATAATCAGTGGGCATCGGGGCAGAACCAGCGCACAGATTGTGGCACTCATTCCAGGACTTCAGGAGCTGCACTGCTACCATGGCAGCGTCAGGTATAGCAACACTCCAGCTGGCAGCAGTAAAGAGCCATGCAGCCTTCCAGGTCGCAAAGGACTTTAGAGCAGCACTTAGGGGGGGGAGGTGGAGGCAGGGCAACAGGCCCCATTGCAGCATGCCACATTGCAGAGCGCAGGCCCGTATGGAGCAGGTATTTGCCTGCAGAGTGTGCATCAGCCCATGTGGGTGAGGTAGACGGCAGGTATACAGCCAAAGGCAAGCAGCCAGGCAGCACTTACTGGTGGTAACAAGGGCATCTGCTGGCTTGCATGTGGTCGTGCTGCTGGTGGCTGGATCAGGGCTGAGCTGTGTGGCACATGGCACTAAGACCCTACTGAGGGCGAGACTTTACTGTTGAGCAGGGCGGTCACTTGTGTTCATGCCTAACACCCCCGCTTGCCAGCACTGCATGCACTGCACGCTTGCTGCGTGCATGGGCATGCAACATGCCAACACGCCGTGCCTCAGGAGCACTGCACAATGATGTTTTGTCGACATCAACGTGACCTTAGAGGTACATTGACATGGAGAATTGCCATGTTACAATTTTACAAATCAGATGCTTTGTTTTTTGAATTCGAATGTAGACATGTACAGCAATCCTGGCCGCCATGGTGTGCAGCGCAGGTAACCAGCCCATGACTTTCGAACAGTAACTTGGGGTATTGGCATAGTACTGCCAGCCCACTCATAATATCCAGGCTCAGGCATGGTTTCATTCCAAATTGCCTCGTTCAGGTGGTGCATTAGCATGTCTCCAATGCAGATGCCTAGGTCGGCAGACTCGGCACCACCAGCCTCTGGGTCAAGCCTCACAGCAAAGTACATGACCGCCTTGCGCAATGGAATCTGATGTGTGCGCATGCGCTGCAGCGCGTCCACAAGCTGAAGCTGATTGTCCTGGCGCTTGCGAGCTTGTCAAGCGCTTGTGCAAGCAGATCCATTGCAATGTGAGGTGAAAGCATTGGCAACTTTGCATTGCCCAGGTACTTGACAGCATCATAGATACGCTAAGGGAAAGATTGGTGCATGATTGTGCAGAGGTCGCCGGCCTGTGAGCAGGTGAGCTAGCCAGCGAAGCCAAGGGCAAGCAATCTCGCCAGAGCAGCCTGCTGAACATCATCCGGCAGCTCAGCTCTCTCATACAGATCTTGGGGCTGCCGGTACTTCCACCCTTCACGGCCCCCAATCCAAGCAGGCATACTAAGCGCCAAGGCATCAACCTGCCACGCGTGAGTCACCTCAAAGAGGTCGATCCAGAGAGCTGACAGCAATGAGCAGAGCATGCATGGGGATGATGTTGCCAGCACGATGACAGCTGAGCATACCTCAGAACGTGAGAGCATCAACTGATTGCTCCCATGGCTCTGCCCAAAACAGATTGTCCAAGATGCCCATCGTAGCCGCCGAGCAATCCAGGGCCAGTGGGGCGCCCATGCCTCTGGCTGAGATCAGCAGCTGCTTGCTGTGTATGAAAAGGATGTTGGTTGTGGTTTTGATCACGAGGCTGCTGTCACATGAGCTGATAAAGATGACCTCGCGCAGTTCAAGCTGCATGCTGGGGTCAGACATGTCTTCCAGAGGCACCACCAAGGCTGAGGACGCAGAGGCATCTGATGCCCTTTGGCGTTTGCTGCCCACTGCAGGTCAGATAGCTATTGTGTCCATTGTAGGAAGAGGAGCTGCAGCGCAAGTATTCCAGCCTCGTAAGCTCGCTTTTCATGATGGCATCCTGTGTGGCTGCCTGCTGCCGCAAACGATGAAGCTCCTGTCCACTGCACGGCATTGTGACAAGACTGCAGCTGGGGCTTCTGACAACAGCCAATGGTGCTGCTAAGCAATAAAAGTGTGCTATGCCTGGATCTGCTGAAACCTGTGCCGATTGTTGCTTGCCTGATGGTTGAGTGGGCAATGCCACACACAGGCCCTGTTCTGGGAAGGAAAGTAATATTAGGTCTAGTAGTTGCCTAAGAACATTGGAGTCAACATTGTCCCCCGGCGTGCCCGTCTGTGCGCATCTGAGGCAGTCCAGCCCTCGCATCTCAGATCCAGCCTGGAGATCTGCCTCCCCTCCAAAATGGCCAGGGCAGCCATCTGTGCAGCCGCATGCCTGATCCTGTGTGCATGCAGCGGTGCTGCAGCCAGCAGATCCGAGCAGGAGGATAGCCTGAGCCACTCAGAGCTGCGGGCAGAGGTGATCTCAACTGTGGCCAGCATGGATGCAGGCTGGGATGCTGCGGATCCCTGCATGGGAACACTCACCAAGTTGGCTGCTGCAGGTTGTGCGCTTGAGATCACTCTTGCAGTCCACCAGCGCGCCATGCCCCTCGCTGGAGGTAACCTGCCAGGCCACATGCCTGCCCTGCCTCCAAAAACTGTTCTCGTGAGTTGCCTATCGCATGAGGACGTCATGCCTGCCATATGTGCATGCTGCATGGCCCGATCATGCAGCCTGCAGCCCTGCAAAGCCAGCACATTAGTCGCCATCTCTGTCGTGCACCCTGAGGCCGCCTGACTGGGGTGCGCTCAGATTTTGTCCTCACCTTGCAGGGTGTGGCACAGAACGTTGCCCAGAACACGCTTGAGAACGTCGCGTCAGGTATTCGGCTGTGGAAGGAGTTGTCACTGGCCGATTTCAGGTGGCAAATCCACCTTATGACCTGCACTGGCTTCCTGTCTGCAGGGAATTCAGTAACCCTTGTGAACACAGGGCGGAAGATGCTGTCCAGAGCACACCCTGTCAGTCTGCAGGAGCCACAGGGGCACCAGCTGGTAAGTGCTTTTGCAGCTGTGGGGCGCTTCGTGCTGCGCCTCTTGGGTGATGTGTCAGGCCTACAGGGTGTGACGTAATCCAGTTTAGGTGCACCCTCTCATAAGCCTGCTGCACTCTATGGTCATGGCTGTCATCATGCTCTGCAGGTATCAGTGGCAGCCAGACAGCGCCAGCTTCTACAGACCACAGCGCCCCCCAGCGGGCTTGACCTTACAAACTTTGCTCAGAATGGACTGCAGAATACGGTGAGCTCATGCAGCTCCCTGTGCATGCTGCTGTGACCGCCACCCTCTTGCCGACCTGTTGACTTGATCGGCCTACTGTGGTGCAGGGTGAAAACATCCTGTCCAACAATGACATCACCATAGGACGCTGACAGGCAGTCTGCTGAAGCAGCGATTGTTTCAAATGAACCCACCAAACCAGAGTGAACACCGCCTGTCTGAGGGGAGCCTGCCTGCTGCAGCACTGGTACAATAGGCTTTGCAGCTTGGCAAATTGCAAGTTGTTACACCCGCCTGATGTTGCTGTGTCCTGAATCCCCGTGATTGCCCTCTGGTGTGGTGGCATGGCACACCCTCCCAGGCATCTGTATTTTGCTCTCATTGATTGTCTCTGGCAGCTGTCTTAGAATACAAGCTTGTAAGTCAGAATGCAAACCAGAGCTTGACTAGTCTCTGGCCAAGGCTCCTGGGGGCTCCTGCACAGCTGAAAATGTTCAAGGCACAGTCTAGATATTTTAATGCCTCTCTTGGCTGCCTAGACAGCATGTGACAGAGACTTGCACACCCAAGCGCAGTAGATCCTCTGCCTGCAGTGGCAGAAAACTCTAAAACTGCCACTCCCCTGGGAGCCTGCATAGCTATGCATACTATAGTGGTGCATACTGTAGTGGCGCATACTATAGTGGTGCGCAGCCGCCCTGTCACATCTACAGATGCTAGGAATGTCCACCTCTGCCATACCTGCAGCCAGCATGGTGCGTGTCGCCTATATCTCTGTCAAGTTTAGTCAACTCCACCCCATGCATTCAAAAAGAGCTACGTATGATGGATGTGATATTGTGGAGGATGAGGCGGGACCATCCAGGCAGCAACAAGTAGCCAGCATCTGCCCCATCTCACACACCACAGGCAGTGCCCCAGATTCAGCAGCTCTAGGCTCCCCTTGCACCTTCCTGCCTGCTGCCATGGTTGCCGTGAGGACTACAATTTTCTTGATGGCCACACTGGGCTTGTTGTCAGTCACAGCTCATGCTCAGCGCAGTCTGCTTCAAGCAGACTCAACTGCTGTTGGACCACCAGTGAGCTTGCTGCGCCACCTGATTTAGCTGCCTACTTTTCTTTCATGCATGCCTTTGGGCCATCCTCACCCATGCATTGTGTGCTCTGCAGACAGATTGCGTTTCAGAGGGGCTGGTTGCGGGCCTGACCGCCACCAGCTGCAGGGAGCCATCCACCGGCAGCAATGTGAGTCACTGCTGCTGCCACACACATGGCTTGACCGACTGGTCCCAGTGCCAGGACACCCCTTCAGCTCAGCTGTTGCAGCTTCATGCATTGATGGCTTGCTGCCTGCCTTCCACTTGTGAGCACTGTATGCACCTGACATCTTCCCGGCTAACCTATAGCAGCTGACTATCTGGCTCTTGACCTGCAGGGAGGCATACTGCCTGGCGTGAGCTTTGCCAACCGCAAGCTGCGCCAGATGACCGATGTGGGGCAGAATATTGGCCAGAACACACTGCAGGTGAGAGCTGTCTCACGCCATGCAACATGATGCCTGGCTGGGCACCCTGCAGAGGGCTTGCATTGGTTGACATGCCCTGATGTCCAGGTTGCCCACTCCATGCACATTGCTGCATGCCTTTCAGTGCCATTGGGTGTTCACAGTCACAGCATCACAGATGATCGCTCGCTGCCTTTTGCATCTCTGCGCGCACAGCCCCTCCCCTTCCTGCAGAACATCGGCAGCTCCAACTCAGTAGGCTCCAGTAGTGCCGCCGGTGGCAGCGCTGCAGCAGGTGGAGGTCTGCTGGGTGGCCTGAAACGCAGAAGCCTGCACCAGATGGGCAATGTTGGACAGAATGCTGGTGCGTCACCGTGTAAAGGCAGCCTGCGGTCCATAGTCCACCTCCTGTGTCAGCATAACACAGAACACCTGCCTTTGTTGTTTGCGCTCTGCTGCAGCCAACTTCTGCCCTGATGCAGAGGTATGCCTCAGTATGGTTTGACACACTCTCCAGCACTGATGCAGAGGTATGCCTTAAGGCCAAGCTTGGGCTGGCTTGACACACTCTCCAGTACTACCGCTCCCTCAAGCTCTCCTCTGTGTTTGCAGGCCAGAACCTGCTGGCCAACATTGGCTCCAACAACGAGGCAGGTACAGGCAGCCTGCTGGGTCGCAAGCTGCGGCAACTGGACCTCAGCCCTTTGGGTGCCCTGCCAGCGATGGACATGTCTGACGCTGGGCAAAACGCAATGCAAAACACCCTTGAGGTGAGAGCAGGTCCCAGCGAACAAACTTGAGATCTTGATTGAGGGTCACCTTTAGACACTGCCTTGCACTTGTTTGTTGTGGAGGACATTCCCTTCTGACATGTGCTACTCGCAAATCTGTGCTTCCGCACCTTTTTGTTGAAGCCTGTGAATCTGCCTGCAGAATGTTGGATCAGGCAACGGGGTTGACATGGGCCGCAAGTTGCAGCAACTGGACCTCAGCTCTCTGGATGCGGAAATGCCAGCAATGGACATGTCCGATGTTGGGCAAAACGCAATGCAGAACACTCTCCAGGTGAGAGCAGGTCCCCCCCAGCCTCGAGTCAGGGATCTTGCTGAGTGGCACCTTGGCAATGGTGTGGATTGAATGCTATCTTTCACTTGTTTGGCTGTGGACATATCCCTTCTGACATGTAATACTTGCAGCTTTGTCCTTCCGCACCTTCAAATACTCTGAGCTTTGCATGCAGAATGTTGGATCAGGCAATGGGGTTGACATGGGCCGCAAGCTGAAGCAGATGTCTGATGTGGGGCAGAACGCAATGCAAAACACCCTCCAGGTGAGCAGGCAGATACTGGGCACCGGACAAGTAGATTGATTGTACTGGCTACTCTGCTTCTGGTCACTCTGCTCAGCCGCACTGTTGGCCCTCCGCTCTGCTGCCTGGCAAGTTCCATCTGTTTGACATGCATATCAATATGGCAGGCTGACAGGAATTTGGCATTGCTGTGATTGGGTGCAATTGCTGAAGCATATGTCCAACATGCGCTTGAATCGCTTGCAGAACATTGGCTCAGGAAACAGTGTGCGCAGGAAGATGCTGCAGACAGATGCTTCCAGCACTGGGCAGAACTTGGGGCAGGTGGGTCACGCTGCCACAGCTTGTGCCAAGCAGCCGCACGGATTTGCATTGTCATAGATCATCGCTTTTTGTGCCACCCGTGCTTGTGATACACTGATTGGGCAATCTTCTGTTCACACACAATCATTCATTCCCGCAATCGCTTGCAGAACTTGCTTGGGAGTGTTGGAGATGACAACACTGCCACAGTGGCGCAGCAGATCCCCGACATGGACATGGCTAACATTGGACAGAACGCTGGCCAGAACCTGTTGGCCAATGTTGGCTCTGGCAACAGCGCAAGGCGGTAAAGGCTGCACTTCCATAAGGAGCCTGTTTCACATGAACTCAATGCTGCATTTGGTACTGCCTCACGTGGAAACAATACGTGTGTATATCTGCCACCTTGTTTGTGCTGCAATCATTCGTCCTCTTTTGATGCCAGCCAAACCCCCTTGGACTCATTTGATGAAGTGAATAGGCTGGAATTGACCAGACTATAACCATATATCAAGTCTTATCAAGTCTTGCGCAATGTGGCAACTGCTGGTGGGCAAAGCGCACTGGGTGTTGATCATTTTTGTCTTCACTAAGTGTTGAATCTGCATGTGGCCTTGCTCAGAACCTTAGTCGATTGGGCTGCCTGCAGTAGATAGCGTACACCATCAGTTACATTGTTTAATCTGGTTGGCCTACAACAGAACCTTCCCCACCTGACACATCCTGAGGGTTGGCCTCCTCATACTCAGAAAGCCACTGCTGGTAGTGTCGTTTCAGGGCGTTCCCCACGCCAGTCATCTTGTGGCCAGCTGTATAGTTCTTCAAGCGTGGGAAGACCTGCAGATACAGGCTGTTCGAGGCTGGCGCCCAAGGAGCAAGACACTCTTGGGACCTGACACAGGGAGAGAGTGCAGCAGCCAACGGCACAGAAAGAGAACAACAGTAGCTGCAGACACTTGCCTGCCCTGCCCAGTTGATGGTGGGTGCATGCTTGAAGCCGCCCCGCTGGCACACTTCTCGGTACAGACTAGCTAAGTCCAGCTGCATGCTGTTGACAACTGCTCCAGGGAAGCTCTCAGGGGGCAGCTCCCGACACCTCGCCTTCTGCAGGCAGTATGATGCGGGTGCTGCATGTCTGCCTGGAGCTTCAGCCACTGCCCAGCAGCATAGCAAGCTACCAAGCAGCACATCTGCAGATTGTCTCTGCTCTAGCATGCAATGCATAGCCAGGCTGGGTCACCAGGATTTTGTGTAGGAAAGGAACAGAAGCAGGAGAAGGCTGCACAGCTGCCTGCTCAATGTCCTGGTGTCAGGCTGCAGTTGTGGAGCCAGCACAGCAGCAAGCCTTGCTGCTCTGCCAGCATGCTCGAGCCGGAGCATGTTGCCAACATGCTGGCTGCCGGTGGGTTTAAATACAGCAGCACAATGGCCCACCACCTCTCTGCGATGGAGCTGCAGCAGGCCGCTTGATGCCAGGCATTCTGCACCTTTGAGAAAAAACACATCAGCCGATGATGGGCTGTGCACCCCTGCATGACCAAGCGTGCCGCACTCCTTCAGGAAGCAGGCCGCCCAGTGCCAGGCATAAGTTGAGATGAGGTCAGCTGGCGGCCCATACAGCAGCAGTGCCTACCTCCAGGAAGCGCCTGATGTCCTCTACCAGGTCTGCATCGCTGCAGCTGCTCAGCTCTGGTCGTTCAGACTGCCACAGGTCAGCTTCTGCAGCATAAACTGCATAAAGGTGATTCGGGGGCGCAGCTGTTGCCTCAAGCAGCAATAGCAAAGAGTCAGCTGCAAGGGTGTAGTGGTAGTGAAGGACAGCACTGCATTTGCTGCGGCTGGCTGCTGTAGCAGATGGCATTTGCATGCAGGCACCTCAAAACAGCGTCAGCTCAAACACCAGTGGAAGACAGAAAGCATCATGAAGGACCATGTTTGCGCGCCCAGCAGATTTCTAGCTGCACACAGCAGGGTCTCTGCGTGCTTGCCAACTGCTGCCAACAGACGCTGACCTTCCACCTGTCCCATCACATTGATGCGCGGCTGCTTAGCGCCCCTGCTGGGCAGCAGAGGCTCCTCCTCCCGTTCTCGCTTCCTGTACAGCATCGGGAGCAGGTCTGTACATGTCTTGGATAGCAGCTGGCAGGCAAACAATGGTCTGGTGGCACCTGTGCAATGCTGTTTGTGAGTCTCTGATACAGGCACCACAGCAGGCGCAGCTTGCGACAAACCTGCTGCTTGGCTGCATGCTGTGCAGGACAACAGGCTCAGGCATCGACGTGCTGCCTGCCACCGGCCCCCAACCGCCAGGATTATCTGAAGTGTGGCAGAAAGTGTGGCTGCTGCCAGCCTGCATCTTGGCTTCCTGCACCTGAAGCCCTTTCGTGTGATGCAATTCTGCTGCTGGGATGGCGGTACCATTGCCCATGTCACCCCCAAACACCCTTATTGGTGCAGTGTTGCTGCTTGAGGGTTGATGTGATTGCCCATGGCAACCTCAGAGTCACCCTCAACATTCAGTCAAAGCGGGCTTGCCAGGTTCCTGGCCAGGACAGGATATTGACCTGCTGCCAGCAGCGACGCCGTCTGCCTGCACCTCCTCTGATGGACCCACGTCTGGCAGCGGGCGGGGCACCCCTGCCTGCCCCGCCAGGGGGTTGGAAAACTGGCTTGGCTGAGCTGGGCGCCGCGGTGCCTCCCCGGTTGAGACAGAAGCCGGTCCCGAGGGCGCGGCCGAGTGTGGCGGCCGCAGCGCGTGGTGTCCATCCGTCGTTCCATTTGCCAGAGTCGTCACTGCCACGCCTGCGGCAGCAGGCTCTTGTTGACCAGGAGGCCGACCCTGAGGGTACAGCAACATCTGGCGTCTACAGAGGGGAACGCTGCACTGACACACCATTTGCCGGGGTCAGGGCTGCAGGCAGATAGAGCTGGCTTGCAGCCTGGCAGCGGCCGGGCGGCAGCCGGGCGGCCCTTGCAATGCAGCACGTGCTAGGGTTGTCACAGGTCGAACTTTAGCCAGCCAGGTGGCGCCAACAACAATGGTACTGCGCTGTGAGGGGTATCTGGCCAGGAGATGGGAAGGGCCAGGGCCTCACCATTTGCACCCAATTGGGCTGAGGTGGTCGTCAGGCCGGTGAAACGCTCTGCATCAGTGGCTCCAAAGGCGGATGTGGAAGTGCTGCCCACCGCCGCGATGCCCAGAGCCACCAAGCCCCTGAAGCTTGAGTCCTGCAGAGGGCAGCCAGTGCTCAGCGCCAAGAGCTCCCAAAGCGGATGCTTTAGGAGGCCAGGCCTGCAACTTTGCTGGCACCTGGCAGGGGCAATGAAGCACTTCATGTCAGGGGCTCCACAAGAGCAGAAGCAGCAGGGCTTTTGATGGCTGCAGCGCCCAGGGAGACTGAAGCAAGGGAAGTGTTATGTTTCAGAGGCCTCAGAGGCAGCCCAATGGATTGGTCCTGTACACAGCCCTGCATGGGTGGAGCCCCCTCAGTGCCGCTGCACAGTGGCCCAGCAGAGGCACATCACTATGTGCGCTGGACCATCAAGGTGTCAGCAGCATGACACGTGGATCTGTTGCTGTGCGTGTGGCCCCTTGCAAGCATGCGCAGGGTGCAGTTGGTGATCTACACTGGAATTGCAGCACTGGAATGACAGCCCACAACTGTGCCTGTGCTCGTGCCCACGGCAGCGCAGCATGCGCAGCTTGACTGTGCCAGAAACACCACACTACAGCCCTACCTGACAGAGTGTGCACCTGCTGGTTGCACTGTCTGCAGGCTGTTGACTGCCTTCACAGTGGCCAGCAGTTCTGGCTGTTTGGATGCCACTCGAAACACCAGAATGCGCCAGATGTCTGCACCTGATGATATTGTGCACGCGCAGCAGCAGGCAGGGGACCGTTGGAAGGTCAACTTGGGCCAATCTGATTTGGGCTGCACACAGGGTGGCCACTGAAGGTGCTGGTGCCAGCCACAGCAACAGGGCCAAAAGGGTGAGGGCAGCAGCGAGGCCCAAGTGACACTGCGTGTGCTGCAGGTCCATTGCCACACACCAGAGACAGTGTGCAGCATAGCAGGAGGCCAGCAGCCCCACCTGACAGAGGGTGCGCAGCAGGTGCACAGCCCACACGCTGGTGACCGCCACAGCATCCACCACCGGGGACCCGCCTGCAACAGCCGCGCTGCTGCGGGCGGCTGGCGCCGGCTCCCCTGGCGGGGGCAGCTTGAACTGCAGGCTCAGCGCGTCTGCTACCAGGGTCTGCCTCAGGGCATGCTCCACCAAGGGCTCGCTTGCTGACACTGCATGGCACAAAAATTGCGAGTGTGAAGCTGATGTTGCAGGGCACGGTGCCCATTGCACTTTGTGAAGTGGGTGACTAAGCGATGCTGCCCACGATGCAGTGAGGGAGTGCAGGTAAGGGCTGATGGTGCTGCACCAGGGGCTTATGTGCAGACACTGCAGGGGGCGCAGACAGGAGCGATTGCGGGTGCAGCCAGGGTATGCAGGCGCCGAGCCAGGTGGCCACGCCAGAGGTTCTGCCCTTGTCTGGCGGCTCCCTGAGGACAATAGCAGCAGGCCTAGGGCCAGAGTGTGACCAGGAAGCAGCCTGTCAAGGGGACATCCCCCAAAAGGGTATGGGGGGTCATGCATAGAGAGAGCGGCCTCCAACTCCTTGAGCCCACCGTCTGGCGGGCCCCCAAGTACGACTGTCGCATGCCCTCCACTGGCGCTGCGAACATTGCAGCGCACGGCAGTGCACCCCTGGGGCAGGTGGGCAGGCACCCGCTCCGTGGCCTGCTGGTTGTGAACTGTCAGGCCGCGCATCTCCAGCACAAGCAGCGCCCGCAGAGCCTCCCCGAGATAGCTGCAGACAGACAGGGAAAGCCAGATGTTGGAGGAACGGAAGGAAGCAGTCATTGTGAGGCTTGGGAAATGTACAAGAATGTATCAGGCACCAGGACGCTGCCAGCAGTGGTCCTTTTGTAAGGTGGCCCAATGTATCTGCAGAAGCAGCCTGTGCCAGGTTCACAAGAAATGTCTGCATGGCACACATGTGTCAAATGGATGCAGTCACATTTAGTGCTCAACAGCTGTCAGCCCTGGCAAGAGTACACACTTTCAGCCAGACAACGCAGATCTTTGCACAGACATGCCATGTCAACAGCACGGCACCTGAGGCGGTGTGCCTCAATGAGGCAACTCTGCCCGCTGCAAAGCAGACGCATCTCCGCATGTGGGGCCAGCAGTCGCACATCGTCCCACCCAGGCACCACCGCTGAGATGCCATGGCTGAAGTCCAGGCCCTGCATGCAAAGGGAACTGTTTGTGAGTTACCAGCAGTGACTGAGGCCTGTCCAAGCATGTTCGCCCAGGCTGCTGAGCAGAAGGCACCTCACGCTTTTCATTCGCTGCAGTGCCTACATTGGGCCTGCATTTCATCCTTTCTTTATTTTGACTGCAGACTGGCAGCGACATGTCACCATCACTCTCAGAGAGCATGAGGCCAAGCTGAACACGTGCGCACTGAATGTGATCCTGAGCAAAACACAGAGTCGAGCAGTCTGGGCCGCCCATGCTGCCACAGGTGGGCCTGTCTTGCACCTTGACTATGGCAAGGGACAAGGATGCCCTGGCTTGTAAAGGGATAGGCAGCCCAACCGTCAGCTTGCAATGCAGGCCAGCAAGGGCACACTGCCTGCCTAAATGGTGGCTCGTATCAAGAAAGAGCACAAATGTGCTGGCTGGCAAAGCTCATGCAACAGGAGATCCCAGCCAGCTCGGCAGGTCAGCAGATCTGGCAATGGGCCAGCGCCATGATCCTTGACATAGGACATAGCAGAGGCCCACCATTTTGCACTAACAAATCAGCGATTAGACCCAGGGTGCCAAGGACCTCAATCGCACCTCGACTGTGGGCAGGGGCACCGAGGAGCTGGCCGGCAGCGCTGCGCGCTGGTCTGCCACGTAGCGGGGCAGCAGCGGGGGCACCGGCTCCTGCAGGCTGCTGCCGCTGCAATGCGCAAGGCAGGCGTGGACTGCCACCGCAAAGGCCTGCAGAGCAGAGGCGCTGCTCCTTGATGAGAAGCTCACTGAAGGGGACAGACTTTCAGTGACCTGCAGATGGTGCCTGCAGGCAGGGGTTGGTTGCTGCCATGCTGCAGCGAGACTGGACTGCAGTGCATTGCCTGCTGTTAGAGACTGCTGAGCAGACAAGCTGCCGCTGGCCAGTTACCTGCATCAAAGAAACATATGGTCTGAGCGCGCTGTCACCAGGATGACTCAAGGACAGCAAGCTGCTCACTGCAAAAGCAAAAGCAAGGGGTATGGTCTGTCACCGCGCTGTGCTGCAGGGAGAGTGACAGCACACTGTTGCACACCAACAGCCACATGACTGGAGGAGTGGCAACGCATGATTGACGGGTCAACATTGACAAAGGCAGAGAAGTGCATCCCAGCCAAGGTGGCTTGCTGCTGCAGCGTTCAGGGTTGGAGCTCCTTGCCAGCGGCTAAGACCTTACCTCTCCCACTGATGCCCCAGGATTCCTGAGCATGCTTAGGAAGGCATGACCAAAGTGGGAGGCCTGGATAATGGGCATGGCTTCCTTGGGCTGCCAGTGAATGACGTGCTGCACGCCTGCTCCCCTGAGCGCATCGGCTGCAGCAGACAGCACGGTGCAGTGAGCATGCTGCCCCTGCGACAATAGTGTGGAACTAACATGCTGCACCACATCTGCATGGATGCAGCGGTCACCAGGGCAGTGCGGTGGCAGGCCAGCACCCTTCAGGGTGCATGGCAGCAAACTACACAGCTGTGGTGCGGAACAGCATCATCCTGTGCTCCCACAGAGGTGCAGGAACCAGAATGCTTCAAGGGCCGCGCTTCCATCTCCTGCAGCCACCATGCTGCTGCCCTGTGCACCATTCAGCCCCTCCTGCACAACTCTTGTCTGATCATGCCCTTGGGGCAAGCAGGCGGCCCTGTGCACCATGCCAAAGTAGAGCAGCTGCCAACTGGGCATCCGCTTGAGGCACATGGGCAGGCAGCTCACCAACCGCAGCAGGGCAGCTGCCCATAAGGAAGACCACCTGCATGCTGGAAGCGTCCTGCACCAGGCTTGCAGCCATCTCAGCTGTTAATGCCTCGGTGAGTCCTGCAATTGGCACCAGCATCTTCTGAGACCAGCAATGCCAATTTGCTGCATTGACATGTAGCATGCAGGTTGTGCCTCAAAAGGGCTGCACAGCACCATGCTGCTGCCTTGATGTCTGGCATGCATGCAGTGGCCCAAAGCTGCTCAGGTGCCGGCAAATGCACAGGAGACCAGACTCACCTGCATCGCTCTGTGTGCTCAGCATCAGGGGCTTCACAACCTCCTGGGAAGTCTCAGGCCCTGCATTGCTGGTAAGATACAGCAGCGTGGCATTGTGAGCCTGGACAGCTTCCTTAAGGCTGGCAGCTGATGGCCGCTGCTGCAGGAGAACAATCTGCAGTGGAGATGGGAGCACGTCAGTGTGAGGGAGAGCCAATCTTTTGAAGGAGAAGGGCTCCTAATGAGGTTTTGGCAGCTGCAGGACACTCAGCTTACCTCGACCTCAGACCCAGCCAAATCGTAAATCTCCTGCAGGGGACCAAGCCTTCCCTCTGCCAGACCTTCTGTCTGCTGACCGGCAGTGACAGCCAGCACCCTCATCCTGGCAGCCATCCTGAGCAAAAAATTAAGGGTGATCCTGCTCTGGTGGTCAACGCAATGCAGCAGAAACGACCTTGCTGCTAGGAAGATCTGGCTGATGGGCGCTGCTGTGTCCCATTGTCGTCAAATCTGTGATCGCACTGAGATGGCATGCAGCCCAGTGAGTCGCGAGACAGCGACGGTGTTACCTGTCTCACATGTTGTGCCAATCTGGTAAGCACCTGTCAATGTGCTCACAGGTGATGACATCTGGTACCACCACTTCAAGTCTGCCTGCAAGCAAAGCAGCTGCAGGGCCTCCAAAGCAGGAGCTACGAGGGCTGTGAGGGCAGGGTGAAGAGACGTACCAAGGATGAACCAAGAGCCCACTGAAGAGACAAGTCAGTCAGCCCATTGCCAGGCTGCTGGAGCACTCCAAGCTGCTGGATGTGCAGACTGCAGGTGAGGCTTGTGGCATGGCTGATGGTAGCTGCAGACAGAAGTTTTGCAGCCTGGCAAAGTAGACCACTCATTGTTAGGTGTGAGAACACACTGCCAGGGCTGCACAGGGACCCTGTTTGAGGCACTTTGCATCTTGCAAGCTGCAGGTCAGTTGTGCGAGCGCTGTGGCCGATCTGCTGCACTTGCTCACAACAGCACAGCTGAGGGCAATTGTCATTGCCAGAGAACCTCCCCTGCACTTCATCGTCATTGGTTACAGGATGCTGCCCCATTGGCAGAACGAGACAAGCAGCTGCAGCAAAACAGCTGCTCAACAGAATGCAGCAGGTGCTGGGCAGGCTCACACACTTAGTGCAAGCGAATGCTCAGAACAGCACCTACTCGCACGACGCAGGCAAAAGGTAGACTGCATGGGCTGCTGTGGCAGCAACAGCTTTTGCAGACACCTTTCCCATGTCCACCACTTGCCAGTCTGCTTACATGGGCACATATGTCAGATGTCAACCATCTGAGCAGCATCTGGCTGTGTTGGCAACCATCAGCACTGGGCATAGCAGGCTCTCATGTTACTTCTCCAAATGGCAAGATGCTCACTGCTAGATGCTGCTTGCTGTCATCCAGACGTGAACTGCGGACTGCTCCTTTGCTGCACCATCAAAACGCCACCCTGCGGCCACTGTGTAGCACCTCCTGCCTTTCAGTGGGTTTCTAGTTTCATGGCCACTGCCAGAGACCTTCATTCCTGCCATAAAGCTTGAAGGCTTTCGCTTTGAGCACTGCCACCAAATTTAGAGAGCTCAAGTCGCAGGGGTGTCGCGCAGTCCTGTGTCAACGCTGATTCTCGGAACCAAGGAGGTTGCCTAGGCATTCATAGCAGGCCTCGGGACTGCAATCTCGGAGGTGAGAGATAACCGACATTAGGTCAAGATATTTTCTCTTGAACAATCGAGGCCCTTTGAACAAGAGCTGGTTCAATCATAAGACCTGGCCTGCCGCAAAGTATTTGCCATTGGTGGCAGTGGATCGCCTTGGCAGGCAACCCTTCTCGTCTGCTGATCTGCCTACCGCCTGCCTGCCTGGTGGTATCGGACAGGTGGCCTGAGGGCACCTGAGGACGGGACTTTCCTGAAAGACTCTGTTGGAGGTAATGCCTGTGCATGCCAAGCAACTTGCAGCAGCGCACAGGCGCACATGGCCCCTGTGTACGAGATACGCCTGCCTGTGAGTGCTTGCTGATGTTTTAGCAGGCATGCGCTGCAACATGCATCCTCTGCCAAACCTCTGTGCCTCTTTGGAGAGGACAAGCAGCTCTCGGCACCTGCACACTCATCAGCTGCAGCAGGCAGTGACTGCATACAGATCACGAGCAGTTGTCTTGTCCGACTCAAGCCCTGAGAAACACACATGGTCTGCTCAATCCCAGCGCTCGCACTGAGATGGCTGTGCTGCGCAGCGGCAAGAGACCCCGTGGTCAGCAGGCTGGACCTGGGAACAGGTGTTGCGTTCATGTTGGCCATGTGTCTGACCAGCATGCAGCTTTATAAAGGACAGAATCAGCAAGTCCGCCATGGATCTAAAAAGCATGTAGGGTGGGTAACACAGGGACACGTGCCGGGGAGTGACCTTGAGGCAGGCTGGAATTTGGCATGAATCACCACAACCATCTGGCCCTCTGCTTGATTGAGCCTGCCTTGCATGCAGGCTCAATGATGGAGGGGAACAGCACAGCCACCCGGGGCCCACCTCGGCGCAGCGAGAGTGGCGTGAACAGCCAGCCCCAGCCTGCCAAAAAAGTGGTCGGGTTCCACGTGGAGGGCCTGCCCCAATCCCCGGCGCCCCACAACACCCTGCTGGCAGACTCGCAGCACGCCAGCACCACCTCAGGCTCGCCCAACCCAGTCATCATTCCGCCCTCCTTCCAGGTGACCTGGCCTATCTGCGGGTCGATGACGAGGTGTGCATGAACGAATCAGGTGTGGGGAATGCCTTTCTCAAAGCCTGGCAGAGGCATCTCGTCAAGGGGAGCAGGAGCCAGCAACCATGGCGCCTGCACTGCTCCCAAGTCAGTAGCATCTGTGGCCTGTATTGACTTGTAGAAGTGACATCAGCACCTGCTGGCATGGTACGGCACTGCGTGTGCGCAATTGAATCTGGACCTGCATATGCTGCCAGACAACGACCCACACAGGCCTGTTGAAACTTCCCTGTAGCCCTGCAACAGTCCCTTCTGTGCTCTGTGTGCAAGGGAGCAGCAGCGCCCCCCTGATTTGCAGCCCGGGGGGGGGGGGGGG